>CM017558.1:15450140-15717640 GCA_007844125.1 Sinonovacula constricta
TCAATAAAAAAATGTTATGCAAGCAGCGATTATTTAATGCCAGAAAAACATAAAACTGTGTTTGAACGAGCAAATTTATGGAAACAAATTACTTTTCTGTCTGTTCAGTGTCGATGATCGAAATTACTCAATCTTTACTTTCAATGTATCCCAAAAATGCATAGACATAAAGAACACCAACGCTTAATGTGAACTAGATTTAATCATACCTAGGCTGTTCTCGATAGCTAGCATCCGTTGTTCTATACTCTGTAAAGCCTGTCTCACTTCTTTTTCACAAAATATTGTTGATAGAAATGTAAAAGTAAAACACAAAATCAAGAAGACTGAGGGATTCATATTTATTTCGGCAAACTTTTCTGGACTGAATGAACAACAAATGATCTCCGTATTATCTCCGTATTTATAAGATCATGTCCTAAATTCCCAGATAAGAAGAAATAAATATCAGTCGTGCTTGAAACCGTCACGTGATGTGTAAGATGTTCTACACTTTGAAAGAAAATATTAACCTTAATGAAATTCGCAAAAGTCATACCGCATCTTATCTTTCTCTAGTTCATAGTTCAAATAGAAAGGTGGTTGGCCTTAGTTTTATTACAGAACAACTCACAAAACAAACTTTTGTATATAACAATACATATGTTATTAATGCAAAATAAGCATTTAATACAGACTAAGGTCATTAATATAAATTATTGAGGTTATAAACAGACAAACACACATTTTGTATCTCAATTCAAGCAAACTCGTACAATAATACATCAGTGCCGCATAATGTAATTGATTATTCTCTTCAGTAATAATGTTGCACAGAAATAACAACCACTACTACTACTACTACTACTACTACTACTACTACTACTACTACTACTACTACTACTATCACTACTACTACTACTACTACTACTACTACTACTACTACTACTACTACTACTACTACTACAACCACGACAAATGCGTGTGCTTGTAGTATGTATATAAACACTTTTTTGACGAACAATAATATGAAGAATTAAAGTAATGATTATGCCAGGGATTCTATGATTTTCATTTAAGGCCAAAACGCCATTAAAATCACGCGACATAATGTTATGAAATAGCAAGGATATACATCAATTTACAGATAACTCTTATTGTTTCAGGTTTAAAGATAACAATGTCATGACGACTACATGTATGTATATAGGTTCGAGAGAAGTGGTTTGTCTTCGTCGAATAATTTTAACCAGCTCTATATATTGCAGTGGCCAAGCAATTCATATGGTGTGTAGATAAATATGCAGAAATAATAATAAAGCCTTAATCTTTTCTGTGCGGTTGTCTCTTCAAATTAAAAAAAAAAGTTGTAGAGCTATTTATAATACAATTTTAAAACAAGATGGTCACGTAGCATCTTTAATAAAATCGGTAATTAAACAATGCTACGGGGACACGATACTTGGAAAGAGTGGTAGCAAATTAGGATATGCCATAATTAGGCTAGGTACTAATACCCTTTGGGAAATATGAAAATATGATAATAGAGCATGCATAAACTGTCGATAAGTCCTAGTGCATTGGTGCCGACGTGTTATCGTGGATCTCTTATCATGTATCACAGCAGAGCTAATTATGAGTTAGTAGAATATATCGTTTATAGAAGTTAACAACTTAATGTTAATTGTTCATATAATTGCAGGACCGAAATGCCATGTCGTTTATTTTTGATTGGAATAGAGACATTTTGAATAATAACTATTCAGTGTTCAATTATGGATCAGAGCATTGCGTTATGTGAAAGCTACAACCTTCAGAAAGAAAAATCATAAACCAACACGTAATGAATAGTGCAGGTTTTTATCGGTGTAAGTTGTGCGTTCGACAACGCCCCAGAAAGAAATGTCACCAAAACAAGAATTAATAAAAATGACAAAGAAGTACAATGACTAAATTAACGTTAACGTCTCCTTTAATTTATACCTTACTCTTAAAAATGTAGTCATCTCTAGTTAAATACTTAAAAAAGGTCCGCATAAAACGTGTCAACCCGTGTGTCTGTTTTAATCCACAACATTTTCATTCAAAGAAAAGCAACTACAATCAGTGCAGTTTGTCACCAATTTTATTCTTTTGTTACATAGGCTGCAATAAAACACCTGTAAAACTGTTTGGGACCACCTTGTCATAGTGTAAATAGTCCCCACTGGTTCCATGGTGTTTAAGATATATTTGGTCGCCGGCATTAAGTTGAACGATGCTGGTTTCTGAGGAGCAGTCAGCGTAACTTGTATCTCCAGCCAACGCTCGTCCCAGCAAAGTCCCGTCCTTTACCAAGTCTACAACGATATAATGGTTCGGATAGGAGCAAACTGAGAGAGAGAACATATAAAGTCCATTCCTTGGGACCACAAATATACCATTGTCGCCATGGTATGCGTTGCCAAGGTTCAACTGAACATCGTCAAAGACAATTATCTGATCTGCAGCAGGTGTAATTGTGTGAGAGAGGAATGTCCTGAACGCAACCGGGGTGTGTGATGAACAGCCACAGGTCTCTGAAAAATAAAACAAGAAAAAAAGCTCATCACAAAACGTACATTGCTAATGTATAATAAAGACGCCTTACACATAATATTATTACAAATATATTATTCTTATTTGCTTAACCAATAAAAGTTAGGTCATTAAATAAGTTTAAATTAACAAATAAGAATGAACATTTTTATGGAAGGCGAAATTGTTGCCAAGAAGCCAGACCGTTTTTTCGGTCAGTTAAATTTTATCGGAATAAATAAATATATTGAGCTAGAACGGAAACTTAAAGGCTATAGATGCATAACAAAATATAAGGTATTTGTTTAAAAGGTTCAACGATTCAACTGTACCTAGGCTGTTCTCCATAGCTAGCATCCGCTGTTCTATACTTTGTAAAGCCTGTCGCACTTCTTTTTCACAATTTATTCTTGGAAGATATGAAAGACAAAAACACAAAAACACAAAACTTGAGCGATCCATGCTTGTTTCGGCTGACTTTCTGGACTAAATGGAAAGAGGTTTACGTCACCAATTATTGTAACCTGTACTAAATTTCAAGATAAGACGAAGTACAAGTCCATCCTTGCTTGAAACAGATAAGTGTTTCGTTATATTATCTGCCATTTGTAACACTACGGTGTCACGAGGTCAAATACTTAAAGATACAAACACAAACTATGCATACAATAACCGCTCAGTCACGACAATAGATCAGGAAATACAAGATAAAGGGGAACTTCGTGCATGGGATGACACACGGTAGCCAAAATGTCGTTATTGCTCCCAGTTAGTTGACAACAATGACCGATTGTGCTTACACTACAGTTTTCACTACCCAAGATCCCTCATTCCACCTCTGAATATTTATACTAGGACAGAACAAACAGTCAAACGCCTTCCCCATTCGCCCGATTCAACTGGCCAGGAATCCGCGCACGTTTTGTGTTTGGGAAAATTGTTGGATACGGAGAAATACTAGATAAGTTATTTTAGATTACTGTACTTCTGTATTTCACAAATCTGTTACATGCATTGTAATATTTGTTATTAGAATCACATACTAACTTTGTCCTGGTTCTACTTAGAGTTTTGAGATTAGCTAAATAATGCTTGATTGTTAATTAAAATATTTATTTGTAAATTATCACAGAATCTAGTAATTTAATGAAATGTCGTTTGCAAGAACTTACAATAGACAATTATAAATAATCGCTCGCATGTAACTAATATTAGAATTACATCTTATTTATGTATCGATTATGATCATAGGTTTAAGTTTATATAGATAAACCTGTTTGCTAACTATCTTAATTAGAGGAGAATTGCCACACGAATTGATATTGTTAAACATCACTAGTCGAGTGATACGGCAATGAAAGGTACGCTCTGTATATTGTTTTATGTTTGTTAATTAACTGCGAATTGATACTTAATATAGATATTTGATTTAATAATTGAATTTGAACATTGTATGTATTTATCACATATTAAACATTTATGACTATAATAAAATTCTGTAATCGACTGTTGTTTTAGGTTTTTATTTCTACCTTCGTAATTAACCAATTTTAAGGTTTAACGAATCGCTAAAGTTAAGACCTTGAGAATTTTAAGTCGCGGAATATTTATAGAACACAACGCATTAAGAACTAAAAGAATAAGTACACAAATCTAACCACTATACGATTATGCGCAAAGGCTACCATTGTAGCCGATTCGAGAAGTAATACTTATTTAAACGGTATTAATAAATTAAATAAATAAACTAATATAGTTGTAGGGCTACACATTCGTAACAAAGATAATGCACTAAAGTGGGCCTTAAAGCATTCATCGTAAATGTTTATCATTTTCTATGTACAACAGGAACAATGTCTCTTTTATTGCGTCGGCTATGCACCACAGCAAGAAAATCATTTCTTTAAATTTGTACTACTTTTTTTAGTATAGCTATTATTTTTATAATCGTTTAAACGTCTTCATTGGTCATTTGATCTGTGGTTTAAAAAATAAATATTTTAAAAGCAAGAAGTTAGGTAATGTTACTGTTCTTGTAGAAATGGAAGTGATATACTTCCCAAATGTCATGTGGGCATTGTTTTCATTACGCTACTACTTTCTTTTAATGATGTCATAGTTTTTCTTAAAGAATACGCCGTCGCCTGGACAGTTAAGTTTCTAATAGGTATTCTTTTTCTCAGGAAGTGCGAGGCAAGAGCCTGTAAAAAAAGGTTGGGTTTGCTAACTGTCCGTTCCAAGGCAGTATCTGTTGAGTTTGCTCTATCTTTTTAATGTCTCGTCAAACATCCCTAACTTTTACATTTGGCCTGTATGTGAATGCCTTTGTCATTTTATAAACCCTTTCTGAATTTATGTTTAACCTTCAAAAGTAAACTTTTGAATGATTACTCTGCACATTGTATTGTAAAATGCCTAGTCTCATTTTTATCATATGTACACTTCCCTTTTTCAAAGGCAATGTGTATCAACGCAGTTATATTCAAAAGATTTTTGCTTAAAGAGACACAATATACAGGAATCTAACAAACCTTTGCTGCCATCATTTCATCAAATTTTAAATTGTGCCTTTTCCCTCCATCAGTACAACCTTGGCTTCGCCTATCTGTCCATATTCTGCCTATGTTATCTTTTTAAGAGACCATCACACATATTAGTAACATACGGATTATTTGTTTGACTTGCTCCTGTTGGGACAATTTAACAAATAACGGTAAAAATCATTATTAAGGTTCGCATTTAACGTTAAATTAATCTATTTCCTGACAACACGGCAAAATCAACAATAGTATAAATTTGTCTCTATATTGTGTTATGTAATCTTACCATCTTAATTAGTTTTCATTTATATAATCATAACATGAATAATTGTTTACTTAAAGAAAAATAATAACAATGCTTCAAACACTTAAAATAATACTAAGATTGCATTCAGACTAAACTATTGCAACTTTTAACAAAGAAGTAGCCTTGGGTATGGGAAGAATGGCATGAATAATAACCCAAACAATACAATATACATTTTGTGCAGCTAAAATAGTAAAATGTCAGTAAAGACACGATTGGACCCGTGAGTGATGCATACGTCAAATATAGGCGGGAATCGTGAGACGGTGCATTCTATGAATGACACGATTGTCTGAAAATATATGCGAGCTCAGTACGGATGAGAAATTTAATTAGACTATATATATTAGGGAGAGGAAAGGGCGGATTTAGGAGAACTTGAGAAAGGGAAAGAGAGGTGGATTTGGACGAGATAGGGAGAGGTTCTTCAGCTACGCTCTTGTTAGATTGTAAAATGTAACTTTCACTAATAAATTTGTAATCGTGGGATGATGTTGCGTTCTACTATGTGGCGCCGATACGTCTTAGCTGCTTTCTAAAATGGTGGACGTATTTTGGTAAAGGTGTAAAATAGATTTTAGGCTCATGATGCATATACAATGTTGAGTGATTAAACTCTGAAATGTTATTGAATTATTAATGGTAAATATGTGCCTCAAAACAACGCAATAAATATATATTGAAAATTTGCCCACAAGTTGGTTCAACATGAAATTGTTATTTTAAATGTTTTCTTTTGGAAAACAATTAAGACTTAATGTCTACATATTTTAATTAGCGCATTTATTAATGTGCAGTTGTTTCACGCCCCGATGAGAGGTAATATATTCTTACATGTTTAATATGTACACAAACTGGCAGATACCACTTTAAAGGTTTAGAGTAATCGTGTCGAAAATAAAAAAACAACATATTCAATAACGAGAAACAAATAGTGGGTTATAAGTTTAATATTATTATATATTGTATATTACATGCAGACTTAAAAGCGGGACAAGAACTAATAGGTAATAAAATTAACGGATTAACGAAACAGTTGTATACCTGTCGCTACATGCTCGCAATCTATGCAATGACATGTAAATGTATAAGCGAGCAACGAGAGTGAGCAACATTTAGTTAATATGAACATGTTAACCTTAAGTTAAATATACCTATTGGAAAATGGAAACTATGCATGCTATAATAGAATGCTTTATTATGAAGGTAAAAGAAATACGGCTTAATCAGAAATAAAATGGCAAACGCGCGCCAAGTATCGTTCGGAATTAAAGCGCCATGCTAACTTTTCCGAATACACTATAAATAATATGAAAGTAGACAAATTAGTTTAATCATATTTATAAAGCATTTATGGAGACAATTACAATTATGTTGCAGATCATTACCCTTTATTTGCCTTAATGCCAGTACCCTCTTACTTGAAGCAATGGAGTGAACATCGGTTTAAGCGTAGTCGTAAGAATGGGCACATCATCCTAACTAAGAGTATTTGTAGTCAGCCAAGAGCAAGGATGCAAACAAGGAACTGCTTCACGGTGAATGCAGCATGTTCTTGTAAACACTTTGTTTTCGGTAATGTAATATAATTTTGACAGATATTCATTATCAACAAAAGAGTTGTTTAGGGACCGTAAAAATAAAGGAAAATATATATAAATAAAGGCTTTGTATAGTCCTATTCTACGTAATTAGTTGCTTATAGCAACATGTTTTAGCGTATAAATTATTTTGTCGTGACACATTTTATATAAAAGCACGGCAACATGTTCTATATTTATATGTTTTACAATAAGAAGGCATGTGCCTAATGGTGCATCCTAGCCGCTATGGCGCATGCAATTCAAATTTTTAGTATATAAAATATACATCGATATAAATTTAACACAATTTAAAACGGCATCAGGGTAACACACTAATATTGCAGCGATAATATTATACATTGATGCAATTGTCTGAATTTGCTTGCAAACACTTTGTATCACTCGATATTGTATATTTCATAAATATATCAGCATAAACATGAGAACAAACTAATGGACACATTTCACGCAGCCTGTCAAGTCTGTTATCTTACCACAAAAATGTACATGTATTTGTTCATATGTACTAGAATTTGCGTACTGCCAGTTTTTTACCACGGGACTGCAAATCTATCAAGACTTGTTTGTCCTATAAAGTATTTTATTGTTTGTTGTAAATTGGTATGGTATTACAGACGTTTTACTTCGGATAAACAATTACGTTTTTACGTTTCAAGAAGTCTTGCTTATATTGTATGTCTGGTCTTTCAATGGAATTGTATGACGCTTAACATATATCTTGTTAAAATGTAAACATATATAATATAATTTTATAAATTATAAACAAATACATTTTAGAAAATGCACAGCATACTGTTATTGCCATTTGACTTGAGCTATCAACAGCTGACACGGCACAGTGTACGAATCTTTTCACAAAAATGTACAATGTACATCAAAGATTAAAAAAGTTAATCAACTAAACTATTGCTAGACTGGGATTATCGGTTGTTCGATAGGACATAAATTATATTTTGTTTTAAACACTTCAACGTAAAATGATAGTTTTGTTATTTAGTGAATTTTATTCGGGACTCAATAATCTATACATCTCAATTTAATTCATACATGCTTTTTTTGTCGTTAGCGATAGAACTTACCATGATTTATAAACAAAACCTATTTGCTCGAGTGTAAGTAACCTACTTTAAAAGAAAAAAAATCAGCCAATAGAGAAAATAGTCATCAAAGACGATAAAAGTGGTGAGTATAAACAAAGACCGACTTTATCTCGCCGTATTTTCCGACAAATGCGAAGAAAAAACGACACAATCTTTCACGTAAGCAAGTCAAAATATTCAGCGTGATCAAGTAATGTGTTTATACAATTTGAGACAAATGTTTAACTTTTCTAGTGACGCATAACGACCCAACATTATTAAGTATTTTTTTCTGAAAACAGTCATGGTAGTAAACTAATGAAGCTATTCAACATCAAATATATGGTTTGAATATAATAATACGTACTATTGCGTCAAAAAACTAGGGACAAGTTGGTCCTGTAGCTGGAATAATCTTGTTTTGTGTTTGATTGCCAACGTTATCTAATAATAAGAGAGAACTATTAACTCTTTCCATTGTAACTATCATCGTTTTAATGGTAATGACGACCGGACAAAACAGGTTTTATCTTACCCAAAACTATGGGTATTTTCTTGGAAAGTGAAGTTTCATTTTTGTAAAGATGTTCCCCATTTCCATGACATTAATTTTATTTTTGCGCTCTTGAAAAAGACGTAAAACTGCAAACATGCCTCACAATGCTCATTGTCATTGGGCCAAGTATCTTACATCTCTAACTTGAGAATACTTTCAAGGACTGTAATTCCGGCGCATTTGTTAATTCATTCAATGGCAATCATATGGAAAAGCACACACTAGTTATGTTACTTTGGACATTTTAACATACTCTGTTTTGTGACATTAACACATGTGTGTTTTTGTCAGCCTCATTCGTTGCCTTTACTTTGTTATATAATCTAGTCAGATTTTAATTTCTTAAATGCATGTTTACTCCATATAGATTAGTTAAACCTCGTTCTGAAAGATGTTAACTCCGTAGATATGGTGTATGCTCCGTTGTGTTGAACTGTAAAATCTGCTACTACCGTTCGACTGTCTTTTCGGCAGCAATGTGTTAAACTGGAGAAGGTGGTCAACCGTTTTTTCACGTCAGGAACACGAATTATATATATTATTGGGTCTATAATCGTATTTAGTAAACACAACACTTCCAGTACATTTGAGATGGTAAAAAATTCCTCCGCTATAATCCGTGGAACAGTAACTGCAATAATCAGAATCCATGTCAAGGGCATCAAGCACACTATGTATGAGAGAAGAATACAAACGCTGGTCAACACCGTTCTACGAAGAGCGCGTGCTGCATTGGCTCCATTGCCGCTTTTTGGCATTTGTCGTATTTCATAAATTACACAACCGTATATGAAACAAAATGCAATAAGCATAACCACAGATGCTGCAGGAGTAATAAGGTAAGCTATTTCAATCGCATCAAAAAGTTTTCCAAAGGTTAGTGGGTTACAGAATACAAGAATTGCGGGAACCCATATACATGCTAAGACAATATTGCCACGCGTCTGCGACATAAGACGATTGTATCGAAGAGGTGTTTTTACCCTCAGAAGGAGGTCTACAGCAATAGAAGTCATGGTAACAAGACATGCCCATTGCGCACAAATAAATGTTTTCGACAAAATGAGCCTGACGATGTATAATTTGTCAGTCAGTATTTCATTTAGGAAATTTAAAATAGTGTCAATATAAATAGTCCCCTTGGCAAGGAAACATCCAGCCATTAGTAGGTCACAAATCGTCAAACTTAGCAGCAACTTAAGTTGTGTCCTTAGTTTACCTTTTGTTGACAGCAGGATTCCCCCACAGACTGAGTTTAGCACAATGCCAAGGGATCCGAAAATAATGTAAATGAAACGAAAATAAACAAATGAAGGGAATTCGATACTGAGAAGGAAACTAAGGTTGTCCGGTATTTCTTCGGTATCCTCCATTTATTAAACTTTCAAAATCACACACTTTTAATTACAACAATACTGTTTCTTTTTCTTTAAATTATCTTTCCTGTAGACTAATACTTGTAATAATGCGATTTTTACAATGTACATAAATCGGTAATCATACCAAGCGATGGTCCTAACACTAAATGTCGCTTTGAGCGGAAGATGTGTACAGTTGGACAAATATGGAAATTTGATAACTGCGGGAGCTTAGCTTGGCATAATTTGATGTGAGCACATAGGCTACAGTCTGGAAGGGGGTGGGCGGGGCGAGGGTTATGACATGTTCACGAATTGTGCATGTTCTAGATTGTGCTTGTTGTCATCTGGTCAGGTTTCAGTATCAGGATTAAACTAGATTCTAAGTGAAAGTATACGGTTACAGACATTTAAACATTACATCATATATTAAAATTGTATTTTATCATAACAAACTATTTTGTTTCAACAGAAAAGATTCACAAATAAAAGTGACATTGTTTTGGTGACATTTTATCTAAAAGTTTATCCATTTGAATTAAATATTTTGTTCTAATGAAGACATATTTTAATTACCACCACATATATATACCCGCACCAGGGTAAGTTTCTTATTGCAGATTTAGTATTTGCTATCCATTTTTTTTGTTATTTGGGAACAATGTGTATATAACAGAGTATTCTGCCTATAGTCAGTTACTCACCAGAAAGGTATTATATCCTCCTAATTAACCTTATTGCCACTCCTATCATACTTGACATTCATTTCATTGACAATTAGCGCGTGGGGCTGTTTCAAGGAGCCATTTTGCGGGTGTATTGAGCTAGCTTCCGCAGCAATTTTGTGAAAAGTTGTGATTCTCGTTTCGTATAATTTATCATTAAAAATAACACTACCAATGTTCCATGTTATATAAGGAAGAATAAAGACTCTGATAGCTAGTCTACTGACTGTAAAATAGCTTCACAGATGACTCGGTATATTTATGTCATGTGTATTTAGGCATCATCTGTGTTGATATGTTAAGTTTCCACAGTCCTACAGATAACATGTGTTTGTAGGTTGAACAAAGATTGTTGTACGTAGATGATTACAGCTAAATTATCTAATCTGTCAGATTACAACATACCGCCATTTGAATTGTATATATATCTCGAAATATGTGCTAAAAGTCTTTTTAATTCGTGTTGTTTTTTTTTTAAATTAAAAATACCATCATTAATCAAATGGAAAATAAACAAAAAACAAACAATAATTCTAAAGTTTCTTACTTTATAGCACATGCATAGAATAAAAATAATCATGAATCGCCAAATTATACGTCGCATTGCATCGAACGACTGACGAAAAATAAACATGCATACTAAAGTATTTGAAATTCTAGTTCTAGCGATTAGTAATGATGTCACCCCTGAGACGATAAAGTAGGTAAACAATACACCGACATTTGGTAACACATTACACTGTCATATCACAATTCGAGGCACTCGTGCTATATTTTAGACGAAATCACATTTAAAAATCCCCAAACATACTTTCACATTAACGTAGATTATGGCTGGCTAAATGTCATGTTGTTTGTTTGTTTTTACTTTGTGCATATTTCATTGATCTTTGAGGCCAACTTAAGGAACTGTTAATTTGTAACATTTTTATAAATGTTTCAGAGTGAGCTTAGAAATATTCTTCACAATACATCGCCGAGTTCACGTTGCAATAGATACATGCATGTTTCTATTGCAAAATCGATATATATATATATATATATCTGACATATGTGTTACGATGTTGGCTAAAATATAAAATGACAGGCGCTCAATTTTGGAGACGATAAGAAAGCAAAGCAACAATACGGTGTTTAATATAGACATTTAATGTCGATCGCTATATACGTGCCGCGTTTGTCACGAAGTTACCGGTAGTGCTGGTACAAATCTGGACCGAAATATACAACGGAGCTGGGCCAAGAGATGATAGTTTTGTTATACGGCAATTGAACAACTTAATATAGACCATTATTTGTACAATGACCTGCCCTCACTGGTGATCCTTTTTTACAACGCAGCAAAAATAAGCGTTTGAGGGGTGGGGATCGCTTAATAATAGCGCGGCGAAAATTACAACAATTAGTGATGTGTTTGTTCTTGGACATACTGAAAAAATTCTCAAACAAATCTGCTTGAACCCTTTCATAGATATATGTGTACTATTTGTTCTGTTTTCAAAGTTAAACATTTAAACTTTATGATTTTACTTTTCTGTATCAAATAATTTTGCTTTTGGATAAATCTGAGGACGAAATTGTTACGATTGTTAAAACAAGCCAACAACAAACTAGTACAATGATATTTAAAAAATAAATAAATCTATGGCTTAATAAAATAATAACACAAATATCAAACTTATTTTTAAATGCAAAATAAATGTTAGCTTACAGTTTGTCCTTTTAGGAGGTATCCCTTTAATAGTCCAATTTATAATCCAACTTCGAATAATCCTGTTAGGTGCTTGTTTTCTTGGGTAAGCATGTTGGTAAAAGCTGTATAAAATGTTAAATATACCATTAATACTTGTGCAAGGATATTTGGACTGGAGAAAAATAAGTAGGCAAGTTAATCCGTAAAAGCATATATGTATAGCAGTATGTATTATAAATCGTAACATCTTGTTCAACGGCTTGCAACGAATTAAAAACACACATATTCTAAAAACAGATATATTGGTTAGTACGGTCTCAACATCTTATGCTTTCTGGTTTCATCTTTGTTTGTACAATATGTTTATATGTGTCTTCCCTCTCTCTCTCTCTCTCTTTCTCTCTCTCTCTCTCTCTCTCTCTCTCTATCTCTGTCTGTCTGTCTGTCTGTCTGTCTGTCTGTCTGTCTGTCTGTCTGTCTGTCTCTCTCTCTCTCTCTTATTTTATCTCTGAAAGGCATTACAATATGTAATGTGTCAGCACATGATACCATCTAGCTACACCGTGTGTTGTTGTGGTAGGGATCTTATTGATGGTAAGTGTCTTTCAGTCCTGTTGACCATTGGCGGTGCTGTACGTGTACTTGCACATAGAAGCATTGAAGAGAAACATCTAATGTCGCCGTCAAACTATTGAACAACAGTAGATTATGTTGACTATAACGCGGACATGCAATCGATTAAATCTGGTCATAACGAAACAAGCAAACGTAACAAATAAACTGAACCAATGACACGTTATTTCAACAAGAAACTACATCAAACAAGGTTAAATAAGAATGCTATTAAAATTACCATCTTATAGCTATAACTAGATAAATCCGAAACAAGTAAGTAGACAAGCAAATATAAGCAGCAAAAACGAACAGGGCATACTTGTGTTTTGGTTTGTACATAATGAATCGCTGTAAAATGCAATGTAAACAAATAAAAATGGTATAAAAACAATTTAAGTGACAGGTTAGGTGTTACTACATTTAAAACTGAAGTCGTTTTTCATTCTGATATTCACCAAACCTTGGTTAATTGTTAAAAATGTATTTTCAATTCCTTCAAGTATTACTTTATAATTTAGTTTAGCATTGATAACACAAATTCATTCAATACGCGTAATAAGGCGCTACCTAGTTCACACACGATCTCATTATGGCGTGCATGTGTGCTTTCCTTTATTAATCGTATATGCATACATTTCAAGCAACATAAACTGTAGTTTCGCCTTTGATTGTTAATGGTTCATGAACCACAATCGTGAATGTATAAAAATATTTGTTTTACATAAAACCTAAATGAAGACACTATCTTTGATTTAGAAAATGGTTAGCAAATAACATATGAGTACATCTATATCAGTAAATAATATATTAGGCAATAATTTTTATTTATGCTGCTTATAGAGCTCAAATGTTCGTAATTATAATACACTGTTTAAACTGTTCTATTCACGCACAATACATGTTGGAAATTTTAACCTGCATGCATGGACTGAATGGTACGCTGTAAACGTCTCGCCGCATCTGTGCGAAAGTTTATGAATCAGACATGGCGCTCACGATGTATGTAAAACAAAACAAAAAGAAGCAACGTTTACATGTTTAATGCAATAGTTCTTAATACAATACATCTGTGAATAAAGTCATCTGTATAGGGATCCTCTGTCAGCGTTAAACATTTGACATTAATAGATGCACACGTTTAATAAGTTGGCGATACTTTTAGGATATATAACATATTTCACAGTATAATAGCTTCTCTTGCCTAAATAATAACAAATACAATGATGTATAGAGCTTCGTATAAAAGTGTATTGAAGCTTGTTATATAGTTTATCAAAGTTTAATTTTATTCCTTTAACATTTTGTAGCATGATGACAAAACCATTTTATATTATAGAATAAGGTTGTCAAAGGTCTTAAGTAAGAATACCCTCCTTCTCTACTATAAATTCGAGATGTCTGAAGTACACTTTGTACTAAGGAAAAAAAAGGTTTTAAGCACTTCTTAAGGGATACTCTTCTAACAGCAATTAAAACGATATTTATAACATCGATTTAGGATAAATCAATTTCATTCAAATACATCGTGGCTGCATTATTGATTTCCGTACGTCGGTCATTTTCATAAATGACATCTGTAAACAAACACACACATGATAAGCAACATTCATGGTTCATTAGAAGCAAGAAAAATGGAAGAAGCCTTACTTATTTACGTATGATCATTGACAATTTCAAATTTTAAAACTTATCATTACACGAGAGCATATTTTGCCTGTTGTTTAGGAG
The DNA here is from genome assembly GCA_007844125.1 of Sinonovacula constricta. Taxonomy (NCBI): domain Eukaryota; kingdom Metazoa; phylum Mollusca; class Bivalvia; order Cardiida; family Solecurtidae; genus Sinonovacula; species Sinonovacula constricta. The sequence goes on from CM017558.1 coordinate 15,464,881, forward strand.
GTATTTAATATATGTTTACGCGTTGTCTACACAGTCAGTCACAAAGATAGTACATATAAGCAATTAAACTTCACATTTTCTAAATCGACTATAAACAGCCACGATTAAAATGATCAATACCAGATATGCGGACAATTTATGGACACTAAAAGACCAAAGAAAATGCGCATGATGTTTTACCTTCTTGTTTGTTCTGTTCTTCTAAGGTAGAATATGTGGTTGTTTCTGTAGTACATCTCGCCGGTGGTTCTTCGTAAATGTGCGCTCTTAAAGACAAACAGCACAACATGAGTATATATATATATATATATATATATATATATATATATATATATATATATATATATATATATATATATATATATATACTGGCAAAGTAATGTTAAAATATCAAATGAACCGTAAGGTATGAGCTTTAAAGTGGTACCTTCGCTTAATGGTCCGATGTATAGCGACAGTCACGATAGAGATAATTATCAGGATTGCGACAGAAACCCCGGCGCCGACTATCCCGATAGTGCCCGTAGACATGCCGGAAGTTGTGTAGGTGTCGTTGTTGAAGGAGGTATCTCTCTTTAACGCATCACACTTATTGCCGATGTATCCATCATGACACCCTAAAGGACAGTCCCCTGTGACAGAGTCGCATGACCCGTTCTTACAGAATCCGCATGCAGTGCAGTCAAGTCCGTATGTTTGAGCAGGACAGGGCGCATCTGAAAAAAACAAACGAGACGGGCCTCGTATTCACATTGGCAGAGCATCGGCTTCTTGTTATGAAAAAAGGCCCCAATCGAGTCGCGACATACCATTAACTGTTAACAAAAAAGTAGTGGCATAGCGCTCATACAAATCATCGACACGGATATAAGAGAATCTACATAAATGGTCGGACTTGTTTGCTACGACTTATATTGTAATGAACACATGTCATGATAGATACAGTGGAGGCAGATCTATGCCCGATTGGGAAATATCAATTTCGCAGATCTTTATTATACCGGCTGTTTGGATCCTTACCAGATAAAAACTGCTCACAGCACAACGACCACTTTTCTATCTTTTATTTTAAGCCACTTTGTAATCACTCATTTTCCTTATATTTCTACAGGTCGACACAGCATCACGTATCAGACTATAAATTGTGTATCTTTGCATGCCGTATCAATCTGTTGCAGAATGTTCTTTTTTACAAGCGCTCGTTAGATCAGGTGTAACCGCCAAATACTATTTGAGCTGTGATGCCATCACAGTCGAATGCCGATGTCAACTGTCACTTGGATGTTTTAAAAGCCAAATCTATTGTGCTTTACTATTCACTCACATGATGATATATATGATCTGCTCTGGACAAGGCAATGTTATAATTATATCCGAAAGACAAGACAGCAATCCCTTGTAATGTACTCATACTTAATGCGTTTTTTTTCTTTATGGGCAAAGGACATCGCTCCTAAAACGGAATATTTACTTCTGAGTAAAACAAAAATATATTAACCTTTTTATGTAAACTAGTTAAGATAATTGATTTAAAGACGCTTGATTCTCTGCTTCAGCCCTGGCAATACTTATATGCGCGCTTAAATACTAAAGTGCATCCAGCACACTGCTTGTTGTCGTGTGTCTTCCAAAACGGAAATGAATTTCTGTACAATTCTGGAACCGAAAAAGGCGTATTGCTCTGCTAAAGCACCAATGTGGTCTGTAACTATGGTATTGGGACACATATATATTTGCTTTAATTACAGACATGCGTATGTTTTCTGCTTTAGATTGTCGATTTACTAATTGGTATAAATTAGTTGAAGCTTTAATCGTAATGTATATAATTAGTGTTGATGACAAGAAATCACTCTGACAGGGCAAAATGTTTTCATGCAGTGTTTCCAAGGCATTAATGATCCACTTTTAAAGAAAAAAAATAGGCGATCCATATATATATATATATATATATATATATATATATATATATATATATATATATATATATATATATATATATATATATATACACCATTAAATGGGGTCTTTTTCAACATACATACTATGCACACCACAAAATATGTGTAAGACCATAAAAAATAAATGGCATTTGATATATTTCATTTTTAAAATGTCGACCATAGCCTGTTATAATCTACATTAACGCTTAACAATAATCATATCCACAGTGCTTTTAATTTACATTAAATATTTTAAAATAATTCAATGCATTTTCGATCTTTTATGGTAAGCCACTTTGTAATCCATAATTTCCCTTGTATTTCTACAGGGGGGACACTGCATTACGTATCAGACTATAAAAAATGTGTATCTTTGCATTCCGTATCAATCTATTGTCGTAGATTATTTAGGTTACAAGTTACCTTGGTGGCAGGTTTCTCCTGTGTAACCCGGCTGACACAATTCACAGAGACCTGATTCTCTGTCACAGGTAACCGCATCAAGGCAGTGACCACATATGAGAGAGCAGTTACCGCCGTACGTTCCAGGACTGCATTCTGTAGTCGCATAATAATTTTGCGGCTTATAATAGCATACATTATTAAAACCTCCATGTTTAAAATGCTGAACATATATACGCAACTTTTAAATAAGAATGCGTCAACGCCAGTTCTTAAGCAATTTAACGCTGACTAAACTTTTACGAGGGGTTTAACAATTTTACATCAAATGACACATGAACAAAGTCATCATCACTTTGGGATTTTTTTAATAAATGTTTGTTCTTTGCTTTGAGAACTCTGGAGATGCATGACTTTTTATTTTTTCCTAATCAGTTTTAGCTCTCCGGCCAATTCTTTAAATTCTTCTCTGATAGGTCCCAATTTTTTTTTCAAGATGATAATGCACCAGTACACCGGTATCGGGTTATTTAACAATATAAAGCAAGAAACAATTTAAAATGTAGTTCTTTGTTTGCATAATCTCCTGATCTTAATGTTATTAAACCTGTTAGGTTGTATATTAAAGGAAAACGTCAGTCTAGGCATCGGTATATCAACAGCAACGAATAACTTTTCCTGGAAATCTATACGATATGGATGGACATCACAAACTGCTGCATTCAGACTATTTACTATTCTATTCGAAGTCGACTTTTGCCAGAAAAACGATTTAAAGGACACACGACAAAGTATTAGGGTAAGAAAACAGTTGTTGTTTTTTAAGATTTTGCATGCTAGTTATTCTTTAAAATAGGAGAATAACTGGTTAATTGATTCTGTTGAATCCAAGATGGCCGCCACAATCACCAATACTTTATGCACCTGACTTTATATTTTTGCTTTATTTACACACATGTGATTGGTTTCTGTTTTAAATTGTCGATTTAATAATTGGACTAAATAAGTGGAAGCTATTATCGTAATATACATAATTAGTGTTGATGTCGAAAACAGCGCTCGAACAGGCCAAAATGTATCCATGCAGTGTTTTCAAGAGCATAAATGATGCATTCTTATAGAAAATGAAGGCGATCCAAATGAATGTGTATGACATAAAATGTGACGTTTTCAACATACAAACTGCTGCACAAAACAAAATATGGGTAAGACCATGAAAAATAAATGACATTTTCATATTTCAATTTCAAAGTCTCTATCATAGAATGTTACTGTCTACATAAACACTTAACGATACTCACATTCCCAGTGCCTTTAATTTACATTAACTAAATTTTAAACCAATGCAATGAATTTTCGTAGATTATTTAGGTTACATGTTACCTTGGTGGCAGGTTTCTCCTGTGTAACCCAGCTGACACAATTCACAGAGACCTGATTCTCTGTCACAGGCAACCGCATCAAGGCAGTGACCACATGTGAGAGAGCAGTTACCGCCGTATGTTCCAGGACTGCATTCTGTAGTCGCATAATAATTTTGCGTCTTATAATAGCTTACATTATTAAATCCGCCATGTTTAAAATGCTAAACATATATACGCAACTTTTAAATAAGAATGCGTCAATGCCAGTTCTTAAGCAACTTAACGCTGACTAAACTTTTAAGAAGGGTTTAACAATTTTACATCAATTGACACATGAACAAAGTCATTATCACTTGGGCATTTTTAAATAAATGTTTGTTCTTTGCTTTGAGAGCTCTGGAGATGCATGACTATTTATTTTGTTCTAATCGGGTTGAGCTCTCCGGCCAATTCTTTAAATTCCTCTCTGACAGGTCAATAGTTTTTTTGATGATGATAATGCACCAGTACACGGGTATCTGGTTATTTAACAATATAAAGCAAGAAACCATTTAAAATGTAGTTCTTTGTTTCCATAATCTCCTGATCTTAATGTTATTAAACAAGTTTGGTTGTATATTAAAGGAAAACGTCAGTCTAGGCATCGGTATATCAACAGCAACGAATAACTTTTCCTGGAAATCTATACGATATGGATGGACATCACAAACTGCTGCATTCAGACTTTTTATTATTCTATTCGAAGTCGACTTTTGCCAGAAAAACGATTTATAGGACACACGACAAAGTATTAAGGTCAGAAAACAGTTGTTGTTTTTTTAAGATTTTGCATGCTAGTTATTCTTTAAAATAGGAGAACAACTGGTTAATTGATTCTGTTGAATCCAAGATGGCCGCCACAATCACCAATACTTTATGCACCTGACTTTATATTTTTTATCTTTATTTACACACATGTGATTGGTTTCTGTTTTAAATTGTCGATTTAATAATTGGACTAAATAAGTGGAAGCTATTATCGTAATATACATAATTAGTGTTGATGACGAGAACAGCGCTCGAACAGGCCAAAATGTATCCATGCAGTGTTTCCAAGAGCATAAATGATGCATTCTTATAGAAAATGAAGGCAATCCAAATGTATATGTATGACATGAAATGTGACGTTTTCAAAATGTAAACTGCTGCACAAAACAAAATATGTGTAAGACTATGAAAAATAAATGACATTTTAATTTTCAATTTCAAAGTCTCTATCATAGAATGTTACTGTCTACATAAACACTTAACGATACTCACATTCCCAGTGCCTTTAATTTACATTCCCTAAATTTAAAACCAATGCAATGAATTTTCGTAGATTATTTAGGTTACAAGCTACCTTGGTGGCAGGTTTCTCTTGTGTAACCCGGCTGACACAATTCACAGAGACCTGATTCTCTGTCACAGGTAACCGCATCAAGGCAGTGACCACATGCGAGAGAGCAGTTACCGCCGTACGTTCCAGGACTGCATTCTGTAGTTGCATAATAATTTTGCGGCTTATAATAGCATACATTATTAAAACCTCCATGTTGAAAATGCTGAACATATATACGCAACTTTTAAATATGAATGCGTCAACGCCAGTTATTAAGCAATTTAACGCTGACTAAACTTTTAAGAAGGGTTTAACAATTTTACATCAATTGACACATGGACAAAGTCATTATCACTTGGGCATTTTTAAATAAATGTTTGTTCTTTGCTTTGAGAGCTCTGGAGATGCATGACTATTTATTTTTTCTAATCGGTTTAAGCTCTCCGGCCAATTCTTAAAATTCTTCTCTGACAGGTCCCAAGTTTTTTTTTTCAAGATGATAATGCACCAGTACACCGGTATCGGGTTATTTAACAATATAAAGCTAGAAACAATTTAAATGTAGTTCTTTGTTTGGATAATCTCCTGATCTTAATGTTATTAAACATGTTTGGTTGTATATTAAAGGAAAACGTCAGTCTAGGCATCGGTATATCAACAGCAACGAATAACTTTTTCTGGAAATCCATACGATATGGATCGACATCACAAACTGCTGCATTCAGACTATTTATTATTCTATTCGAAGTCGACTTTTGCCAGAAAAACGATTTAAAGGACACACGACAAAGTATTAAGGTAAGAAAACAGTTTTTTTTAAGATTTTGCATGCTAGTTATTCTTTAAAATTGGAGAACAACTGGTTAATTGATTCTGTCTAATCCAAGATGGCCGCCACAATCACCAATACTTTATGCACCTGACTTTATATTTTTGCTTTATTTACACACATGTGATTGGTTTCTGTTTTAAATTGTCGATTTAATAATTGGACTAAATAAGTGGAAGCTATTATCGTAATATATATAATAAGTGTTGATGTCGGGAACAGCGCTCGAACAGGCCAAAATGTATCCATGCAGTGTTTTCAAGAGCATAAATGATGCATTCTTATAGAAAATGAAGGCGATCCAAATGAATGTGTATGACATAAAATGTGACGTTTTCAACATACAAACTGCTGCACAAAACAAAATATGGGTAAGACCATGAAAAATAAATGACATTTTCATATTTCAATTTCAAAGTCTCTATCATAGAATGTTACTGTCTACATAAACACTTAACGATACTCACATTCCCAGTGCCTTTTATTTACATTAACTAAATTTTAAACCAATGCAATGAATTTTCGTAGATTATTTAGGTTACATGTTACCTTGGTGGCAGGTTTCTCCTGTGTAACCCGGCTGACACAATTCACAGAGACCTGATTCTCTGCCACAGGTAACCGCATCAAGGCAGTGACCACATGTGAGAGAGCAGTTACCGCCGTACGTTCCAGGACTGCATTCTGTAGTCGCATAATAATTTTGCGGCTTATAATAGCATACATTATTAAAACCTCCATGTTTAAAATGCTGAACATATATACGCAACTTTTAAATAAGAATGCGTCAACGCCAGTTCTTAAGCAACTTAACGCTGACTAAACTTTTAAGAATGGTTTAACAATTTTACCACAATTGGCACATGAACAAAGTCATCATCACTTGGGCATTTTTAAATAAATGTTTGTTCTTTGCTTTGAGAGCTCTGGAGATGCATGACTATTTATTTTTTTCTAATCGGGTTGAGCTCTCCTGCCAATTCTTTTAATTCCTCTCTAACAGGTCAATAGTTTTTTTGAAGATGATAGTGCACCAGTACACCGGTATCGGGTTATTTAACAATATAAAGCAAGAAACAATTTAAAATGTAGTTCTTTGTTTGCATAATCTCCTGATCTTAATGTTATTAAACATGTTTAGATGTATATTAAAGGAAAACGTCAGTCTAGGCATCGGTATATCAACAGCAACGAATAACTTTTCCTGGAAATCTATACGATATGGATGGACATCACAAACTGCTGCATTCAGACTATTTATTATTCTATTCGAAGTCGACTTTTGCCAAAAAAAAAAACGATTTAAAGGACACACGACAAAATATTAAGGTAAGAAAACAGTTGTTGTTTTTTAAGATTTTGCATGCTAGTTATTCTTTTAAATAGGAGAACAACTGGTTAATTGATTCTGTTGAATCCAAGATGGCCGCCACAATCACCAATACTTTATGCACCTGACTTTATATTTTTGCTTTATTTACACACATGTGATTGGTTTCTGTTTTAAATTGTCGATTTAATAATTGGACTAAATACGTGGAAGCTATTATCGTAATATACATAATTACTGTTGATGACGAGAACAGCGCTCGAACAGGCCAAAATGTATGCATGCAGTGTTTCCAAGAGCATAAATGATGCATTCTTATAGAAAATGAAGGCGATCCAAATGTATATTTATGACATGTAATGTGACGTTTTCAACATGCAAACTGCTGCACAAAACAAAATATGTGTAAAACTATGAAAAATAAATGACATTTTAATTTTCAATTTCAAAGTCTCTATCATAGAATGTTACTGTCTACATAAACACTTAACGATACTCACATTCCCAGTGCCTTTAATTTACATTCCCTAAATTTAAAACCAATGCAATGAATTTTCGTAGATTATTTAGGTTACAAGCTACCTTGGTGGCAGGTTTCTCCTGTGTAACCCGGCTGACACAATTTACAGAGACCTGATTCTCTGTCACAGGTAACCGCATCAAGGCAGTGACCACATGTGAGAGAGCAGTTACCGCCGTATGTTCCAGGACTGCATTCTGTAGTCGCATAATAATTTTGCGGCTTATAATAGCATACATTATTAAAACCTCCATGTTTAAAATGCTAAACATATATACGCAACTTTTAAATAAGAATGCGTCAACGCCAGTTCTTAAGTAATTTAACGCTGACTAAACGTTTAAGAAGGGTTTAACAATGTTACATCAATTGACACATGAACAAAGTCATCATCACTTGGGCATTTTTAAATAAATGTTTGTTTTTTGCTTTGAGAGCTCTGGAGATGCATGACTATTTATTTTTTCTAATCGGTTTAAGCTCTCCGGCCAATTCTTAAAATTCTTCTCTGACAGGTCCCAAGTTTTTTTTTCAAGATGATAATGGACCAGTACACCGGTAACGGGTTATTTAACAAAATAAAGCAAGAAACAATTTAAAATGTAGTTCTTTGTTTGCATAATCTCCTGATCTTAATGTTATTAAACATGTTTGGTTGTATATTAAAGGAAAACGTCAGTCTAGGCATCGGTATATCAACAGCAACGAATAACTTTCCTGGAAATCTATACGATATGGATGGACATCACAAACTGCTGCATTCAGACTATTTATTATTCTATTCGAAGTCGACTTTTGCCAAAAAAAAAAAACGATTTATAGGACACACGACAAAGTATTAAGGTAAGAAAACAGTTGTTGTTTTTTTAAGATTTTGTATGCTAGTTATTCTTTAAAATAAGAGAACAACTGGTAAATTAATTCTGTTGAATCCAAGATGGCCGCCACAATCACCAATTATTTCTGCACCTGACTTTATATTTTTGCTTTATTTACACACATGTGATTGGTTTCTGCTTTAAATTGTCGATTTAATAATTGGACTAAATAAGTGGCAGCTATTATCGTAATATACATAATAAGTGTTGATGACGTGAACAGCGCTCGAACAGGCCAAAATGTATCCATGCAGTGTTTCCAAGAGCATAAATGATGCATTCTTATAGAAAATGAAGGCGATCCAAATTAATATGTATGACATGAAATGTGACGTTTTCAACATACAAACTGCTGCACAAAACAAAATATGGGTAAGACCATGAAAAATAAATGACATTTTCATATTTCAATTTCAAAGTCTCTATCAGAGAATGTTACTGTCTACATAAACACTTAACGATACTCACATTCCCAGTGCCTTCAATTTACATTAACTAAATTTTAAACTAATGCAATGAATTTTCGTAGATTATTTAGGTTACAAGCTACCTTGGTGGCAGGTTTCTCCTGTGTAACCCGGCTGACACAATTCACAGAGACCTGATTCTCTGTCACAGGTAACCGCATCAAGGCAGTGACCACATGTGAGAGAGCAGTTACCGCCGTACGTTCCAGGACTGCATTCTGTAGTCGCATAATAATTTTGCGGCTTATAATAGCATACATTATTAAAACCTCCATGTTGAAAATGCTGAACATATATACGCAACTTTTAAATAAGAATGCGTCAACGCAAGTTATTAGGCAATTTAAGGCCGACTAAACTTTTAAGAAGGGTTTAACAATTTTACATCAATTGGCACATGAACAAAGTCATCATCACTTTGGGATTTTTTTAATAAATGTTTGTTCTTTGCTTTGAGAGCTCTGGAGATGCATGACTATTTATTTTTTCTAATCGGTTTGAGCTCTCCGGCCAATTCTTTAAATTCTTCTCTGACAGGTTCCAAGTTTTTTGTTCAAGATGATAATGCACCAGTCAATCGGTATCGGGTTATTTAACAAAATAAAGCAAGAAACAATTTAAAATGTAGTTCTTTGTTTGCATAATTTCTGATCTTAATGTTATTAAACATGTTTGGTTGTATATTAAAGTAAAACGTCAGTCTAGGCATCGGTATATCAACAGCAACGAATAACTTTCCTGGAAATCTATACGATATGGATGGACATCACAAACTGCTGCATTCAGACTATTTATTATTCTATTCGAAGTCGACTTTTGCCAGAAAAACGATTTATAGGACACACGACAAAGTATTAAGGTAAGAAAACAGTTGTTGTTTTTTTTAAGATTTTGTATGCTAGTTATTCTTTAAAATAGGAGAACAACTGGTTAATTGATTCTGTTGAATCCAAGATGGCCGCCACAATCACCAATACTTTCTGCACCTGACTTTATATTTTTGCTTTATTTACACACATGTGATTGGTTTCTGCTTTAAATTGTCGATTTTATAATTGGACTAAATAAGTGGAAGCTATTATCGTAATATACATAATTAGTGTTGATGACGAGAACAGCGCTCGAACAGGCCAAAATGTATGCATGCAGTGTTTCCAAGAGCATGAATGATGCATTCTTATAGAAAATGAAGGCGATCCAAATGAATATGTATGACATGAAATGTGACGTTTTCAACATACAAACTGCTGCACAAAACAAAATATGGGTAAGACCATGAAAAATAAATGACATTTTCATTTTTCATTTTTAAAGTCTCTATAATAGAATGTTACTGTCTACATAAACACTTAACGATAATCACATTCACCGTGCCTTTAATTTACATTCCCTAAATTTAAAACCAATGCAATGAATTTTCGTAGATTATTTAGGTTACAAGTTACCTTGGTGGCAGGTTTCTCCTGTGTAACCCGGCTGACACAATTCACAGAAGCCTGATCTTCTGTCACAGGTAACCGCATCAAGGCAGTGACCACATGTGAGAGAGCAGTTACCGCCGTACGTTCCAGGACTGCATTCTGTAGTCGCATAATAATTTGGCGGCTTATAATAGCATACATTATTAAACCCCCATGTTATAAATGCTGAACATATCTACGCAAATTTTTAATTAAGAATGGGTCAACGTCCATTTTTATGCAATTTTATGCTGACTAAATTTTTACGAGGGGTGTAATAATTATAAAGCAATTGGCACATTAACTAAAGTCGTCGTCACTGTGACAGTTAAAAAGTAAATGTTTGAGAACTCATGAGATGCATGGTTCTATCTTTTTTCTTATTGGTTTGAGCTCTCCGGTCACTTCTTTAAATACTTCTCTGACAAGTCTCAATTCTTTTCTTAAATAAAGAGTTCATTTTAACATTAACCATTCTTTAACGTTTTATCAGATATTTCCTAAGTAACTTATATGTTCGTGTTGCAATGCAAAGTCTCGCTGAAGTCAATTCAAAACACGAATACAAATTGACTACTAATACAATTTTGCTTTACCCTTGCTTAGATTGTAGAAGACGATAAAATATACTAAACATAACTAAAAGATGAGTAAATATAATAAACCACACTATAATTATTAAAAGAAAATGTGTATACCTTCTTTACACAGGAATGGAAGGAAACCCGCAGTACACTGTTTACAAGTACCTGTCACGTGATCACAAGTATTCCCGTCTTGACATTGACCACAGATACTAGTGCAACCAAGACCATATGTTCCAGATTTGCATACTGTGAACATTATGTTGTAATGTAAACCTTAAATAATTAACCAGAGTCTAATGGTATCGAGCAAGGTTTCTTCTTTTTTATTTGTGTTATGTCTTGGTTTTTCTGTACGGCGTGAGTAAAAACAAGATTTGTAGGTTGATATGCTCTCATCTCCTATAAAGGACTGGCAGCAGTAGGTCAGGTAATAGAACGTGGGCTTGCGGATCGGGAGGTTGTGGGTTCAAACCCCGGCCGGGTCAAACCCAAGCTTTTAAAGTTGATGACTTCCCTCCTAACGCTCGGGGCTAAGGGGGCAGCATTACGCCTGTCTTGTCGGTGTCAGTATAATGGACCGACATGGTTCAGTCCCTGGGCACCTCATAAGTGTCCCTGTGTTATAATGATGTCGCTGCACAGTTCCGGCAATATGCCGGCAAATCCCTCTCCCATAAAGTTGAATGATGCAGAAGACCAGATGAGATAGCATATGATGTTATCGCCTTCCGTTCTCCTTACAAAATTAAAATTCTTAATAGACCTTTCAAAGTCAATGTTTATTTCTGTTATTATCGTTTTCAGCACAATCAGCGTGAGTAAGCTAACTTGGTTCATCGGTATGTTCCCAGTTTTTAGCAAATACAATTCGTATCATGTTAAATTGGACTCCACACAGACGCAATATCTAATTAATAGTGAACTTTTCTAAACATATACTTTCTGTTTTGCGGATGCCACAAGGTGAATAATGTATGTATTATGTAATCAGCATGCCATCCAACTAATGTAATATCTTATTGAAAATCGAACTGATGTACTATCTTATCGTTAGTCGTATTTGCGATTTCGATACTAGTTGCAACGCGGTATCATTAACTTTGTGCCTATTGTTAGGAGTGATTTGGTGCTGTTGAGGAACGAGTTAGGAATTACTATTTTTGCAATTATTTTATCACGCTTGATTCATACCAAGAGCAATAAGTTGACAAATATATTATTTAATACGTCTTATTCCCACGAACCCACACATCTTCAGCTGCGGTTGTATTCTCACTCTGAGTCCAGCTGTGGTTGTATATTAAACATTGCATATAAAATTAAATGCTTTTACGCTTTAACCCTCTTTGTAAACACGCGTTTTTATTTTCAAAGATCCGTAAATTACTTATGGGAACACTACAAAAACATTCTAGTATAAAACATTTGTAACTACAAAACAACAATACAACACTTTTATTTCGTGCTGTTATAAGACCTTGAAATGTCAAGGTAGTTAATGTCTACAAGCATAGAATTACTTTCGATGCATAGCGACCCTTGGTATCCAGCTAGACATCCGGTATTGCAGGTGCCAGTAATGACGTCACACGTCTCTTTGCAAAAGTCACATGTTTTGGAGCAATTCAAACCATAGGTACCCGGTATACATTCTGCAAAGAAAGCTAGTCGTAATTGTGCAAAACGCTTTGAAGGTGGTATCCCACAGTTTATATGTTGAAAGTGCTTGACAATAATGTAAGAGCTGCTCGGGGATGTCTTCATGTTTTAGGTAGAAACCTGTACTGTAGCATGCGTTATAAGACTACACCTGAACGAGCGTACCAACCTCAATCTCTTAAAACTTTATCATGTTGAAATCTAATAATAGATATGATTGCTTCTAAAATAATATCGGCATCAGAGTGGATTACCCAGATGAAAACATGACGTGATGAACTAAACGGTCACCTGGTATTTTTAAAATACCTTACTGTGTAGAGGGGTTCAAATTGAACATACCTGCTTGTAATGACAAGTGCGGTGATATATTTGTTACATCGATGAAACACATCAGTAAATCATCATTGCTAGATATCACCAAAATATAATGCTGACCACTCTATTAGGAATATAGTTACACTATTTTTAACTGGCAAACAGTGATGCACCTGCCGTGATGTCTCTATACTCTTACCTTGGTCGCAGCGTAAGCCCTTGTACCCGGGATCACATAACGTACACACCCCAGTCTTTCTGTCGCACACTTCGGTATTGTAGCACTTGCCACATTTGTTGACACAGTTTGATCCGTACGTTCCCGGAGTACACGCTTAGATGATAAATCATTGAAAACACAGTAATTCTATTGCTTTAACGTTTAAAAATCCATCAAGATAATATCACATCCGATTTCAAGTTCCATCGCCTCGTGGAAAATCAACTTATTGAAAACAATTTTAAGGTTCAGTGGCACAGAAAAAAAAATCAGTTAAGCTACTTAATAAAATGAAGTTATCAGAAATGAATAAATCCGCATTCGTTTAAAATTTTAGTGGTACAGCTCCCTTGCTAATGTTTAAGCAACTAAAGAGAAGATTCATCTATTTTAGATCATATATAAATATACCTTCAACCAATTAAAAATAAGTTAATTTAAAAAATATAGAAAACTACCTATTGAACAATTGTCTCCTCGCCAGCCAGGGTCACACTTTCGATCAGGACATGAGCCAGTTGTGGGATCGCATGCCTGGTTGTCCGCGCAAAGGCAATGACAGAAACAATCTTGACCAAAGAAACCGGCAGGACATTCTGAGAGTAAAATATATTATATGACATCGCTCACACATGTTAAATACTTACGATTTTCACGACAAACAGGAATTAAATACATCACAGTAGTTAAAATAACAGGGTTACCTTCTTTGGGAGTATCGCCATCTGCTAGTGGCTTACACGATATACACGTTCCTGTTACATGATCACACGTCATTCCGACCGGACATTGGTCACACATTTCTTCACAGTGGAGTCCGTATGTACCAGGACTGCAGTCTTAAATATAAACATAGCTACCAAAAAACATTTTACGATAGGTACTGTATAATGAATAACGTGATTATTGATTTCAACATGAGTTCATGAAGCATTTTGCAGCGAAATTAAATTCAACCTTTACCACTTTTCATGCATACATATTTTCAATTCTAAAGAATCTGTGCTCAGCGTTAACAAAGACCCAAATGCATAAGCCACCTTCTCCCTTACGACGGAATATTTGTAACTCGTATGGCGTCATACATGTACGGAAAATACGTAAGTACGCAACGTAAATTGACGCGTATAATATATCTGATATGTGTTGGCAGAATTTTTCTTTTGAGACACAACATTATTTTAACAATTGATAGCACAAAAACACACACTTTAAAGTGTTTGTGGTAATTATCACCAAACTGTAGTTTTGGAAGTGTCACAAATTGAGCTATCACAGGATAAGTTAGTGCAACGTTTCGTTAATATTACCAAAGAAATGGCGAGGGGTTAGTTGTACAAATACGTTTTATTTTTGAAGGAAACCACTACCTCTGCTGTAGATGTTGACTTCACAGACGGCCAGAACAATAGCTTTCTCTGGTATCAGAAGGGTCACAAATTGAGCTATCACAGGATAATCCAATGTAACGTTGTGGTACGGCTTGCTAACATCAACCTTTGCCAGGAAATCCTCTGGATTGTCCATCCAGTCAGTGCTCGTTTTTGAAACGTAAATGACCATCCCAAGATTTTCTGGATACACTATGTGGTAATTTAAATAGTGTCGTTAAGTTTATTGACAAGAAAAACTACCAGCTTGACCTATACAAAAACAGCTTTACATGTAAAATTGCATTTTATACATTTATTCCTTTCGTGGAAGCAATTAATGTAAAAAGTTCCATTTCTTGATCTAAAACAGAACAAAACTGAAAAAAAAACTGTTTGTTTTCCTAATGCAAGTAGATGCTAGCTAGATCACTGACGCATTTATAAATCACGCATAAATATTCTCTGTAGAAAGAATCAAACAATTGCAATGCTGTTGTTTTTATCAGTTTATGAAATTGATCTTTAAAGGTCAAGTACAAAATATAAGCCATTTAGATGTTTATGTGCTTTTCTTGAAATTAAAAACCGGTTTGACTTCGCAATTCTTGAAGGGCTTCTCAAGTGCAAGCAACGAAAAGAAAAAAACCCGATCTATTAAAATAAGAAAAGTGTCTAAGCGCTGTTATTCTATGATAAGTTATGACGTCGTTAGTGACGTAATTGAAAAAAAGGTCCACATGGTACCTAGAAGAGATTTCATTTTCATTAGAAAAACTAAACAAAATTGTGGATAATACATTAAATCAAAACGTGTTTAATAAGGCAACAAGACCATAGCAGAAGGGTAATTGGATGCATGGATGCGGAATGTTGTATGGTGCAGATTTCAGGTGTAACTCGGGATTGGGGGACTTGTTCTGACCATTTTGAAGAATACGCTTTTATGTTCAAAAAATATTCTGCGTAACTTAAGGATTTAAACAAAAACAAAAAATACAACAAAGAATCTCTGCGCCAAATGTAAGTGTCCTCCTTGTAAGGTATTGATGTATAGTTTATTTTTTTTTTTTTTTATTCCACAAACATTGGCTAGTTTTACTTATATATTTTATCTACAAAGAACTAATTTGTTCCTGTGTGAAAAGAATGTTATTAAAACCACAGTCATCTAAGTACATTGTCCTATTCAAACTTGATTAAACTCTAAAGATTCGCAATGTTCGTTTGTCTATGCATGTTTTATATAAGGGCTTATAGACTAAAATTACACTTGTGAGTCTTCGGCTTAAGGCCTGGTCACATTAGCCGTAGTAAGCTGTAGTGTGGTTTAACCGGAGTAGATCGTAGTAGCCCGTACTTAACCGTACCGATCGTAGTAGACCGTAGTAGGCCGTAGTAGATCGTAGTTATGAACGAAGTTGGAATGAACTTTTTTTCCGTAGAAGGATTAAAAAATCTGGACTTGTTCAAAAATGGCTACGGAGAACTACGACTAAATGCATGTACTGTTACCTTATATGAAACGTAGTTGACCGTGGTTAACCGTACTCAACCGTACCTAACCGTATCAATTACCGTAGCTGCACGTAGTATACATGAAGAAACTATATGAACTTCTTGCAACGCTACGGTTAACTAGGGTCTACTACGGTTGTGCTACGTTCGAGGTACGGTCAAATTATTAGTTATGTTAACAAATTGACCACGTGTAACCTAAAATTAAATTGATGTTATTTGTCTTCTACAAAGAGATAATGGTTGACAATATAATGTTTTTGCATTCAAGTTATACAAATATTTTTCAATGTAATGTTTCCAGGATCTACGTACCATAATTACAAGGGATTTGAATCTATCGTACTGATGGCATTGGTAGACTCCAATTATCGTTTCCTGTGGAACCAAGTAGGAGATGTCGGTTCGAGCTCCGATAGTACCTCATACGTAGTGACCGGCAGTAACACGCAGTTTACCGTACTGATGACTTCGTTTAACCGTGCCATTTTAATCGTACTTAAACGTAGTTAACTGTACTCACACGTAGTTAACCGTATGTTGACACATGAATAACTAGAGTTTCTACGTACTTCAACCCTAGTTAATCGTAGTAAGTCTACGTTTAAGTACGTGTAACTACGTGTTAGTACTTTCAAGACGGACTACGTGTATCTACGTGCAAAATCGTAGATGTGACCACCCCTTTAGAAAGTAGCATTTTTTCAGATTATACGTGCAAAGCTCCAGTACAATGCATTACTGTTGTCTTAAATACCTTTTTTTTGCAAACAGAAGAATGGATATGTAAGTGCTTTGTAAGGTCATATCCAAAAAATAACAAGTCATTGTGTATGATATGCACGTTGCCAGGAAGTTGGCAAATTGTTTGGACTTATCGTTGTATTTTTATGACTTTATTATTTAATTTATTGTTTCTCAGCAGAAAGTGCGGGACAGTAAAAAACACTTTTCAAAATATAATAAGAAGAGGTTCACAAATCACGTACCGATTAAGCAAAACGATTTACATATAAACTGTAAAACGATACGGTGTTGTCCTTAATGGTTGACATTGTTTTCTGACTGGTGTGCTCAAGACGCTCGACCAACATGGCTCATGTGTCACGAAATCAAGGGCAGACAGTAATATCAGATTTAAAGATAGACGGAGAGGTAGCACATTATGTGTCACTGCATGCTAATTTAAGATTAAAATGTAAAAATAATATATCTTCTAATCTTTTTTAATTAAAGCGGGACAAAAATCCCAAAACTAAAATCGTTTTATTTGACCTTTAAACTGCATATTTTCTAAAGGGGCATGTTATGGCATTTTCTAACACTTTACATTATTACAATTTTTCAAGGTAACATGCGACCTTGGTATTTATAAATTAACGAAAAACTAATACCGTCGGTCGTGCCGATGACCTCGACTGCCGACACCCTGAAGAGTCTGCCTAAATCTATCTGGATCCATGGTGATTCGTCCTGCCTGTCTGTGGCAGCACAGCATAAACATTTTGATACTGTCTCCGTGTGACCGTCCACGGCATGGGACAGATCAAACATTTCAATATTAGGATCTTGGGAACTGCCGGTGACTTTTTTGTTTAATGATCTGAGAACACCTACAAAGCAATGAACCATAGTCAGCTTTAAAGGACAATCCAAGACGTGTTTTATAATAATGAAAAACCTACTTGTTATCCTCATTATTTTATGTGTTGCCTTTAGTTACAAAGCTATTAAATGTCAAATTTGTCATATATACGGACGCTAACAAATATCGTAAATGACTGAATACATATTTGCACGACCTTCTTTGGTAGACATTGTCTAAGCATATATATAAAGATACTGTACATTTACAAATTACTTAGGTACATTTATTTCTCAATTTTAAACAGTGAACAGGATGGTGTATTATTTATTACCTAGCTTCGAAGGGTCGTACGCATCAAGGCAGCCCAGAGTAAAAATACAAATTACGCAAAATGTGTCCACACATCGAGTGTAAGCCATCCTGAAATGCAAACCCATACATTTAAATACAAATATTTTTAGAAGATGTATTGTTTTGCGAAAGTTCTAATCACTACCAATATCCTCAGATGTCCGCGCACAGTTGACATACGGGATAATGGTTGCACTTAAGGTTTTATATAGTGAACTGTCTTTATCACTAGTCTTCTAAAATAGAAAGCTTAACTGATGACAAGGAAATCACACTGTATTCATTGGTTGATTCGTTTTATTTCCCCACCCTCCCGTCATTGTTATTAACTAATCAGAAAATATATCTAAACAAAGGAATAATCAAAGTAAAGACGAATGGGTCCACTTTAAGTGAAATTAAAGCTTTCTCGACGGTTAACATTACACGTTACACAAACAGGCAGAATTAATGAAATTAAAAATAAAACATGTTTACTATAATCATTTATAAAACAGACAAGAGAAAGAGAGAGTATCAATGACTTGAAAAAACAGAAGGGCGACAAAAAGATTGACTGGTATTTGTGAAAGACACATATAAAAGCTCATGCATGGATAAGAAAGGAAGAGTTCGAGGTTAAAAGGACACATAATAAAAAGAAGAGAAAGAAAACGAAAAAAAGTTATAACTTAAACTTATAGAAAAGCTGTATACATGTATAAATCAGGAGCAGCTAGTAAATTACCGTGTTGTCGTGATGTGTGACTAATTGCGGAAGGCAATACAAGTTGGCTTAGTAACAAAATGTAACATGATGCATCGTATGATTTTGTTGGATACAGTAAGCATGTGTTGAGTGCGTGACTTACTCAGACACTCTGCGCATCCAATGCAATTAATTGTATCTCGGGAGAGAGATTACCTTTATTCCTTTATGTATCATGAATGACCATGTAAGATTATATATGGGAGTTTGTATACAAATCAATCTAGTACACCAAACAAAATGTCACTATAGTTTTTTTGATAACTGTAAAGTAACAATTTTACGAAGACGTTAGGAATATAGGGCTTTAATAATGCTAAAAAGAAATCGATCATTTAAGGATCATTTAAGATAATCAGAATTACTTTATTGCAAACATGTTAAGTTTACAACAGATATTTCCAATTACCCAACAACGTTAAAGTCATATGAGGCTTTTACACATTTCGGAACATTACGCTAAATCACAAAAAGAGCGTATGCGCACAGAACCACATTTCTGCCACATTCATCAATTCAAACTGATTAAACTCGTAAAATAAATACTCATAGCGTGTTCGTGTAGATGGCGTTGAAGATGGTTATTCGTAAAGGAGAACTGTAGGCAAGACTATTGTTGTAACTGGACACGCTGGTTCGAACTCGTATTGTATTTCTTTCTTACAATATGTATTGTATTTAGACAATGTCATAAGGAGCAAAAAACTAGTGTTCATAGCGACGATTGACTGTCAGATTTCGGCTGGAATATATATAGCCTCGTCATAGAAAGACAATTAAGGGACACGTCGTTAAATATCGCGTCGCTTTATGGCATTGAGCCAAGCACATTTATCGATCTGTTTTACTTCTGATATTTCTTTGGTACTTCAACATGTTCGATTGAAATGCCGTGTACATGGAAATGTCTGGCGACAGCAGTGACGGACATGTAAGACCGGTACCACTTTTTTAGGGTGGATAACCTAGAAGTTAAACAAAGTTTTAGTTTCGAAGATACACGATTTTTTAAAACTTTTTACACTCTACTTGGCGTCAATTCATTGCGTAAAACGTATCGTTTTTTTGTGTGAAAATAACGACTCACAACATACACGTTTGACAGTTAATTTTTATTAAAACGTGTTCACTTTTTGTGGAAATTAAATGTTGGTTCCTCAATACTTCTACACATGAACATGATGGTACAACCATTCGATCGTCTTCTTCGGTCATTGTCTTGATATATTTTTTTTCTTTCAACACCTTTGCTGATCTATTCTCATGAAAATTATCCCTTCTTCTCTTCTAGGTACAATGTGGCCATTATTTTACACTTACGACGACATAACTTATCGAAGAAAACGTCAGCACTTGGCCGTTTTTTTATTCAGGTATATCTGTTTTCTTTTCATTGCTTGCATTTGAGAAACCCCTCAAGAGAAAGAAACCTGCAAAACCGATTTAAGCACCCAAGTCCAAACAAATTGCAGACTGACCGTTTCAATGCGGATACTGTTGGATTTGCTCTTTTTGTATAGTGACTCTTCACATATTTGTTCTTGCTTTTACATTTGGCTTGCACCTTTATTCCGTGTCTTTTCAAAATATGTTATATTTTGTATATTTTGTAATGTTCATAGGACGTTGTCATATTTCAGGGTATGTCAATGAGTACTTGAATCCGTACACAATACTCGGTTATTTTTCCGATCGAGAGCTCGAGTTACTTTGCCATTTTCTTAACTAAAATGTAGTGTTCACTCCCTGGTATCTAGTTGCTTATCGGCAATATATAACATAACGTGATACAATTATATCCCTCACATTGGCTGTATATGTTGTGTTTATATTGAATACAATTGGCACATCTATTGGTGGATACATTTGTAATAAAAAGCGCGTTTCCTACTGTTCGATCTATACACGTACTGAAAAACATCAATTTATATGAAAATACATATTCCTCATTTAAAACAAGACATATGACACATCAGGTTTACCAACACAAGCCATGAGTGCAAACAGTGAGTACATTTTACAGCAGTAACGAATATGAAGTCTGATGACACTGCCATATAAACAACATTACACATGTGTTGATCGGAAGATGATCATGTATAAACATCGACCGTGGTTTTACAAATCGGTGAAATGCGAAAACTAATCAGGAACATATAGTTTAAAATGCATTTGGAAATTAAAATGTTGATGACAAATATATAACGTTATACCAACTATATCCTTGTCATTTTGAGCAACTTCCAGTGCCTCGAAACAAAGAGTATGCGTGTTTCCTTTCAGACTTATATGTGTTCTATTTTGAGATCGACAAACGTTCATTTGCGATTGTAAGGCATGTTAGTTGTTCCGTGCTAAAATGCTAATAGTGACCCGCATAGTGGACATTTAACGGACTGAAATGCTTATAATGGACTGGCTTAACTGGCGGCATTGTTTTAGCGGTTTAGACATATCAGAATAGTGTAAACCTAAGACGGTGGTGAAATAACAGCTGCTGATCCGTCTATTGTTTTTACCCTCGACCTTCGTCTTAACTTATATGTCAAGCATGAGTTGCCGAATCTATTTCGCGTCGAATAAGAGTTCAGTATAACGACCAATCAGTAGTTGATTAGCTGTTTACCAACTAATCAGAACGGTTGGCGGGCGGTGCTGAGACATACTAATCAACGTGTAATTAACATTTAACAAACTGTACAGAGAGATGGGGTTGGTCGGCGAGTGTTCTGAGTTGACAGGGACTAATTAGCGAAGAAGTAGACAGACATGCATTTTATTAATTGACCGACAATGGGTGCTTGCAGGGACAGTATATTGAGCATCCACGATTAATACGGCAATCGGGTTGTCGTCAGACATTCGTTCATGCGACTGGATTCGTTGTTTGTTGGTTTTATTTCAGGCTATTTTTGTCAATCTAAAATCCTTCCCCATTTTACCGAGTACTCGAATAGTGATTTAAATACTCTAGAATAATTCCGATCAAGTACTCGAGTACTCATTGAAATCCCTACATAGTTCCTTATCCTATTTAATTGAATTACATGGGTCATTGGAGTTACCTTTAGAGAACCTTAGTTTAAGATTGGCGTATGTATTTTTCTGTCCTTTCTTACTGACTTGTGCATCAGAACGAACACCTGGTAACCGTGGTCAGTGGTAAAATAAAGTTGCACACACAATGTGACAATTTTATGTATACTTTCTAGTGTTTTACGTCATATTTTCATTTGGTATATTAACCTTTCAGACTGAATCTAGACATCATCGAAATTACTCCAGGAAACATGGAACGAATGCATTGACGAACATGTAACAGGTACCTTGGAGTAAATAACATATATATATATATATATATATATATATATATATATATATATATATATATATATATATTTATATATATATATATATATATATATATATATATATATATATATATATATATATATATATATATATATATATATATATATATATGAAAAATACGTTTCAGTTTGCCCGAATAAGAAACACGCTTGTTGTTGTTTGTTTTCACAGCACTTGTCGGGAATTGTTTATTTAATATCCATTGTGTTTTATAACCTTTTTTTAAAGTTGTCGCAAATGTTTGTTGACATGGTATCTTCTTCAGCTATGATGTCATTACCTGTACCAAACTGTTCATACCGTAAATTGTTATTTCAAAGCTTTATATTACCATTAAAGCAGATGATTAAATGTGATAAACAGAATGTAGTATTTGTGTTCATTCAATACTGAGAACATTAGACCAGTTGACTTAAACGGTAATTGTTTAAATACTGCTAATTGAATAGTAGAATTATGTTAATCATAAAACTTACAAAAAAGCTTGCCAAACCATACGTTGATTATTTTATTTTAAACTTAATTCAACAATGCAACTTATAACTTAAAAGTATTTTACAAACTTTACTTCATATAAGTCAACGAAATTAAATTCCAATCAATCACGATGTAATTTAAACAGCAATCAACACAGCAATTATCTTAGGCTGTGGTGGCACAGTGGTAATGCAGTCCTTCCGAATACTGGTAATAAAGCTCCTGCGAGAAAAGGCTAGCCGCATGTTGTATAGGATGCCTTAGCTTTTAATGTTGTGTCATTACAACAATAAGCCACAGGAAGTGTTAGTGACTTTGATTTTGCAAATTGCGTTCTGTGAGATTGCTTCTTCATAAGCATGATATATTTTTAATAATTTCTTTCAACGATGTAGCCTTTATCACACAACGAGTTCTTATCAATGTATGCTATGTCCAAATTAAACGGCCACTTTCAAATTTAAATATCAACATGTTTTACCTTAATGTTCTATACGAATTGTGTATTATTTCTCTACTAGAATCTTGATATAAATGAAGATATATAACACTTGTGTTTAATAATTGAAACAATTCTTAATTTACATTTACCAAGTCTGCCTTTGTAAAGGGGTGGTTTAGATTTAAACATCTGTGATAATTCTTATAAGAAATTTTCTAATTTTCCTATTAACTTTGCTGCTATTTAATAGGCATTATTTGTTAACGAAGAAAAATGTCAATATAAAGATAAACTACCTTCACTCCTACCTCGGTAAACCTTTTATCAAAAGATTGGAAGTATCCAAGTAATTTCAATTGAGCGTGTGAAAACGTTTAAAAGTTACTTAAACTGCAAGTAAACTCCCGATCTTTTGTGTGATAAATCGATAACTTCCCTTCTCACATGTCCCAGCACTGGTTTAACCTCGCTTCATATTCTCTTAATATTATTCACATCAACAAGGAAGTACTTCAGGTCAAAAACATGTTTAAACTTGTAAAGGATCTATATAAAGACTATATTCACGTAATTTATATTAATACCAATATTTATATGCAATCAAGTGCTGCGGCTTGTCAACATCAGCACCTATCTCGTAGCATTGCTAATGACATACTTTCTTTATTAATACACAGTTATATTATTAGTATTAGTAGCAATATATATATCAACAGCGTATAAATGCTGGCTTTATAAATAGTTCTTTTAATTATGATAATTAAATAAGGGTTTTATCAACGTTCCAACAAAAACAAAATGCGGCTTGAAACAGACAGGTTTTTTTTTATCAAAGAAGACGAGGCTGATTTTTTTTTTTGTTCATGTGAATGCTCATTGGACTGTCTACCAAATACTACCCGTATTGGTCAGTTTACTCACCCCATACGTTGTCAAACACTTTGGGATTTTTTAATTGGATAGAATTTAAAGCCATTGCATTGCACACATCCCCGTACCTCCTCCTTAAGAATAATTTAAAGATAACGTGCTTGTTTTGAAATGATTTGCACAGATTGCATTGCTGTACGTGAGTTAGTATGTCATTAACATCATACACATCTATTTGCATTGGGACACATACTTGTACCCGGCCGCAATTCAACGAAACAATAAACTAAAGCTGCCTTGGTCTATTTTCATGAATTTTACATTTCACGAATGTTTGCACGTGAACAGTATAATGTAAAGAAGCAAGATACGATATACAACCTTGAACAAGTGGCTGTTGTGTTAAGGTTGTCAGAGCTTTTTGATTAACATATTGTATTTACTCAGCTTTAAAGTCAATATGACGTAACATGCATATACTTATGTCCTTCATTGCATTCGGTGTGCATTTTAAAACACACATAATTACCTATTCAATATACGTCCAGGCTTTGAATAGGAATAACAGATTTGTAAGCGGAATGGGATTTCTAAAGATAAGATCGTAAGAAAACTTCCTCTTCTATACCATAGGTTGTTCTATACTAGTTCTTTATTGGGATTTTGTACTCAAACTAAGGACCGATTGTTAGTGGCTGTCGCATGCGTTGACGTGTTTCACGTAGAATTATTACAAAAGTTTACAGTGAACTGATTTTGGGCCTGTCAATAATTCAGTTTTCTGTTAAAGATTTTTGCAGCAATGTAGGTGCATGTGTGATAATATTCACTATTTTAAATGATATCGGTCAGGCTAACGCAAATTTAAACCTCTTTCCGTAAATAAGTTACTTGCTGACATTATATTTTTAACAAATTCCCTTTATATGCGTACGTGTGTCCAATAAGACAAAACAACACAGCAACAGTTGTAAGTTCTCTATTCTGCATAGTGGCCATAATAGGTACATAAGAAAAGGTCCTATCAAAATTTTCACAGATATTTAAATTGTATCTACCTGCAGACCAAGGCAGACAAGGTAAATGTAAATGTGACAAAAAACACAGAGACGAGACATAACACACACAAAAAAAAACATCAGTTACCGCCTTGGAACGGTCAGTCGGCAAAAGGGCCAACTGGGGTGCTTAAACCTGGTTTGTGGAGCGCTCCAACCTCGCACTTCCTGGAGGTTTTTCTATCAAACAAACAGTGTAAATAAAAATATCCCGTCAATGTGAAACAACTAACAGTAGGCACCTGCATCGGGAGTTAAAACAGATATAAAGAACTTATGTACATACATGATAACTAGTAATAAAACAATATATGTACAGTATGTACAGTAGATAAAAGCCTCGGCAACCAAAACATTCCAAATAGCCACAAAGACGTATCTTTAGAAAAAGTAGTCAATATGCCCTTTAACTAGTTAATTATGTAACATATCCCCTTATCATGTTCGCAATGATAAGAAGCCTAGGACCTTATTTTCGAGTGCTGTAGGGCAACTACTTTCCAGAGGGTCCAGGGGATATTTTCGAACATATGAATGTCTCACAGAGTTCGTATGTGCTGCCCTTTTATGCTTTATGTACCATAGCCGCTTTTATTGACGAAAGCCTAAACTTACATGTGATGTTGGCTAGGGTTGGGGACTACATCTTCAGCATGGAAGATATTGTTTAGCCTTTAGCAGTTTTAAAAAAAATGATTGGTATGGTAGGGATCCTGATTGTATGCTGAAGATTGTTCTTATTTAAAACCTAAGAAAAACGTGCCAATTTTGCATGTTTTGGATACAATAATTTCAATGTTCTCTGATGTCAATGGCTTATCTGCTTAAATACACTTTAAAGTATAGATGTCATCTGAATTGGTCTATATCGTCACACAGTCCTCAGATTTGTTGGTGAGTACCATATATTAAGATCACAGCAAAAATACTTCATGATTATAAAATCGCTTTAGTCGTTCATACAGTTTATTTCATTTTCTTCTAATACCAAATATAAACTAATAAACACATACACTAACTAAAAAATATAATTTAAAATCGTGTGACATGTGTCCTATAGCTAAAACATTAAACAGAGTTCACAATATACATGTACAGTGAACTCTAGGGGGCGTTGTAAGATATGCACGAGGATTTCGTTTTGTATAAAACTTTTCCGTTAGGTTTGGACAGTATTGGGCGTGTTGAATTTCTAGTGGGCGCCTCGGATTATATTTGTTCGTTCTAAAATAACGGCCGTAGTAAATGCGGAGGACGATTTAAATCCATTTCAATGGCATTTGAGTATTATATGTGACTGAATTAAGTGATTCATTAAGCTTCATGGGCGTTGGGAAGTAGCAAATTGTAATATTGCAATGAATTAATTGAGGGCGTGACCGGTAAATTACAGACAAGGAACTGATCAGAACTGCGGATAGTTCAGCATGTGTATGGAAACGGCGAGGCAATATGAAACCAACCCCGTGGCAAGTGATAGCGAAGACGCGAACAAGATCGATCGGGCAGAAGGCAGAGCTCTCAAACAGAAACGTTTGACAACGCGTGGCATGAGTTCTTTTGGTAGCACTGGTATTAGCAGTCGTTATTTTTGGCCAGCAGCATTTTCCAGTTCCAGGAAGAAGAGGTCGCTATTGTACCCAACAATCTCCGTACTGGACCTACGGCAACACTTTCGGCGCCTATTCCGCCTCCAGTTTTTAGCAATGCCGCAGCTCCAGGACCATGTTTTGCCTGTGGAGAAACCACCTAATTCCGGCTAAACTGCCCGTATGTGCGTTCAGGTACAAGAATGGTCAGCAAGCCAGTATACGGAAATGATGACAATGACATTATAAAAGATAAGTATGACTTTCAGAGTTTTACGAATGATTTTTTTTAATACGAACAGGGACAGAAACAAACTATTGTTAGAGGTAGACTTAAAGAGCACTTATATTTTTGGAGAAATATAGATGTTAATGCTTTTAGATTAGAATATGGCTACAAAATGCTATTTAAGAACCAGAATTTGTTTTCGAAGCTATTAAAGTGTTATTAAACAGACGTTTAGTTGAAATATGCAATGAACCTCCATATGTGTTGAACCCATTAACTGTGTCAGTTCAATATTCTGGCAAAAAACGCTTTATATTATATTTAAGAGAAGTGAATAAACATTTATGGAAACAGTCTATAAGATACGAAAATATAAAAAATGCATTAACATTTATTCAGAAAGGTGATTTTTTGATAAATTTGATTTGACAAGTGCTTATCATTTTGTTCAAATGTATAAGCCTCATATTTAGGACTTCTATGGGTTGACAAGGGCGGGTTTGGATTATCGACTACTTATTATTTGTTTAGTATGGTATGCAGACCATAATTAGAGTTCATAACTTAGACTGATATACTGAACACTGGTTTTATTACAAACGCAACGAAATGTATACGGGTACCTGTTCAGAATTTGGAGTTTTTAGGTTGGAGCTTAGAAGGAGATATTTCTAAACCAGATCGTTGATTATGCAAAGCATATTCCACAATTAATGAGTTGCTCGACTCAGTAAAGAACAAAGTGCGTGTTTCTGTTGCCAGTGCAGTTGGCCAACTTATTTCCATGTCGGTGGTTATTGCTTATATTTTTCAAAGAATGACCAGATATTTGGGTGCAGATATTTTGAATGCTCGTCATTGGGATTCATATTACACCGAGTGAGGAAAAGCATGCAGCAGTTGCTTTTTTGAAATAAAAACTTGCCTTTGTTAGATTTGAAACAGTCCCATTTGTGCACCAAAGTACTGTATGCGGATGCTAGTTCAGTGGGTTACGGAGTGTATGAAGTGAGTACGGTTAACGATGTTTCGAACGGTACTTAGTCGAGTGAAGAGAGGCTAAAGTCATCTACCTGCAGAGAATTAGTTGCCTTACATAGTGTGCTATTGTCGTTGGTTCACATTTTGAAGCATCAAAGTCTGAAATGGTATACATATAACCTAGGTGTTTGATCCATAGCGGTTGAAGGATCTATGAAAAGGGACTTACAAGATGTTGTTTGTCACTTATTTCAGTTGTGTATGGAAATGCAATTTCTTTAGAAGTGGAGTGGGTTCCTAGGTCGGAGAGTGACAGATCGGATTGTCTGTCAAAGATTTTGGATTTCGCTGACTGGGCAAATGTTGGTTGAGAGTTTTGGAAAACTTGAGCTCGACTTGTTTGCATCCTATTATAATGCACAGCTGACCAAATTGTATTCAAGGTCTTGGAACCCAACATGTGTTTGTAGAAAATTGGGGAGATCAATTAGGATTATTTGTTCCGCTCCATAGCAATTTTTCATACGGTCATAAAGAAAATGAAGCATGAGAGCGCAAAAGCGGTCTTAGTATGCCAATGCTGGAAATCTGCGGTGTTCTGGGGATTCTTATGGTCTAATGGAGAGTTTATTGACCAAGTTATTGAATGGTTATATTTACCTGCCGAGAGGAAATTGTATACGAAGTTTCAAAACGGAAATTGGATGTTTAGCAATGCAGACTTGAGGTAGCAGTATATGTTGATTTTAGTCAAGGGAAATAAACTTGTCAAATATGGCTACTTTTATGGAAGGTTTTCTCCCTTCGTTAAATATCAAATGTCAATAATATGAAGTCTGACCAGATTGCAGTTTACACATGGTGTATAGAAAATATTATTGTTCAGGATTGTATTATTTGATTGATGCGGAATCGCAGAATATGGTTTTGATTATTACAGATGATATAAACACATTGTACTATGTCATTTGTGCGAAATCGCAAACAGCAGTATTGCAAAAAAATATCGTCTGAAAATGTATCTAGTTGTATGTAAACCTTTCATACTTAATCGCGTTTATATGCAGTATAGAAAAAAAAATGAAAGTATCGGCTTGTAAAAATGTTAACATTATATGTAATCATGATTTGTATTCTAACAATTTCAATATGTTTATAGTTTACCTGCTATCTTTAGTTGTTGTTATACATTTATTCTTCCAGATCCATGAAGAAGACATATAGTGGCTGCCGGATGTCTTGGTGGAGAGAGTGGACAAGCTCGCCGGTCATGTGCACAGAGCACACATGACATACGTGAAATATAAAAATGCAAAATGCTTTTATGCGTTTTCAGGTACAGATTTGACTGGTGTGTGTATGTGTGTATGTATTTTTTGAGATCACACACACTTTGTAGACCGTGTAAATATAATCACGGGAATCTCAGCCTCTCAGACTACCATGTACCAAGCTGCCCAAGCAGCAGTTAAAGCCACTCGGCCCCTTTCTGTTAGCAAGACCCTAAGGTCACCTGGTTAAAGTACAACATCCTATGTGCATAAGAGATTTATATTCCGGAAAATGCGCTCCTGTTACATCCGGGTAATGAACTCCGTCAAATCTAATCGACCACTTTACTCGGTTCGTGGAAGCGAGATTTAAGTAGACTGACGCCATGAGCAATACTTTGAAAAAGAAAGACAATGGGCACGAGCGTTACTGCTGTGTTTGTAACGGCAACTTTACGGTATAATGATTAATTTGGTGAGACTTTTCTTACATCGATTTTCTGTTTATGCCGCGGCAGTCAGCAGCAAAAATCATTTCTATCTCTTTGGAAAGGCAACCCCAGATATCATGAACTGGATTTTATTTCACATTTGCAGGTGGGAATGAATGTTGTTTTTTTCATCTTACGTACACAATGTTCTCAATGCTGGCGTTTTCTATGCTGTGGACATGTTGATTGACAGATGTTTCGCTACCTTTTTTAACTGCGAGTGTGTATAGTTAATAGTCGGCATTTTACTTATCGACATGATCTTGTTTATTTTACTTATGCATACGATTCGCTAAAATTGAAGAAAATTTCTATCATTAACTGAAATCACAGTGAAGTGAAGTCTAAAGAATTATACATCGGCCATGTAACAATGGGCTAAAGGGTTGACAAAAAAGATGCCTGCATTTTCGTTGAACCTTCTGAAGTATGCCGCCACCAAGAAAAACTGCACAATTAACATACCCTTTGATTTCAAGAACGAATTGACGTTAAAACAAATAAGCGAAACACTAAACATACGGGCAGATTATCAATTGATTTCACACCTGTTTACTTTTTATGATCAATGATCATCCATTAAAAATCCTTTAAATGTGACAGTCTATTAACAACAGCCAGACTTTAGTTTAAGTGATATTTTTACTCTCTCTCTCTCTCTCTCTCTCTCTCTCTCTCTCTCTCTCTCTCTCTCTCTCTCTCTCTCTCTCGTGTGTGTGTGTGTGTGTGTGTGTGTGTGTGTGTGTGTGTGTGTACAATTAAACATAGCTGCTTGTAAAAATATTTTTTTTTTACATGAAACTTCATTTAAATGTGTCCTTTATACTAGTTCTCCATGTTATTCTAAAAATAACTTTAAATATATAGCATCTACAGTCTGATCGTTTAATAAACTTGTTTACTAAAAAACAATACCTGTTTAAAAAGGGTGAACCGTGACAACAAATACTTTTTTCAAATTAATAATAATTTAAGAAGGCCATGGTTGTTAACTTACAACAAAGACAATTTAATGTCATAATAGTGTTACATTATAATGTACACACTGTAGCATTGTACACAGAGTAATTGTATATGTCCCCATCCCTAAACGGTGGCAACGAAAACAAATCATAATCATTCCATTCACTTATCTCTGAAGCAGAAGGCAGCACTGTCATGTCATAATCTGATTGGCATTTTCAACTGCGCCATTACGCATTTCACAATGCACAGAACGGTCAGATTTTGAACGCTTTCTCACACTTTTAGCTCCAGAACAAGTTTCACCTTCTTCCCTGTCACTTGTTGGTTGTGAAAACGCAAAACGTATTTCAATGTTATTACCGGAATCTCATCTATCATTGAATCACTGAACAACTTGACAAACAATGGGGTCCTACCGATATCCACAGTTATCTCCCTTGCGAAGTCAGTTAAGAGTGATTTCCCTTTGGTATTGGGTGGTTCCGGTTTGTTGGGAAAAACGACGATCAGATAAAATATCGAGATTTATCCTTGTGTTCTTAAAGGAATTTCAACGTTCGCTCTATATTCAATGTAGGAAACTGATGCAGAACAGCAGTACAGACAAAGCTAAGAAGGAAACTATGCATGATAGAGTAAAACTGTTAAAGTCCGAACAGTTTCTCAAGAAACTCTATGGGTGGGGTAAAATAAGTTGGTACTTAATCTCGACAGATCGTCCCGTAATACTGGCGTGTTGCGATTTATTTCGCCATTTTTGTTGTCTTTTTCGTCATTGATGAGCTGCAGATAATTTGTGTAAGGTTTTAATGTAAATGTGCTGGAAGTGAAGTGGTAATTGGAGCAATTCGACTATAGTAATGCATTTTTATACTAGTCATGATTGAAATTAAATGTGTGGCATGTAGGGAGTTAGCAACATATGCAACCAATTTTGGTGTGTGTATTTTTGGCTCTTTTTTTTCATTAACTCATTGAGCCCTACAGCCAATTAACCAGTCATACCCTAGAGGCATTTCTCCAATCATCCCCTACACCTTGTGGGGGTCTTATCTGCCCCTCATGCCTGGTGACACATCTGGTGTGGATTACCGGTCAGTGTTAGATATTGGGGGTGGGTGTATACACAACACAATAAACATGTCATTTTGGATATACTCTAAAAGTTTATTTTCACATACTTGCAGCACAGAAAGTGCTTTACACAACCGTTTATTTTTTAACACTGTAAGAAAAGAAATACTTCAGAAAAGAAAGAAAATTACTGAAATCTGAAGAACAAGTAAGATTAATAATATCAAAATTAACACATTTCAAATGATTTATATAAGATATTATTGACCTCATCAAGTTTTCTTATGTTTATAACGTTAAAACCACTGCTTTATTTTAAAAAAATATATAATTAGTAACTTTAAAACAGTCGGCCGTCTTTGATTGAAAGTTGCGAATTACAGGTAGTTTGAAAAAATAACGCTCTTAGACTTCCTATTTGATTGAAAACTTCCGCTATTTCCGCTATTTTTAGCTTTTGTCTTTTGATCTGTTGATATTTGCAATAATATTATAATTGGATCTGACACAGGTAATTCAACATATCCGCCGATACATGTGCGTAAAACTAGGAATTTTAAAGCTAACAGCAAGGCACATCGCCGTTTTTCTTTGTCTCGACAGAATTAATTCATTGTGTTTACATCCGGGTTACATGAAATTCCAATACTTATATTTCAGGCCATAAATATATATACATGTGACCACGCTTTGTCCTAATCCACAGCTATTTTTAACATAAAATCTGCGTACTCTCAATATAGTTTACTGTATATAACCGAAGCCGGAACTACCCAAAGAAGTGCCACCTCGATCAATGGAGGTAAATACGTAGCGAAATCAGGGATAACTCCGTATATCGGTAGGACCCCATTACTATCCTTCCGAATATTCACCAATTGTTCAATGGACGTAACTCACTTTTCGGAAAGTTCGGACGGCATTTGCCGAGATATTGCGATTGTTTGTCACCTTGCATCTCAATCAAGGTACACAGTTGATATTCAGAGGACTTTATTTTGAGGTCACAGCTTTGAGATTGATTCTGACATAGACTAGAGCAAAAATACAATTTAAAGTTATATTCAAGCAAAATGAAAACACAAACAATGACAATAATTGTTTGCATGTGTAAGACAAAATCTCTCCATGACAAAATCCTTTCCGTTTTAGCATTGGGGGACAAAATCTAAACTTAAACGAAATCAGACAAAATCAACCTGGTAAATTATTAAAATATATCTAGAAGTTGGAATTTTATCGAATATTAATATTATTTTATTTACGAGAGTTAACTATGCGAGCAAAATAAACAGTATTGCAAATGTGGTAAATTTACAGGATTTATAGACATTGGCATATTTACGGAAGGGTCTGCTTTTGCTAGAATGAACAAAAGGAATTTGTTCTGAAAGAATTTTGTCCGTAATCCGTTTTTAGTAAGAAGCCAGAAATATGTATTTATAGTTTTTGTTGCCTAAAGTATATAGTATGCTGGAAAACAATGTTGCTTTTTTGTTAATATTTACAGTAGGTATATTTCATTATTCTTTAAAACTGTTCTAAATGGTTTACAGTAAATGCGTTTATTTGGCAATTGTCGTAATGATTCCTTTCTAAAATCCAAATGAACAGTGTATTGGAACACTTCATTAGTTTATGATGATGTCTGCACAGTCTGTTAAATTTTGGTCCAAGATTTAGTTAACGCTTTGCTTGGTTGATGTGCCGAAACTACTTTTTGAAGTTTAGAGAAAATATCTCCAAAATGCTAAGTTATACTTTATTTGTTCTGTAATATTTACTAATAATTGTATTTAGTCTGGTCCAACATCTAATACAACATTCCCGGCAAATCAGTATTGTTTTGTTTGTCAAACCATTAACTGAAGGTTCCAAATGATTTTCATAAGACGAGATTTAGTCGTAACTTTATTAAATACTATTCATCGAATTTATGCACAGCACATTCCCGAACATGCAACTGAAATCAGACATCAGACAATATTAATGTATTAATATAAAATCCGACGATACTGCAACGATTGTTTCCTTAAAAATCTAAAATAACTAAGATAGCAAGACTGTTTTGTTGTTGTTGTTGTTTTAAATTATTTTTCTTCACAATATATCCACAAGACGATGGATGGAAAAGCAGAGCTTTTAAAAGTAATTTAGCCTCACTGTATGGTCCGACTCGAAGGGAAGTATGTGTTTGCCGGTTTCGGCATAATTCTGTGAATAATTCGAACTAGTTTTTAATAATACAGTTAGAAAAGTTGCTAAAGGTTTATGTCTTCGCATTTTGCCGACTTTCAGAGTCAGCTTAATTAAACTATTAAAAACGATCAACATTTTGCCAGAAATACTTCAGAAAGCATATCCGACATTTTAGAAACAGACAAATTAGTGTTTTATTTTACATTTTTTAAGACCTAAAATGTCGATATTCACATTTTGTGGGTCAAGCGTCCCTTAAGTACTAAGTATGTTTTCTTATACGAAGTTATAATGTTCATCTCCTTTAATTGTTTATCCTTTATGATCTATTATGACTAATTCTGGAGGTTTTCACATTGAAACTCTTAACAACATTAACTAAATGGCATATTTCTATGAACTGTTCGAGTAGACAAAACGTAATCGGATGTATGTCGGGGACGTTTTTTGCCCACACTGTACATTTGATTAGCGGCTATTTGTACTCGTGTACAAAATCATTGTAGTTTTCTTTTGTCCGGGATGATTTTGGCTTGATACCTCTATTTAAAAATAGGCAACACGCAGCGGCCAGAAAGGGATTTGCAATTAGTCTTCTTATAAACGCAGGTCTCGGGTTATACTATGTCTGCCTTTTCCAGTGGAAATCGAAAAAAAAAACATATTTAGAAGACATTTGTAAGATAATATATGCCTAATTATTTATGAATCAATCGCTCTGGACGAAATAGTACGTAATCATATTTTAATTAGATACTAAATAAGGCGATATAACTTTATATTGAATGATGTTACAAGAAATACAAAATTGACACGATGAAAATCCTTTAGAATGGTACACTATACGCATCGCCAGACACAATAATCGATACATTCAAATGTAGTTGCGATTGTTTAACCGTCGTTAATATGTATAAATGTCATGTTAGGTTGTGATATTCAGTCTGTCGCTTTACACCTGCAAGTACCAATTAACCCGAATAAATAAAGATCCACAGCAATAAACATGAACAACTAACACTAGAAATAAGTGGTATGTTTAAAATTATGTATATAACACTCCTTTATCTATTATCACCATACACGCGGCTCTGCACAACTTCATTCTTAAACTTTGCTACGAACAATTTACAGATAAATCCACTGTCAAATGCAACTTTGAAATTGATTTAACCCAAATAACTCCTCTTTAACACCTTTCGTATCGTCATAAAATGCCCCGAGCGGTCTCAAGGTCGATTTTACTTATGCCGATAAGGAATAAATTTTAGGCCAAATGTTTAATAAAACTGTGATGATAATACATCATCATCATCATCATCATCATCATCATCATCATCACCGCAACCAACACCACCACCATATTGTTATTAAATACTCATCATCATCAGAACCAAGGGACGCATCAGGATCATCATAATCGTCATCATCATCACCACAATCACTATTGCCACACAACTGCCACTAATACCACGTCTTCATCCTCCTCCTCATCATCATCCAATCATCATCAACTTTATCGCCATTGTCATCAGATCTTGTCCTATGTCATACACAAGAAGAAAAATATCCCGTCATTTTCCTGTCAGAAAGTAAATCTGCACAGAAGGGGATTTATACTGGTCGAAGACGAAAGAGTAAAACGGTAGGTGCTATTTTCCGAAAAATAAACATTAGGGTTGAAGCGCTTAAAAAGTGAGGGTTGAGAGTTCAAATCCCGGTATGGGCACGCATGGTCAACTTTTTCCCCTATGGGTTCACATTTACAACCATTCCTGCATCACTCTTCCTGATTAAGAAGGAGACATGTTCTGTTTGTTTTAATTTTAATTTTGTTTATTACTTTTAATTGTATGATCTGCACGAAATAAAATTAAAAGATCAATAGGTGACATTAATGTGTATGTTGTAGTTTCAACCAAAATTCTTTATAGAACATTTGGGGCAATTCTGAAATAAATCGTTTGTCAATTATTTACCTGTTCGAGATATAACTCTTCATTGTTGTAATTAAAAACATCTCATTGATCATATATATGCCGCGTTGGAAAGTCCATGACACGCCAATTAAAAATAGTTTATGTACTTATCTCTATTTATTTAAGATTTTTAACAATTGGCGTCATTTATGACAATAAATCAATCGATAAATAACCAAAACTTTCTTGTTTATCAGCCAATTATCAGCCGATTATGATAATGTTTGGGCTGAAAATGAAATGTTTTGATCAGAACTATGATAATATTACTTTAACGTATTAAATTAAATGTTACCGAATTATTGCCCTTTATTATTTTTATCCAAGTATTCAACTTCTTGCTAAAGCTTAATATATACCAACGGTTAGAAAAATATTGCCCTAATTCAAGATACACATATGTACCTGCCTTCAGTCCCCTTAACATTGCGAAGGTGATCTATTTTGAACGCCCAAGTCTAAAAATAAGTCCCCAACCTTTTGTGTTTACTGAATAGAATTTTTCTCATCCCACCGGTTTACACTAATGCAACATTTCAATATGAACAAGAGCGTCCCGCAGTTCAGAATATATCTATTCATCTAAAGGCATGCGTAGACTAAATACACGCCTTCTATGTTCAACTCTGACAAAGTAGATAATAACCGACAGGTATTCATAATGCATACCTGTACCACCTCAACGTTTACACAGTTTTAACAAATACCAATATATTGCCATCTCGGATATGAATCTTATCTGTACAAGTGCCTCCTTGAAAATCAATACATCCCTATTATTATTATTATTATTATTATTATTATTATTATTATTATTATTATTATTATTATTATTATTTATTTATTTATTTTATTTTTTTTATTATTAAGTATTATTACGTATCATTAAGTATTAACCGATTAGAGGGGAAATCACTTGACCTATAGCCGCCACTGTGTTTGTGTGCGTGGGTGGGTGAGATGTTGTTATCACTTGTACATATAATGCTAGTTGTATTTGTTTGTATTTGCTATACATTGAGGTAATATTATGTATTGCAGTAGCATTCATACATTTGTCTTCAAGATACCCGTAATTGTATGTTGTGAATTGAATGCTGAATATAACGAAGCGTACTGACAACAAAGCTGACACTGAATGGTACTACCGAACTCAGGTACTGTTATTCGTTACCTCGTATTAATGCACGAAGTTATATAAATGTAAACATATTAGAAACGATAAAACATGTGCAAATCTGGACAGTTGTCTTGGGATAATTATATCAAAAGGCAGAACGTCTTTGAGTATATAAAATGTGATGTGGCCATATAAAAAATGCATTATTTTTTAATTGCATGAGTGGATCTAGCGGACGGCGGGGGCGGGGAGAGGGGGCGGGGTAATAGGTGTCCGCCGTGAAATTATCAAAACATAATTTCCATGAAGGTATGTTTACCATTTCAGGTCGGGTTACAAATGCCACTTATTGTCACATGTGTCTAGTCTTACAGATAAGACGACTAAGGTCGTATTTATACCTAAAATGTCAAAAATTTGGAATTAAACTATTTGTGTAAACAAAAGCGCATTAGGCATCGTAATTCATTTATATTGAATATATATTTCAGGTCCACAATGCCGCTTCAAATTCATGGCAACCGAAAATAATCTGCGTACGCGTACTTTGTCTGACTGATTGTTAGTGTTTTCCTTAAACAATGTGCATGTGGTGGCATATTTCAGAATTCCATTAAGTATAATCTGGGAGAGATCAATTTGATCCTTCGGAAGCAAATTGTAAATTAACAGAACGAAGCAGCTTCGGTTATGATGAAGTTTGTTTCAGTGGCATTGTAAAGTTTCAAGCAGTTTCTGGAATACAGGAAAATGTCACTATTTGGCTGCTACATTTTAGAAAGTTTTCTGGTGAAGCATGTCCCCAGTCCCAATCTAGCATAGTAGCAGCCGGTGTACTCGCTCAATTAGAACTTACCCCTTGAAAAAAATCCAGGATCCGCTCCTGTATTTGCTGTATTAAATAATGAAATATGAAAATGTCCTATAAACATTGCAACATTTACCAAAATTTGAAAATGCACAGGACAAAAGTGTACAATTGTACATGCCAAATGTATAGGTAAGAACAAATCTATGATGAGTCTTTAAACAAACAGAGCAAACTTAACGGTTATCACCTTGGAACGATCAATCGGCAAAAGGGACAAACTTAGTTTCGATCCACAAGTCTTTTTTTTCCTTCTCACGACTGAACGTTATAAACTATATATCTCTTTATTATGGTAGCTTAAAGGTTAATCCTTAGATTTAAGCGCACTTTATGATGCAGGACAAGTGATTAACGGTCAAATAATTTTGGTTTGCGAAATGATTACAGTTTTTAAATGTAAGATAATCTGAAACTGTATCTCAAAATAAAATCCTACATGAAATATATTTGCATTAACATCAACGATAAAGATTGTGTTTGTTTCAGTCATGCACCGATGTTAATGCCTTACGTAAGTATGACGACAGCACTATTCATGTAGACATAAGTTTAAGTTTGCGGAAAACATCCATCGGAACGTCGCTTTGAATAATAAACTGAAGCATATTAACTAATTAAACGTGAGATCTAAATGCAATAAAACGGTATATGACAATTAAACAATCATGCTTAACACGAATGATTATAGGAAAGAAATACTTGTGGACATTCAGGGTTATTAAACCCATGATGGGACACACGTACTGCGTTTAAGACCAGGGAGTTTTATGCTGTGTAAGTATTGGGGATTAAAATCTTAAAATGTGTTATAAAGCAGATCACCAATATTACACACATCAAGATATTTAGATATATCCCAAGAGCAGCTTGCCAACAAAATGGTGTCAGAGTGGGTACAGTTTGTTTAAGAATGTGTTTTAACATCCTGTGTTGCTTCATTTGGAATGTTTTTTTTTTTTTGCATATATCTAGATTTCTCATTGAAATACACGTTAATATAAGAACTTTTATTCTTTATTTAGAACAGACGCCTTGGGTGTGAAAAGAATCATAATAAGTATTTTCAAAAGCATTTCTCGTACGATTTATACTTCCTTGTTATCAAGTGTCGGTGTGCCAAATAAAAACCAATTAACTGTGCAAATGCAGACACTTCTTTACATAAGCAGTGTCTGTCCCGGGTATTATGCAGTTAAATTGCTGTTAGGTATTCGCATGTGCAGTCGACGTATTATTTACATTAATCACAACCTATTGAATGAAATTGATTTGCAAATGGCTGGTACGTAAAAAATGTGTACTTGGTATGCTTAAAAAGTTTGGTTTAATAAATGTACGTGGCGATGTGGCAGTGATTATTCAATTACAGGATAGAGAACAAACTTTACACAAGACAACACGGTTTACAATTCTTCTCCAGATATATTAAGGTAAGCATTGATACTATCTGTAATATTAAACATGCTTATTTGGTATTGGTAAATTGTGCAAACACATGGTGCTGTTGCTGTTTTGTTTTTCTCTTTTTTGGCACAATACCATAACAAAAGTTGTATTTTTTAATTCTGCAGTGAGCCTATTATCCGTCACAACAATAAACTAATTATGTCACCAGCACTAACGATCTGGTCGTGTATAATAGTTTTGTTAAAAGATGTGCTTTTAAATGTCGAAGCAAACAGTCACTGGTATGTTATAAGTATTCATTTGATATTTTTCTTTACTCATCTTTACTCATCTTTACTCATCGTATGATTTCAATGAGAACTTCTCCCAGGGTTTGTAACCGTTGATAAAATAAAATTACAAAAGAGTAGGGTTCTTGAAGAAGTTATACTTTATACAATTACACGAACTCGTTATTATAAATCTAGTGTTCTGATATGTCTGTGTACTGATTCAAAAGACATATTTTTGAAACGAAGATAAAGGGAAAAATAGGATGAAATAATTTAGTAGGATTGAAACATGAATGCAATCAAAATATAGGAAAAGGGGTTAGTTTTAAAGTAAGAAAGATAGGAACAGGCAGAATGAAGGAGGAAAGAAAAGCCAACAAGAAAAAAAGAGACGCAGAAAAAAAATGATCTTGCGTGTTTTATCCCTATAATTTATAGTATAAAAGCGGAAATGCTGTATCACATAATAATATAATCATCGCCTTTAATGTAACTTCTTAAAGTGTATTGGAAGAGATTCAAAAGAAGGTTGTTTTGTATACACATGTTTTACTATGTATGTTTTCTAAATAAGGTCCGACTCGCCTTCTCTATCATGCACCTTTAAACTAATTGTACATGTGCTCTCTACACTACGGGCTATGGAGTGCATTCAAGTCTATTACGTTTTTATAGTAAGATAACACCTGTATATCCAATTTGTGAATACATAGCATCTAAGAATGGTACTTTACATGAATTGGTAACATTATTTGAAAACAAGTCATGATTAAACACAATATGCACCAAGAGCATAAACCGTAACAAAATAAAGGTGGGCCATAAAACGACAAGGCTTTACGACTTGTTATCTATGTATGTAGCATATGTTAATGTCATGACAAAAGAAAAAGTCAAAATCAAGGGCGTGTAAAGTCAGTGAAGCGAATCTTTTTTGACAACGTTTTATATTAATGGTTAGAATAAAACAAATGAACACATCCCATGTTTATTTACAATATTCTAGAAGAGTAAAATTATTTTTCTAAGTGACAATACGTCAAGGGGTATCAGCTATATGAACAACGTGTATATGTTTACAGTAAATAAAAGAAAAGCTTGCAAATGCAAATTTAAAAAGCAACAATTTAAGCAAAAAAGAAAAAAAAGGAAGAAAAGAAAGAACATTATATACAATTCACATTGAATAAGAATAAAACACACGCATAGATCAAATTAATGGCAATGCATTGTTTTGCAAACCTACCACTTTATTTAACATTAAAAATGACAGGAAGAAAAAACGCGCTTCCTTGATTTACTCTCACTTCAATTCTATGTTTATAAACCAGATAAGCGAACACGGATCAAAACGTAAATATGCAAACCAGTATTTGTAAATATCTATGTGTCCTTGTGTCATTGTGATCTCGAATCCTCCGTGCATAAGGTCTTTGAAAGTGAGTCAATACTTTAACGAATGTCAATTAACTGAATATACTTGCACATATCAAGGTGGATTATATGATAAGTTGATAAAGCTGGGCGTCTAGGTAATAAAAATAATGTGTATTTCGGTCGGGTTTAACGGGGTATTTCTATTAAAACACTTCACAAACAAACAATATACAAGAAAATTATGCAAGGTAAATTAAGTCACGTGCCAAAGATGTTCTTATAAGTTCAAGTTCGTATAGTAAAATATTTATATATAACAATCCATAACAAGTTGTTATTGTGGCGCACAAAAGTAAATACTGTATTATTTTTGAGGCAACGGTTTACAAATGTAGCCAGTAAATCCATGGTTTGTCTGCGGAGCAATATAAGCAAAGCAGTATCCGCTTATTGTTATATTATTATTGCCTTATCAGGTTGATCTCTAGACTAGCGTTTAAAAATCATCACGGTGGCCTATCATATCAAATCACCAATCTGTAACATGTATATGTCTGGTATGAGCAGATGCAGACAGTTAAAAGTATGGTGTTTCACATAAAGTCAAGTTTTAGACTTGTCCATGGTATATCAAGGGTCTCAATAACTTTTCTGACCACTTTACAAAACTTAACAGAAAATGTATTGCAGACGGTTACACCCCGGCCCGGGAATCCTTCGATGTACTGCATTGCTTGCAATTGACCCTTTCACAGTCAAGAACTTGCATTGCTTTTAAATTACACGATGACCGGACAGGTCGTTAAGACTATATGAAAACAGTGACTTAAAGCCATAATTGAACAGTCACTGTTGGATTTCTTGTCTCTTCATCTCTCCAGTCGTGCCCTTTATAGGTGGGACAACTTGAGCTGTATCCATACTCTTTACGTGAGATTGCACAGTATGTATAACATCGGGATTTTTTGTACATTTATCATATATAATATGTCAACTGCAAATAAATCCTCGGCGTTTATGATATGTTTTTTAAACGTATTACCTCTAAACAATACTAAGTTTTATTTGGTTGATTTTCTATTTTCTAAAATTCTATTATTTCTTCCGAATTTTTACATTTCACATTTGACACTTTTGGCATATGACGTCATGGCATTTATGACGTCATTATATTGTTCTTATAATATATCAGCGCTTGTACTGCTTTATTTTATTTGAATCTACTCTCTCATTTGGCATTTTTTTATCTACTGTACATACTGTACGTATGTTGTTTTATTACTAGTTAATATGTATGTTCATAAGTTCATTATATCTGTTTTAACTCCCGATGCAGATACTTAGAGTTAGTTGTTTCACTTTGACGGGATATTTTTTATTTACGTTGCTTGTTTGATAGAAAAACCTTCAGGAAGTGCGAGGTTGTAGCGCTCTTATGCTCCTCTTCAAATACATTCATCAAGTATCGTGTAAGCCAGGCTCCCATTCAAATATATTCACCAAGAATCATGTAAGCTAGGCTCCCCTTTAAATATATTCACAAAGCATCGTGTAAGCTAAGCTCCCCTTCAAATACATTCATCAAGTATCATGTAAGATAGGCTCCGCTTCAAATATATTCACCAAGTTTCATGTAAGCTAGGCTCCCCTTCAAATATTCTCACAAAGTATCGTGTAAGCTAGACTCCCCTTCAAATATATTTACAAAGTATCATGTAAGCTAGGCTCCCCTTCAAATATATTCATCAAGTATCGTGTAAGCTAGGCTCTCCTTCAAATATATTCATCAAGTATCGTGTAAGCTAGGCTCCCCTTCAAATATATTCACCA
The DNA here is from genome assembly GCA_007844125.1 of Sinonovacula constricta. Classification (NCBI taxonomy): domain Eukaryota; kingdom Metazoa; phylum Mollusca; class Bivalvia; order Cardiida; family Solecurtidae; genus Sinonovacula; species Sinonovacula constricta. The sequence continues at coordinate 15,507,668 of CM017558.1, forward strand.
AGTATCGTGTAAGCTAGACTCCCCTTCAAATATATTCACAAAGTATCGTGTAAGCTAGACTCCCCTTCAAATATATTCACAAAGTATCGTGTAAGCTAGGCTTCCCTTCAAATATATTCATCCAGTATTGTGTAAGCTAGACTCCCCTTCAAATATATTCACAAAGTATCGTGTAAGCTAGACCCCCCTTCAAATATATTCACAAAGTATCGTGTAAGCTAGGCTCCCCTTCAAATATATTCACCAAGTATCGTGTAAGCTAGGCTCCCCTTAAAATATATTCACCAAGTATCGTGTAAGCTAGGCTCCCCTTAAAATATATTCACCAAGTATCGTGTAAGCTAGGCTCCGCTTCAAATATATTCACCAAGTTTCATGTAAGCTAGGCTCCCCTTCAAATATATTCACAAAGTATCGTGTAAGCTAAACTCCCCTTCAAATATATTTACAAAGTATCATGTAAGCTAGGCTCCCCTTCAAATATATTCACAAAGTATCGTGTAAGCTAGGCTCCCCTTAAAATATATTCACCAAGTATCGTGTAAGCTAGACTCTCCTTCAAATATATTCACAAAGTATCGTGTAAGCTAGACTCCCCTTCAAATATATTCACAAAGTATCGTGTAAGCTAGGCTTCCCTTCAAATATATTCACCAAGTATCGTGTAAGCTAGGCTCCCCTTAAAATATATTCACAAAGTATCGTGTAAGCTAGGCTCCCCTTCAAATATATTCACCACGTGTCATGTAAGCTAGGCTCCCCTTCAAATATATTCACCAAGTATCGTGTAAGCTAGGCTCCCCTTCAAATATATTCACAAAGTATCGTGTAAGCTAGGCTCATCTTCAAATATATTCACAAAGTATCGTGTAAGCTAGGCTTCCCTTCAAATATATTCACAATGTATCGTGTAAGCTAGGCTCCCCTTCAAATAAATTCACAAAGTATCGTGTAAGCTAGGCCCCCCTGCAAATATATTAACAAAGTATTGTGTAAGCTAGGCTCCCATTTAAATATATTCATCCCGTATCCTGTAAGCTAGGCTCCCCTTCAAGTATATTCACCAAGTATCGTGTAAGCTAGGCTCCCCTTCAAATATATTCACCAAGTATCGTGTAAGTTAGGCTCCCTCTCAAATATATTCACCAAGTATAGTGTAAGGTAGGCTCCCCTTTAAATATATTCACCAAGTATCGTGTAAGCTAGACTCCCCTTCAAATATATTTACAAAGTATCTTGTAAGCTAGGCTCCCCTTCAAATATATTCCCCAAGTATCATGTAAGCTAGGCTCTCCTTCAAATATATTCCCCAAGTATCATGTAAGCTAGGCTCCCCTTCAAATATATTCACCAAGAATCATGTAAGCTAGGCTCCCCTTCAAATATATTCATCAAGTATCATGTAAGCTAGGCTCCCCTTCAAATATATTCACCAAGAATCATGTAAGCTAGGCTCCGCTTCAAATATATTCACCAAGTTTCATGTAAGCTAGGCTCCCCTTCAAATATATTCACAAAGTATCGTGTAAGCTAGACTCCCCTTCAAATATATTCACAAAGTGTCGTGTAAGCTAGACTCCCCTTCAAATATATTTACCAAGTATCATGTTAGCTAGGCTCCCCTTCAAATATATTCATCAAGTATCGTGTAAGCTAGGCTCTCCTTCAAATATATTCACCAAGTATCGTGTAAGCTAGGCTCCCCTTCAAATATATTCACAATGTATCGTGTAAGCTAGGCTCCCCTTCAAATAAATTCACAAAGTATCGTGTAAGCTAGGCTCCCCTTCAAATATATTCACAAAGTATCGTGTAAGCTAGGCACCACTTCAAATATTTTTATCAAGTATCCTGTAAGCTAGGCTCCCCTTCAAATATATTCACTAAGTATCGTGTAAGCTAGGCTCCCCTTTAAATATATCCACAAAGTATCGTGTAAGCTAGGCTCCCCTTCAAATATATTAACAAAGTATTGTGTAAGCTAGGCTCACCTTCAAATATATTCGTCAAGTATCCTGTAAGCTAGGCTCCCCTTCAAGTATATTCACCAAGTATCGTGTAAGCTAGGCTCCCCTTCAAATATATTCACAAAGTATCGTGTAAGCTAGGCTCCCTTTCAAATATATTCACCAAGTATAGTGTAAGCTAGGCTCTCCTTCAAATATATTCACCAAGTATCGTGTAAGCTAGGCTCCCCTTCAAATATATTCACAAAGTGTATTGTAAGCAATGCTCCCCTTCAAATATATTCATCAAGTATCGTGTAAGCTAGGCTCCCCTTCAAATATATTCCCGAAGTTTCGTGTAAGCCAAGCTCCCCTACAAATATATTCACCAAGTATCGTATAAGCTAGGCTCCCCTTCAAGTATATTCACAAAGTATCGTGTAAGCTAGGCTCCCCTTCAAATATATTCACCAAGTATCGTGTAAGCTAGGCTCCCCTTCAAATATATTCACCAAGTCTCGTGTAAGCTAAGCGCCCCTACATACATGTATATATTCACCAAGTATCGTGTAAGCTAGACTCCCCTTCAAATATATTCACAACGTATCGTGTAAGCTAGACTCCCATTCAAATATATTCACAAAGTATCGTGTAAGCTAGGCTCCCGTTCAAATATATTCATCAAGTATCGTGTAAAATACTCACACGATCATCAGCTGAGCTTCTTTAAAGACATACACTTCAAATAATGAGTCAGCTATGTTGAACCTGAATTCACACATACGAATATGTCACACGTGTGATGAATTCGAACGAGTTCCTCACACCATGTGTGACAAATTCGTACGCATATGTCACAAGTAGGTGTTGTGACTTTTTCGAACCCCCTTTTGGAGACACCTGTTCGTACGTACGCATTTTTTACAGCTTTAGTCATAAATATGTGAATAATTCGTACGAATGTTTCACACATAATACAAACTTATATGTATATGATCTTGGTTCTGTGTGAAGTTGGAAGAACAACTTATGAGTTCCAGATGAATGAAAAAAAAAAAAGAATGTGTGTGTGTGTGTGATTTGTCAATGTCAGACTAGAACGTTATGTTTTTATGTGAGGCATTATATTTAAGAGTGAAGGGGCCGATTCTGACCAAGTTTCATAACCAAGGTACAATCATAAATGTAACAGAATAGAAAAAAACACCCTAAAGATGGAAAAAAGATTACTTCCACGATATTTGACGCCAGACTTTCATAGTTGCATGGTAGGGAAGCTAGATGTATTTTTAATTGAAATTGATTACCCCTTTACCTTTTCCTTCCATCTATCTACAATACAATTAAGTTCGTTGTGTTAGGTTTTGTCTCAAAATACATTTACTGTTACATTTATCCTTAATCTAATTTACAAATAAACGTTTTCTAGACGGGACGGAATAATCTTTATATGTTTATGATATACATATTATTATGTCTAGTTTTATAAGTCTTTCATTTAAACGTAAATTTGACCGGAAGCTCAAAAGGGTAAAATAGAGTAGTGTTTCATTATTATAATGAACAGTTATAGTTGTGTTACTTGTTTGCAATGAATCGTTCTAACAGATATTTAATATATAGAGAATACGAGGTTAGTGTTGATATAGATAAATGTTATCATGCGAGGCTTAGAAAATCAGAAAGCACGAGGCTTTGCCGATTAGGGGGCATAATTACGCGATAAATGAGTTTCGTTCACGCTTAGAGCAGGTGCGCGCATATCGGTTGATAAAGCTCATCTTTATTACACGGGTTATATCAACCGACATATACAGAGATGATGGGATAAACAGTTTCTTTTTTTCATTTTAAAAAATAAGCCAAACTGTCTCATAAATTTATTTCTAAGCAACGAAAAGAAAAAAAAACTGTTATAAATGTTTTACTTGTACTATCATCTTATTTTGCTAATTTGAATTAAAATGCATTAAAGTATCAACATTTGATATCAGATTTATTGTTATATTAAGTTACAATTTACTATTTAATCAAATACCATATGTTGGAAAGCTTTCGCTATTTGTAACGTCTACCAAAATAAAACAAGTTTCTTTCAAAACGCTCTACACACAATTACCATTATCACACCTTACGTAAGAACACACACACACACACACACACACACACACACGCACACAAACACACACACACCACACACACACACACACACACACACACACACACACACACCACAACACACACAAACACACACACAAACAAAAACAAAACAAGAGGAGGTTAAAAAATGAAATTGAAATAAACTTTATTACGGATAAACCGTCTGTAGAACGGCATTTCTCTTGTTAAAAAGTGTCTTTTACAAAAGCAACAAGACGACCAAACAGAGTTAATGTTCCATAAACTCTATTGGTGTGAGAGGTTTCCAAGCTTTCTTTGCAACAAGAGAGATAAGTAAAATATAGACTAATCCCTCCCATTCAACAATTGCAAAACGCAAAATCACACAAACATATAAAACATAAGAAACTGAAAGCAATGTCAAGCAAAAAGGTGGGTACTCAATGACGTTACCGAGGCCAGAACCCCTGGGGTCAAATCAGCAAGAACATGACGACAGGGATAAAAGTAACAGATCGAGCTTCTATGTTCTTTTACAAGATTTTCCTATAAACCTTCATACACACTTAAACCCCTGCCACCGCCGTGCAAACAAAGAGGTAAACATCACGATCAACTGTTGATGGGTCATTCGCCCATCAAGCAGACTTCAATACCATTCAAGTTATATTCCTGTCATATGTTTTTAATAAAAGGATATGATCAAAGTGGGACCATCCATATTAGTGTTGTGTTCTTTACTTAATATTTCACAATGAACACATTTTAAATTGCAGATTAAAACTACACTTTTTTGACCCCTACAAGTGAAATATTTTTTAAAAACACTCGAGAGTCAGTGTTCTCCCCCGGCATTTTCTTTCAACAAGCTTCGTCAATCGTTAAAGTAACAACTATGCTTCTCTAAGACGTTTAAATGTATGCTCCGCACACCCTTCCTAAAAAGGGAGATAATTAAACATTCATAGTTATGGTTCTTGCCATTGCACGAAACGCTCTATCGTTGTGCAATGTTACATCTTAGTATCGTTGATATTTCCCTAAGCACCGATATAGATAAATTACTACAGACGGACAGACGGAGGGACTGACTGACCGATTGTCGGAGAGAGACACGGACAGACGGCACAGGCTACAATATCTTTCCCTCTCTTAGAGAAGCATAAAACTCCCTCCAATTGATCCGTCTAAGTGTCATAAACAGATGTGAAGGATATGTGAACATTTTGTATGAACAAAGTTTTATAAAATGTTATTTCTACCTTTCTGGACATGTGAGAAATTCATATTTTGTTCAATGTGGGTATGGGTTCTGAACTGTATTTTCACATATGTGTGACATATTCGTACGTATTTGTCACACAAGTTGTGAGGAATTCGTACGCATTCTTTGCACATATGATATATTCGTATGTGTGAAAATTCCGGTTCAACACACTTAGGTTCTTTCAAAGTAACCTACCTGCTGGGCTCCATCTTAAATCGTTATCAGCAAGATGTGTCTCTATAACGTGCCAGCGTGCGATATTGGTACATACATGCATATGTACGTGTGCCTATCAGGAAGTTGACAATTCAAACTGTAATGAAGACAGGAGATGCAAGAAAGTCATTACGAGGTTGATATTTCCGTTATTTATTTTATGTTTTCAAAATACATGTTTTTAATATAGACAGGTACATATACAAAGCTGATGTTGCTGCTGCTGCTAATGATTGTGATATTTATTATGTGATTTCGGTTATGATAAAGGTGACGATAGTATTAAAGTTTGGAGCTGGTCAGAGTGATGATGATGATGATAATGATGATGACGATGATGATGAGGAGGAGGAGGAGGAGGAGGAAGAACACAGGGGGAACACAGCTAGTTTAACAATAAATACAAAGCAATTCAATAAAAGGCGTATATATTAGGCTCAATATAACTCGAACGTAAACAAAATAATGAGTGAAAACCTGTGTGATTATGTTTCATGTTCAGAAATAACTCTAAGCAAAAACTTCTGCATTAGAAAACTAAATGTTTTGTGGAGCGGGGCGTATGGGAGTTGGTGGCGGGGGTGACGGGGATGATTTTTTACCTTGTCAATTTCATGGTGGGGATTATGTCTGCCTTGGAAAAGTCAGGGTAAGGATTCTGTCCGTCTGCCTTTTTTAGATTCATTGTCAGTCTAAAACCTGCAGAGATAAGAAAGAGTTTGTGTTCGTGAATGTAGTGTGTTGTGTACATATGAATCTCAAGTCATTTAGATCCTTTTTGTGTATCAAGGTGTGAAGCGACACATTTTATTATTTGATAGATATGGCTGGCCATTTTGTAAACACTTTTTGACAAATAAATAAAACAAGATATTCACTTACCCTTAGTAATCTCTATATACAGTATAACCTCTCCACAGCAACATCTGGCGGAGGCACGAAAAAGTGTTGCTGCTGAGAGGTGTTGCTGCTCAGAGGTTTTAATGAGACGAGAAAAAATGTGTGTTTTTTTAAATAGTTTTGTACTTTAGGCAATCAGCATTTGCTTGTCTATTACAAAAACAATATCGTCAGTAACGAGTTCTGGCGCAGCCCAACTCAGTAGCGATAGACTGTGCTGACCTTCCTTGTTCTAACAACTTAATTGTAGTAACACTCTGCTCTAACGTAAGGTAAACCTTTTTATAAGACATTTCAAGACAAAATGATCAGTATTCCAGTATTGAGTCATGCAAAGACTGATTTACCATTAAAAATCGAATTTATAGTCAGACATCCTAAAACAAAGACAGATTGCATTTAGCACTTAACGTAAACATCTTTTTATGTAAGCAATCAATACAATGATATCTTTTAATCTTTCGATCAATTAAAGAAAACAAACCAACCCGTTAAAATCATCAATAGTTGACACTTCTTTCACACGTTCCCGCAATACCCTAGATCTACAACGGCATGTTTGTAGCATGCAGCTGGTTTCCCGTCCAACTGTAACTTGATTCCAATTAACACCTTCTCAACAGGGTACAAGCAGTGATCAGCCGACCGCGTGACATTTTTGGTGTACGCGACAGACTGTTCTAAAAATAGCTGCACTGGTGTTGCTACGCAGAGGTTAAACGAGCCTTAGGGAAGAGATTTACACGGCCGCTTACCGCTTCGCGGAGGAGTTGCTGCTTAGAGGTTAAAATGAGCTGAAAACTACTGGGGGGAAATTTAACTGCCGCTGCTTAGAGGTAGCCGCTGCTTAGAGGTGCCGCTTCGAGAGGTTTTACTGTATAAATACTACAAATAACAGCGTTACATTAACTGGAACTTAAATGTCATCTGTTATATGCTTTTGTACTCTTCCTCATGTTGTACTTAATGTGTATCTGAGTGAAAATAAAAAGGAGTGTCTGCCTTATTAACCATAAACCATTCTGCTGCTAGCGTGAGGCAGGGACAGAAACCATCCTACGATAGCTTAAAAGTGGTATCTGATAGTTTAGACAAAATAATGTTTTCTTAACTAGCCAAATAAGTCATCGTTATCTGAAAAGGCCTTACAACATACCCGAGATGGGTTTGGACATAGAGGCATAGATACTAACTCTACATAGCAATTCGGTATTTCCTATGTGAGCCACGCTGCAGATAGCTATTTTTAAACTAAGAAAATCACGTGACAACTTATGTTTGAGATCACGTATATCGTTATCCGGGTAGTCCACTCTGAAGTCTGCTTTAGCCGAGATCACCATCATGCTCATTATAGGTTTGGGAAGAATAAAGAGTGATTTCTTTCGCAATGTGTCCTGTTTAAAACAGCATATATAGTAAGTGTTCAAAACCTTCAATACTCAGATAAAAATGTAAGATTTTGCTGAAGTTATGCCTAAATTTCCACAAACAGTGGGAATATATTGTTGCATGCATTTGATATAGACAAACAGTCGGATACATGTTTTAACAACAGGCTTTTTGCACCATTTTTCATACAAAAATAAATGTTATTAAAGGCATTGACATTGGCATTACTTTGAGTAGCCAAAACTCACCCCGCCAACCCCGCCCAAGTTAGTAGCGTGCTAGTAGATTCAAGGTCGAGCACACTTACATGTGTATTATACACTTATCACTGCAGAGAGGTCGTCAAAGAATGTGCATTTGAGGCAAAAGGGTTTACCGCACTGTCTTTGGTCAAGACTTTACCCCCTCTTTCCTGAAACTATTGCTGCCTAAGGAAGTGTCAGTCGGGAGACTCCAAGATTTATGACGATCTGATTTTATCTTTATAACGACTTTATTTTAGTCCAATTAAAATTTTAAAATGCTTGTTGTAAAATGCACCATATTGTTAAACTACGAAACATAATTGTTTAAAGTAATCAACGTATGTGCTTCAAAGTATTTTACTGTTTCGTAGTAAGCTCCAGAAGCATTGCTACGATATTCAACTATTTAAGTCATTTTAGCTCAACAACCTATTGTACATGTATTATGGGACAGTTCTTTGCTGACATATTTTCTTTTGTGTACCAATATTTCCGTATTACCATGTTGTGAGTAATAAACGTATTTAAAAGATCGTCAAAAGATTAATTATTTCCTTGCTTCAATGGACTTGTGGAGAGTCGGTCAAGAAACAACACCTTATAGCATTTAATTGTCGTTAAAACCAATAATATTACATGTCAAAATCGGTTATTTAGCATTTTTACATGACACAACATAGTCGCTTTTCATTCCACATAGAGAAAGAGATGGAGTGTGTGTGTGTGTGTGTGTGTGTGTGTGTGTGTGTGTGTGTGTGAGAGAGAGAGAGATAGATAGATAGAGAGAGAGAGGGAGGGAGAGAGAGAGAGAGAGAGAGAGAGAGAGAGAGAGAACAGGGAGAGTACACTCGAACTACTAAATTACACGTTTAATTCTAACACATACTAATAGAGTATCCATTAAATAATCAGAAATGTTGAAGTACATGTATGTACATGAATATGGTATGTACTTTACTATAAGTATTGATAGTTGATGTTCAAATACGTTGCAGTAGTATTTGATTTTTTTAGTTAATGAATAAATCTGTGAAGATTTATATTTTTTTTAGTTAATGAATAAATCTGTGAAGATTTATCAACCTGCATGTCAACATATTTTCTTCGCACATTCGGTGGCAGGCACACTAGCAGATGACCTAACGCTAATATATCCAAACATCTCGTCGCTACAAAAACAACTAAGCATCGTCACAACATATGCCAATGCCTTGGAATATCGGCTTAATGAGTCCAAGTGTGTTTTTGTTGTATTCGGTTCTATTACGATCCCGAACTTTTCAATCAAAATATACAATCATGTACTCCACCAGCAGGAATCAGGTGTAAATGTATGAATAACATTTCAACAATCTCTGAAGTCGACATCAGGACTTAAATCATGTCTTAAAAAGGCAAAGGCATACTTATTATCCATTAAAACATTGTTCCATAAATAAGGTGATATAAATGCATTGAACTAGCTGACCTGTTAAAAATAGACATTATCGATTGCACTCTATTGAGCAGAGGTATGGAGTAACCTACCACACACAACCTAACACATTTTAGAAGCGGAGCGTTTCATGACAATGACATACATTGCGCTAAGCAAGCTTGGGTTGTTTCCATTTTACACCCTTATCGACCAACGAAAATAATGTTTCTACAAAATGTGTGAAGCATTCCAACGAATTTTCTAGCAAAGATGTGTTTTACTTTAGAATTCAGTTCTTTGCAACAAAACTGTACAAATATAAAACGGGATTCATACCAGACGTAATATCTATACTACAACAATATAAACTTGTTTAACTGCACATAAAGCTACATAAAGCATTTGAATTGAACACAATCGTTGATACAGCCATAAATAAATATTTGTCGTCATCGTGGGACGATGGACTGCAGAACGACGACGATTTCATAATCTTTCGAAATGCACATCCCTTCATAGTGCCATCAATACTGTGGTCACTTGCATACTCGAAAAGTGACGTTATATGTGCCCATATGTACAGAGTGCAGTCATCTTTCTTACAAATTAAGTCCAAAACACCCAATATTCAGGATATTACGAGTTTTAAAGCTTTAAGGAAAACTTCCGTAGAGCTATTTATACGTATACACATCGTGCTTAAGGCCAGGTGAACAGCGCATAAAAATGTATGAATGTTTCTTTTGATCTGTTGGTAGTTTATAATTTTTATTTATCAAAGATGCGAAGGAGAAATACTTTTTCTTGACAAAAATACTTACAAAAAGCAAGGAAAATGCATTGATTTAAGTCTCAACAAAATTACTTTATAACAAAAATATTGAACTAACGGCATAGTAGTAAAAATTACAAAATATCGTTTGTACGCTGCCCGCGTATATTTATATATGTCTTGTGGAACGTTTTACAAATTTTATTTGAATTCATTATTTTTCTTTTACAACACTTTACGATTATTTCCGGTAATTTTTCATAAAGACATATATAAATTTTTAGTTATCTTATGTAATGATTACGATAAACACGCATTTACCAATCTTTAGTTTTAAACAACAGTGATAGATTGTTCTCAGTAGACAGAAACAGTAATGCATTTGACGCTTGTTAAAAACCACTTTGTTTTATATAAATCTTTATAGTTTCATGTTTTTCCTTACTTAACGAAGTGTTTCGCCATGGGCTCACATCATCATATTTAGTAACAACTGTTATGACAAGCGCTTCTTTTGTCTAAAATAGGAATGTTTTCCATCAAATATAAATTACTTGCACAAATTCTGATAACTTCTGCGACATTTAATCTTTATGTTCATATTAATTATAACAAATATTTCTACCTTATAGCATTTGATGACATCATTGTAATGAATGGACAGTATACAATATATGCATTTTGTGTAATCTAGATTCCAAATACACTAGATGCAATTTAAAATAAAAAGGAGTTTATTCAACATCTTGATTCATACATGTGTCATTGTGCAAGACAACTTATTGTATTGTGTCTTTGCCATTATATGCTTCATGATTTGAACTCCTTAAAAAGCTCAATATTCATGCAACTTATGGAAGTATGTACACAATATTTTACATTTACAATATAATTATTTATTTCAAAAATTTTTTTTTAAATATAAAACATACTGTTTTTCATTAGGTTATTAATCATTTAACTAAAGGGCTGGTTTAAATTTTCATTTTATGGTCACTTATAAGCACATTTAAAACTTAATAAGGAAAATTCAGAGGAAATATAACATACAAACATGGATAAATGCATACCAACTTTACAACAGCATTTGTTAAATTGGTATAGATGCCTTTTAAAGTCAATACTGTTCAGTTAATTTGAATAAAGCTTTCATTTAGCTTTCATTTAAAACTGTTACAATTTATCAAATTATAACTATCTTTTAGATTCTATACAAAATGTATAAACGTTTCGTACTTTCATTACTACCATATTACTATAATGTAAAATACTCAACATTAAATTAGGTTACTGTATTATCGTCTATAAGGAAAACAGGGGAACGTGCCATGTGTCTTTTATAACAAATATAAGACATATAACTTATTTTCATTTAAAATTTTAATGAAGTGCTCAACAATAAACCAGGTTCTGATCTTTACATTAAAACAAAAACAACGAAAGAAAACAATAACAAACAACAACAACAGCAACAAAAACGTTTGAATTAGTTTACTTATTTTAAATGGTATAGACTGCTGACAGGAATATCAAAGTGCGATAATATCGCAGATTGTTTCAAACAATTTATTTATTATTTATTAATTAACTACACATAGTTGTACTTTGTGTGTGCCGATGATTATCCAAAGTAATCATTTCCCTTGCAGGACATGGCAGGTACAATGTTGTCAGTTCTGGTGTTGGTCTTCCAACTGCAGCAAGTCAAGTGTGAGCTGCTAGGTTTGTATTTTATTCGTTCGTCAACAATGAAAATGTGATTGCTCCGAGTAAACAAGTATATAAATTTAAGAAATTAAATTTATTGTGTAGTAGCATTGATTTTATAGAGAACAGATACATGCAACTAAGTGTGAAAATGTAATTCAGCAACAATGGCATGTATGGCATTAACTCGCTAAAAAACGCATCTTGTTGACATAATTTTCGATTGCATCTATTTACGCACGCAATTGGCAATTTCCAACACTTTTTAAACATGCTTGATTTGGAGATTTGCCATACATGTACGTATGTAGGGGTACAGCATACTTAAGTTTTTGATGTTGTGTGTTGTTGTTGTAGCTGCTGTTGCTGTTGTTGAAAATGATGGTGCACTAATTATCGATAATTAATGAGTGCCTTCCCGTTTAACCTATCAGGTCAGTAAACATGCCAGGTTGTGTAATAGGGATTCGAGATATCTACATAGAGCTTTTGAAAAATCGTGTTAGATGATGTAGATTCGTTCGTGTGTTGTGCATTACTCCGCATAACTAGGTGTTGTGCAATAGTGCCGCAAATAACATTGGTTTCACAAATGGTTTGCAGTTAACATTGCTCTCCACCGAACACCTACTCAAAACGCGGAGCTACCTTATGCCGACGCCAAGATTGTTTCCACTGTAGACGGAAATAAAACCTGCTTAACCGGAAATGTATTCACCGGATCGACACCTTTACTTGATCCCTGGTGGCAGCTGGATCTCGGCGATGTGTACATAATACCTGTCGTGCACGTTCTTGGCCAATCGAGGAATGATACCTTATCAGGTACAAGTGTAAAGGTAGACCTAACGAGCACAAATGAACTAATTGTTCACATAATAGTTCCCACCCAGACCGTGTGTAGAGTATATGAGTCACAGGTCTGCGACTCTTACCCTACATGCAAATATTTTTAGACAGAATTACCAAACATATGACCGATAAACGAGTAGTATTTAGCACCGACTAAATGTAAACAACTATTGCCAACAAAAGTTCGCTCAGGTAAATAAGTATTTTCCTGCCTTTTACGTTTGAAAACGTCTATAACCTAATCAGGCAGTTGAGGGTTTAACCTGACCGGAATTAGTATTTTTTACTGAATTAACCAAAGATAAAACAAGAAACAAACATTTCTATCCAGTACTGTTAGCAAATGTTTATAAATCGCCAGTTTTTACGATTTTGTTTCAACTTTCATACTTAATGGATTAAACACACATTATTTTTATAAATAAGCTGTCATTTTTGTAAACATTCAATGCGAATGTATCACATAGCTTGATTGAATAAAAGAGCCAACTTTTCTAGACATTGCTTCCTAAACCACCATTACGCCAACTTAATGTTTTGCCAGATATGTAACAATTGAAATCAATTATTAAATGATAGTAAGGAATGTTTAAATATTGTTAAAATTATTTTATAAATTGATGTCCATAATTATAACAGGAAAACAGTTTATCAATGAACAGGTTACCTGGTCGGTTTTCAACTTAGAGCCGGTTTTACAGAGGAACAATTGTCATTGGTGTACAGGAACAACGACACCGTCTACAACGACGGAGATATCTGGATCAACAACACCATAATCGCCAAGATCATCCGAATTAACCTACCGAATTATACTGTGTCAAATAACCATGCACACGTTTCACTTGTCCTTTGCGAGGTTGAAATATATACCCTTAGTACGTATATGGAATCTGTTCTCTGTTTTCTTAAAAATGGTGGGAGGAATTGAAATTGAGGTAGCCATCAATATCTATTTTAAATGCCAAATTTATTACACGTTACCTATTTTAGTTTTTACAGCAAATTATCACCCACAAAACGCATAGTATGAAAATCCTTCGTGTATGTCATTGTTCTACGTGAATATGAAGCACTATTGTTTTAAATGTTTTACTGATTTCAGTTAAATTACCCTAATAAACTGGTATTCTCGATAAAACGTGCAAATATGCGAATAAAGTTTATGAAATTAAATGATTGTTTTTTAAATGTTCAGATCGTTAAAGTTTATTGTTTTTACTGAAGTAACTTTTTAACAAAACCGTAGTACAAGTAAGCAACAACCTTAAGGTAAATATTTGTGTTGCATGGTCCTAAACAATTCTTAATTGTGTCTAATTGCAGAGACATAATGTCATAAACAGGTGAAATGCTACAAGATTTGTTCATAATCGATTTAGTCATTCTCAACTGACATGAACATGACTTGTTAAACCCAAATCTGTATTTATTTACATTACCAATCGTACTCAAATTTCGAGCTTCAAAAACGAGATGTGATAATTGCCTTCTTGCTTCTTTTTTATTAAGCAAATGAGCACATCAAACAACACAGCAATGTCTCCATGTCCACTGTGTACAGTGCACTGAACAAGACCTTTGGATCAGATCTTGCTATAGATGGGATATATCCGACTAGTGAACACGACACGCCTGAGGAGTGCTACTGCTGCAGTATTACAGGACCTGGGGGATCTGAGGAGAATCTTTGGTGGACTATCGATTTCGGGCATCCCCGTATGATTGGAGGGTTCTATATAACCGGGAGGAGAGGTAAACTAATATTGACTGAGTTGTATTCCATTGTAAATAAGTACGGTGCAAAAATAGTACATATAACATATATACCTAATTCTTTTTCAAGTTGCATATCATTTGTTAATACCCACGAAAACCTGTTTATGACATAATGTCAAACAACATATCGCACAGTTTCACTATCTGCATTGTCACGTAGCGAAAACTAACATGACAACATTTTAAAAATGCGTATCGCGTCGGAGTAGAACACTTTTCTAAAATTAATTAGGGTCTACAAAATGGGTAACTATAGTTTCATTAGAAATATTTTTCTTTACAATTACTGATCGAATTCATTTATTCCTTTAAATTATACCTGTATGCTTGAGAGTTGCGTTGAGCTTTTGTTCATTGGAACAATTAATCTTATTATTGGGTACCATATTAGCATGTCGCCATCTACTATCTAGACACTTGCTTTTGTGTGTAGTGTGAAATGAGAGTCATATAACACCATTTGGTGTTTGCAAGATATATTTTGGCATACTTTATTACTCCTAGCCTATTACCCCATTATATTGTATAAATATATTAAAAAAATATTGATATATCCAATATATTTACAGCGGTACAGTTATGCCTGTGTATAACTCTGTTTTATACGATAAGAGAATCGCATTTAGTCTGATCCTGAATTAAAATGACATATCTATTTAAAGACAACATTCAAATATCATGTGTAGAGGCAAAAATGGGTGAGTGACCTATCACCATACTGCTACTGCAAGTAGGTCAGTCCCAGCAGTCTGCTAAGCAAATGGGGTAGGGTTGTAAAAATAGGCCAATTACCCCTTTTTCACGTAGATATTAACAACGCTTTTTCATTATCTTAGATTTAGAACTGCCTCTAAGACATTTGATTAAAACCAACAAACAATGATACTGTTTCCAGATTATAATGTGGAACATTTATAACTACATTTTGATTGAGATAAGTTTTTTTGTCCAGTTTTGTTTCATTGTTACGTCTCCTTATTCCGTGGCTATTGGAACGTTGTGTAACTGTATCCTGTTCAGTACTCGACGGATGGATGAAACTGATCTCAACGTGGAATATATTATTTCCCACAAAGAGAATAGAAAGTTCCATTTGGCATTATCTACCAATTGTTTTTGTTTTGTTTACAGATATAATACGTTAGAGTTTAAATTTATTTATAAATACCAGTTTCTTCGTAATACAATACTTATTAAAAAGAGAAATCTTGGTTCCGTTATGTTCATGTTTATTCAATAAAGTAATGAACAAACACTTATGCAAATTAATTCAACAGGAAACAGACCCTAATCAAGTAGAATAATGTCACATGTGTACGTTGTAATGGCCAATATTAAAAAAAGTTATCTAAACATTAGAAGGACGTTATGATTTGTTTAAAGACATAAAGGAGTACCGTGAGAACACTATCTTACGTTTAAAAGCTGTCTGCAGTAAGATAAAAGCTTCATGTCTCTCGTCAGTTACAAAATCACTATGATTGTACAGAACAATAGAAATACAAGTAATAAGTTTATATACTTGTGATATAATAATTTAAAACGAATTTTTACAAGGAACAATAATGTCGCATTTAAAAGGCAGTTTTCTTGGTTACTTCTGTTTTAAGAATTATCTATGCATAGACCGAAATTTTGTCATCCTCGAAAACAAAAAACAACAACACTCTGCCTAGAAAAAAAAGACACACTTTAGAAAGAAAGAAAGAGCATTGTATAAAATTGTTGTTTTTCTTAGAAAAGCTCCGTAGGGTGTGTTGGCAGATGAGACATTTCCCTGGAGATATGATGTAAAATATGAATTTAACACGATCATATTATCTCATATCACTTGTTCATGTTTCCCTTTTAAAGAATTCTATTCTAACACATTTGAGAATTAACTTATTTTAATCAACAAGTTACCAGGATCTCCCTCTTATGCCTCAAAAGGCATCATTGATATTCTAAGAGGTATAACCATATTTATAAATGTCTATGAGGTTAAGTCTTAATCAAAATAAAGTGTTAAGAACCACAAACTGAGAATGGGTAAGAACGGGTAATGTGATGAGCTTAACCTTAAGAGAAATTCAAGAGAAATCGATGCAAAGCTGAATTTAATATAATTATATTTAAATAGGTGCACGTCACATACGATACTCGAAACTAAAGGGTGTGCAGCTCTTGCAGCCATTCTTACCCCACGCCATTTGTTTGCTTTCTCACCACAAAATAATGTGAGGAGTAAAACGTAAAACAGTTTGACATTTCTACCCGACCTCATTTCTTTACAAACCATCCCGTTCTAGTACGGCTATTAAAAACTATGAGCGTATGTGAGTCACAAACTTAATGTCCACGTGTACATATATCTCTGGCGGTGCAAATAATGGTACAATCAGTATTAGATGTAACATAGGTCCCTAATATGCTTTTTAAGTATGAAGCTTTATTAACTAACGGAACAGCATGGACCAGTGTGTCTTGAATGTTTTGGGTTGTCCGTTATCTTGACAAGTACGTGCAAATCATGCTTGGTTATGCTTAAAACTTATCATTGTTAAGCACAGGAAATATTGTTTGAAAGGTTTATATGATTTGGGGTGCTTTAAATAAAAAAGAAATGATGTTTGTATAACACATAGGATACAAATCATACAATTTAAGATATAGTAAAAAACAATAGCATTTTATTAAAATATAAAACAGTTTATGCATTAACACAAGGACCAATTTTGTTACATTTTAATAAACAATTAGGTTTCAGCTTCAGGCAAGAACATACGCAGTGATTAAATATATTGTTGTGTGTATCTCCCCACCAACGGTATTTCGTTTATTTGGATGCGTTGTCAACTTAAGATAGACATAATGATGCCTTCACTGTAAACATTGTGTCATATTCTCCTGGTAGGATACCACAACTAGTCATTTTATCCTGACACCAAGAAAACCAGTTGTGGTAGAACTAAATTTATATTGGCTTGAGCGTTAGCAAGGGAGCTAGGTCACTACAATGTGTTACGACTTTGGTATGTTTGCACTCGGGACCATTCGTACGTGATACAAATTGTGTTACAATGAAGAATGTTACTTGTACTGATATAACATAATGTCACTGTCTTGTTGTTTTATTCAGATGCGGAAAATAGGTACCAGTCCAAAAACACACGCATCTATATAAACAACGCAGACCCGACACTAGCGGAGGAAAAGTTAGGTGAAGTGGTTTTGTACATAAACATCTCGGAGGAGGGGTACATTTTCCAACATACATTTCAGGAGCCAACGCTTTTCCAGCATATGTCGATCATACGCCCATACCACCGTCCTCACTTTCTGACCATATGTGAGGTCGACTTTATTACACCAGGTAGGACCTTTGCCGTAAAAGTGTCCCTGTATATTGTCTAATATCACATACCTTTTGAACTTTAAGCGTTTTGATTGGTCGGGCGCTGCTCATGTGTAAATCCGTAAATTGATATGGACTAAATAATATTTTCACGTGAGGCCTGAGAACACAACACTGACGATAACACCCACATATATAGGTCAATATAACAAAAAAAGACCCCCAGAATTATATACTGACTGAATCAGCAATCTTTAATTGTTGCAGCTGTGCAACGCCATATGTATTTATGGCGATACCAGAGACAATAACAGTGTGAACATTTATGTAGTTGTTTTATTAATCTAGATCCCATAAAACTTATTTTTGAAGACATATTCACAACAAATCAAATTACATAAAAGGTGGTTTTAGGAATTCGTGCTGTCCTTTTGCATTATATACAGCGGTGCTACCGGGAATTTATTTTGGATTGTTTTTCCTAAAAACATAACCCTATTTCCTTTGAACACTTCTTCACCTCGTGTTTTACTAAGCACAATAATGTATTTGACATTATCAGGAATTTCTACCTATCAGAGCCGCGTGTTTTCATTCAGACTGACCTTGTGCACGCATCAGGTAAAATGTGTGATACACATCTAAGCCGAGAACTAAATGTGTATAAAGATAATAAAACACAACTTATTAAGAGGTGATTATTGCATAATCACATATTGTTATCAAGGTTGTCCCCAATAAAGTCATAGAGTTTCTCTTCTTCGCTTGGATTGATTAGGGCCTGTTACTATTTACATCGTTTATGTACAACTCGCAGTCGTAAGGGACGTGTATCAATAAAGTGTTATATAAGCTTTCACATATATCATGTGTCAGTCACAACACATCACATGCTCATTAGTTGAAGCTGTATTTATATTTCACTTGTTTTTACCCCAAAGATATGGAAAAATAAAGCGTGTAATTTTAGGAATTTTCGTTTCTTATTGTTCTCGGGCGATGGTGCGTTTTGTAATATGTTCGTTTTTTTTAAATACACCCAATAATTAAACAGGCGCACATTACTTTATTTTAACTTAAATCACATTTTAGCAATGACAACTTAAATTTTAGGATAGCACATGCTTTAGTTATGTTGCCAGTACGATCAAGTATCTGCCTTTGACTTTTGACAGTAGTCAGATAAAATTCCATATTTTACAGTATGTCCTCCGGGTCATTACGGAATCAATTGTTTAGGTAAGTAATTTTACAATGATCAGTGTTTTCTTTTTTTGATATTGTCAGAAATGATTTAGCCTATGTATTTTCATTTATATGTATTCATATTATTTATTTTCATCATACGTATATGGTAGATATCTTAAAACGCATGCTAATGCGTCCGTATAAACACCTACAATTTTAGAAGTCATTGCACTGTATTTATTATGCGTACTTATTAAAAAGAATATTCAAGAATATTCAAGTTCGATAATCTTTCATATATATTATTGCCAATACGTTTACATGCAGGTTAAGTTAATGGTTTGATTTTTATTGAACAATCGTAGAAATGTTTATCGTTGCACCGTAAATGTATGTAGCTCATGCGTGTAGAAATAAAGAGACTACGCAACATTCAAATATAAATCAGAAATGGACTGAGCAATGACAACTTTGGATTGGTATTTAACTTTAACGGACATACTTTAAAGAGTGAGGCATCGTTCATATCAATGATTACAATATGATTTACATTTACATTTTTTTCCATTTAAACGTTATTATAAAAATTCCTCCGATTAATTAGTTCGCATTTATCAAAGTTTCGACATTATTCGAAGTTGATGTTATTTTCCTAACGTACAGTTTTAGTGCTATCTTCACACGTCTTATCCCAAAGCCCGATCATGTCACAGATCGACCATTATGTATTTTCACCAGTCAACTTGCGAAGGGAAGTTACTCAAGTAGCATCGATGTTTGGCTTCGTTAACTGGTTGGTTTAAGTTGTTAATTGCAAGTGTTATGTTGATTAGTTTTACAATCAGTTTCTATGTATCATCGATTAAACAGTGTGACAGAGCAATTTAAGATTTACATGTATTTACTATGTCCCACAGCGGTATTGCAAACCGTTAGGGTGGGTATGTAGAAATTCTGGCCGATATTACCGCCATCTCAGTTGAAAAATGGCAAGCTCAGCAATCTAGAGTGGGATCTAACAATTGGGGGATAGCCAGATCAGCTATAATTTAATACTATGTGATCTAATACTACAATGCTAGCAACCATTGTGCAACGTATGTTGCAGTTTGTTGACGATGATACCATGTTCAACAATGCTTTATACATACATACATAAATATTAATTCTTATTCTGAAAATGAAATACAAAGAAAACAAGATTGTATTTTTTTAGTAATTTCTTCTTAAACAATTAACTTTTTCTTATGTTTCACTGTTAAAGGTATAATGGTATATACACTGCTCCGAGCATATTATCGCACTGAATTTCGTAACCCAAAATTGCGTGCGGACTCCTTGTCAGAATGTTTTACAGTGCAAGCAACTTGTATTATGCCAACACATGCATTATTGTCCGAAGAAATAATATGCGGTCCCGACAACTTCAAATATCCGAGGTTCGACTTACAATATTTTAACGAGACAAATCTTGAAACTCACAACCTGAAACTTAGAAGAATGTATCGATGCCGTTAATTGCATATAAACCTGTATACGCGCAAATACAAAACGTAGCATATGAACAATAACTATTGCATTATCAAAGTGTGAAGGATAATGTTAATTACATGCACAGTTATACATACATTTCAGACAGTTTAGATGTGATACATCTATAATAATATTAAGAAGAATATGTATTAATTTACGAATCATTAATTTTTATAATATTAATACAGTATTACGTGTGCCACTTGCTTCACTTATGACATAAACTAAACATACTGACATACCAATATATGAACAACAAGGAATATACACACCGGACCCGGAAGTCAGTAATTTCCTCAAGCTTAAGAAATTTCGATTTACTAGCATTAATGTAGTATGCACAAATGTAATCACATTGTGTACACGATATTACTATATTGCCCCAGCTGTATCCTCCTATTTTGAGTCTTTAAATATATGCTTTCATTGCATTCATATTTTCAATATTTGCATAGCTTGCTGGAAATTTAATCCACCGAACACCGTTTTGTCCCTGTTTATAAGTTTATAAAGAACATGTGAAAAAGTTAATCACATTTATTGTAGTACATGTTTTACATTCACAAGATTTTAAGTGCTTCTTAAAACAAACTGACTGTTTTCAGCCTGTAAGGATGGATTTTTTGGCTATAACTGTAATGAAGCCTGCGGAAACTGTAGTAACGCTAATACATGCAATAAGACAGATGGGACGTGTCCAGCGTTATGTGATCCTGGTTATGATTATACTGCAGACCGGAGGTGTAAAACAGGTAAATTCTATAATAATGACATCTTTCTGATGTTTGCGTAATTAACACATTTCTGTTTTATAACATTTCTTTAATTGTGTGTAATTAAGGTTGTACTTGGAAAACTCGTCGTAGTGGTTTGCAGAAAGACATTGACTGTTGATTTTTGCATGGTTTGTAAAGATAATAGAAGGCCATCAAAACAGCTTCTTATGCTTAGATAATGCTTTCCACATAGAATTGGGTAATGCAATCATGGCATCACATCCGGATTTTTTTTTGAAATTAAACAGAAGTACAACTACATTTGCTAAACTGTAGTGTATGCATATGGTCAATTTACAATTTATCTTGAAAGATACCCAGTCATTCAAAACTAAGACATTCAAAATACAGTTTTGAGCATTACGTCGTAACTTGAAGTAAAAATATATCTTATTTGGAATTCAGACCACTTATTAATTTTAACAGTTTTTTTTTCCCGAAAATAAGTCTGCCGCCTGTAGATCAGTTTTTCGCTAGAATGTATACCAATTACCACCGTTGAGCATATCGTTTTATTAATTAGAATGCAAACCTGGACATTACGGCATCAACTGCTCAGAAACATGCGGTTCCTGTATAGATGGTGTCAAGAATTGCTCCTTTATAGACGGGACATGTCCAGGTGGCTGTGCTTTAGGGTACGAATATACTTCCAACAAGACTTGTAAATCAGGTAAGCCATTCATTGTTGTCTATCAGAACAGGTATAGCATGAATAATCAGGTCGTTATTGTTTAAGCGTTAATAGACGCGTCATGTATTTTGCTTTGTATAACTGCATATTGGTTATTATTATTTGTGACAATTTTTGCATAAACAATTGTGTTTTAGCTATTTAATAAATACATTTTATCATAGGTCTGTAACATAGTATTTTGATCTGTCTATTAACAGTAACACATCAATCAGAACAAGTATGAATCCTATTACGTTTTAATCATGATAAATGTACAATTGGAAAATTCAGAATGTCAGCCTGGACGTTACGGTTTCAACTGCTCACTAATCTGCGGCCAGTGTCTTTACGGTACAACAAAGTGCTCGAGTGTCAACGGGACATGTTTCTCAGGGTGTGCTCCGGGATATTATTACACAGCGGAAATGAAATGCAATTTAGGTTTGTAGATCCCAAAATTGTTTTGTTTGTTTGGGTAAAACGAATCAAGCAAGCATTAATAAGGTAAGGTGTCGGCCGTGTCACTTTTCTCTAAAGACTTCATTTTCTTAAACACCGGAGCATTTTAACTTTTTATCTCGATAAGCTGTACATTTTCTTACTCCAGATTTCTTCATATATTTTAATATTATCGACCAGAGTAACGATCTTAACCAGATAGTGATCTTGCTATTTTCATGTTGTTTTGTTTTTGTTGTATGTGTTTTGAGAACATGCTTTTCACACATTTAAATGCATCACTAAGCAGAATGTGAGCCCGGGACCTATGGATACAATTGTTCCAAAGAATGTGGGCTTTGTAGCGATGGGTCCAAGAACTGCTCTAAGACGACCGGGTTTTGCGAACAAAAACAATGTGCCGAAGGGTACACGGGCGATACATGCCAAGAAAGTAAGTACATGGACTTTTGTAAACATAACTATACTAGCGACTTCCAGCGTTGATGCGTAGAAAAATGTCCACTGAAAATGATGTTGTCGCATCGTAGCATCGTATGACAGCGAGAAAGCCTTCACATTGACTTTGCGCTCTAATTCCTAGCTCCAGTCTGACGCGATGAGGGTCCGAATTAAACTTGTAACAAGTCAAGCGACTTTCCAAATTAATCATTTGTTCATGCTATGACATTATGTTTTCTAAGTCTATGTTTTCTCTAAAGCGCTAAATCATATAATAATTAAGTTGTCTATTGCTGACTTTTATCATTGGATCTTTATTCTAAGCCATTAATTGAGCTAGGTAAGCCATGAAGTCTGATGTCTATTATATAATATAAATTAAATAAAAACATTCTACATGTGTCTTATTTAGAGAACGGTTGTGTACTTTGACACACAAGTTATTACTATATGTTTAAGAACTTTAGAGAAAACATAGCCTAAGAAAAAATAATGGCATAGCACCAATAGTTAATGCAATCTATCTTTTCTAGTCATGACTTGGTCATTGTGGAGGAAACTACATGTGCAGTAACTACAGAGCCCAACTCGGTCTTTTAGATAAACACCCTTTTTATTCCGTAACTGTTTAACAACACTGACCACATATTACAATATACATGTTAGCAAAATATTTGAGTATCTCGTGTCTTTAGATTTGTAGATAAAATAACAGTTGTGTTACATTGTATAGACACATCTGACGTCACAAAGACGATTGTTGGAGCAGTTCTTGGGGTTTGTGCATTCGTGATTGCTCTCATTGTTCTGGTAGTCATTCTCAAACGCCGGGGATTTTTACCTAAAAGGTAAGCTGATGGAAATGTTAAAATGCAGGTTGCTTGATTTACACCACTGCATCGGGTATAATCATTATAATTTCTCCACAGAAATTCAATGTATTGGCAAATGCAATTCGGCTGTCCGATTACTAAGCACCAGCTTGTGTAAAACTGTCCATGGACGACGAAATCAAAAGGTGTATCTTTAAGTACATGTTTACCTTATAATACAATATGTATTAACTATAAATACAATCGGTTATTGAAAGAAAGTATTGCATACAATATTAAAAATAACAACATTTTTTGTAGTATTGGTGTATTTTTGGTTTTAAAAACAATATTTGCGAAAATATATTATTTTAATTTATCTTATTTATATCACTGCATGCAGCAAAACAGAGGGAACACATTTCGTGGCGGATTCCGTGCTCGTTAGTTTAGAAACTCCGGCAAAGGAAAGAGACAAACCAAAGAAGAATTCAGGAAAGGCAGTGACGAGTAGTGTGGAAAATACTTCTCATGGTTTGTTTACATTACAGTGACCTGATTATTTAATTTCCAAAATGTTTTCAAAACTTAATTTATAATGAAAACTAGTCGTGTAAATATCATGCACCTGGAAATGTTTACCTTGTACTTGCTTACTCATACACTTATATGTAGTTGCAGTCGATGAATACACCAGTGAAAATGTGATTGTTGTCCTTATGATTATACTGTACTGGTTTATTAACAGTCAGCATGGCGGAGTCCAGAGAATATTGCTAGATAATAGCCCCAGACAGATATTTATGTAGAACCACTAACACAGGAAGCCATGCAAGTACAATTTCTACCTGTAATCAATGTTGATAAACATTGAAACATTTATATACAGTTTCTACGACTTCTTTTTTACGAATTGTTGATCTAAGCATATACAAAATAAAATATTTTTTAAGTATTCGGCTTTGTTTTACCACGGAAGTCATACTTGTTCAGACAAGTTTGGCAAAATACATGTACAATACAAAATGTTAAATATGTTGATATGTCCTTTTGATATAATTTACATTCTGTGAACTCTCCAGAATACTACGTATTCAACCATGGTGATCACGTCGTGACAAACAGGATCAAAATTCGGGACCTCTGGAATTACATTACCAGCAAACGAGCAAATGACTTCCAGGAACTATTTGAGGATTTTCAGGTTTGTTGTTTAAGTCAGTGGATTCATCATATTTATTTCAAGTTATTCTTATTCCTCTTTTGGAAAAACAATCATTATTCTGTTTTAACAGTAAAGTATATTGCATTCAATGATATTTCTTTTGGCACTCGTAATATTTATGTTTATGTTTCATATGATATTCCGTGTACGTATTTTATCAGCGTTTGTACAAATAATAGAATGAGTTACTTTAAGCTACATTTCATAAATAGACGCCGTTCTTTTGCAGGTGGTGCCCGCTGGCTGTCAGTTTGAATGTTCTGTTGCCACATGCGAAGAAAACATAGGAAAAAATAAGTATCGCAACTTGTACCCTTGTAAGTCTTCACTCCATTTTATTACATCTAAACATATTGTAAGAATAAAGAATACATCGCTAAGACCAATTCGGCATTTTTTTTCAAACATGTGACACATGTAATACATGTAAGGATTTACTATAGAAATTGTATTATTTTTGTATGTGTAAATTTGATGTTTAATGGAATTATATTTAAACGCGGTTAACCTTGCAGATTAATGTATCTGTATGACAAATTGTCAACATAACTAACGAGCTGCAAGTTCTGCAATTAACGTCACTTGTTTGTGTTATCGTACCATTAGACTCTCAAAGAAGTTAATTAAGGCAACCATTCTTAATAAAATGTTTCTACTTGTACATTACAAGTCCTGTTGAGTTATCATTGCATGAACTAGTCCTGCTTATGTAGCATTGTTACAGTTAAGTTCATATTGGTGCAACTCTTTCTCTCATGCCTTTACATAGAGTATACCAACAATCTTTATACGTCAAATGTAAATGTAAGAAACCAATCATATTCACTCATGCCATATATCTACATGTGATACAATGTACCTTTATGTCGTATATCCCTGCTTTTCACTTTTGGTTTAATTTTGATTTTAACAGTGCATTGCGGTGTCTACTGTTGATCATAAAGTAACGTATAAATTTGTTAACAAAAACGTCCTCATTCGAATATTCCAGCCTAATTAACAGCCACAAAGTCGCTTGTACGCTACAAACACGTCGTGCTTTTCACAATACTTGAGTGACGTACTACGTTATGAAATAGCATATAAAATAAAGTCTGCACGTATGCTGTTTTTATTTCAGATGACCACTGTCGGGTGAAGCTAAAGGTTCCAGAAGGACAGTCGGACTATATTAACGCTTCACATGTAGATGTAAGTTTGCTTATTTGAATTGCAAAAACATGTGTCATTTCATTATTTAAACTACTTGCAATTATTAACCATGCACTCTTGAACTTTGTAAAAACTACCATAACATGCTATTTATTCCTTTTCGGTCATTGTGTTGTCCTAAATTTAAATATTGCGTCAGGTATATTAGCTAGCTTTCTGTCCTACGCCAAAATATTAACGACGACACATTGTTTTTTATCGTTAAATCAACAGAGTGCAGCATTACTTCTACTGGAAAAAAATACAGCACGGGATTACATCAACTAACTCTCTCATTGTTTCTGTACATGGTTGTCTAACCACATGGCTTACAATGTAAGGCATGTGAATCTAATAATGTATTACTATCTGGCTATAATTGTCTATTTCAGGGTTATGAAAGAATTCGGAAATTTATTGCTGCTCAAGGTAAACATTTTGAAAATGAAAAACAAGAAGAATATAAACATTATCTTGTAATCTATAATGTATCTGACAGTTAACGGTAAAATATTATATTCTATCATGTAATGTGCGTAAACATGCGTTGTTCGTGAGAGATACTTAGGATAGTCTCCAATTAATACACGTATCTTAACGCAATTATTATTTTTAATATTACAGCCTGACTATAGTCATATGAAAACAACAGCCGCAAAACAGCACCACTGCCCTAAAAAAAAATAAACTCAATAAGACCTCCCTTATTACACAAGATGATTATATATTATAAAACACTGACAGGTCCCCGAATAGGCACAATTGAAGATTTCTGGTTGATGGTTTGGCAACAGAATGTCCGAATAGTTGCGATGCTGACCAACATTGTGGAAATGGGCAAGGCAGGTGTCAAATGTTTAAATAATAATTAACAAGAATTTCATGCTCAATGTCAATGAATGGCCTTAATGTGTTTGCTTTGTGAATAATTGTAATCGGACAATCTCACCCGATTCCTAATAAAATTACTACTGCTTTCCAGACTATCAATTGTGCATCTGATCAATGCCTACTGTTCATATTATTGTTAACATAATAATTCTGGTTAATCAAATACGAAGTGTAATGTTATTTCATCGTAATGTATAAACATATATTTCGCGTCTAGTTCTATATATACATTCATACAAATCTGTACGATTTGCTCAATAATATGATATATATATAACTTACTTTTAATACCTTGATATGTTCCTTATAGGTCACTTCATCGCGTTCTCATTAAAATAATTATGATTTTGATTAGAAAAATGCTTACCTGTATCTCCTACGTTTTTCTTTCGTTCGTCAGGATAAATGCGAACAGTACTGGTCGGACGTAGGTACCAGTGTTCAGTACGGAGGTATTCATGTCACACTGAAGGCGACGACAGAAAAACGCGACTTTATAATCAGAAAATTAGAGTTGAGGCTGGTGAGTACATGACTCCTATGGATTAAATTAGAAATGGTTCATCTGTGTTATATGTTGTTTATTTAAATAGTTAAGTTATAAGATGTAATAAATAATGATACATTGTTTAGCAATAAGCAGGGTCTTCGGTGTGTGCACAGTAATTTTTGATATTTGTGTATTCCATGCATATTTTGGTAATACTGACCTCCTTAGTTGCACAAAGCACATTTTATTCGGACCCTTACGCGGAATATAAAACTAGGAAATTAAACCGAGCTTTACATCGTTTGCAACTGATATCTTCAAAATCCTATCAATACAACTAAAGCATGCAATTTAAAACATTGCAAACATATCCTTAAAGACAAAAGAGCCCCAATGATTCTATCTGAAGAAAACGACTTTTCAAGTTGCTGATTTTTTACATTCATAGAATATATTTCTTACTTTTCAAAGTATTTCGTTAATAACAGTTATTCTCCCTTTTTTGAAAGACACACCGCAATCAATAATGTTAGACCCATAAAATAGGGATCGTTCTTTCTGCTTCCAACTTCTTTGTATTTATTAAAAACAACAATAAATGTTCCGTTCTTTTGATGCATGTTATAACAACATTGTGAAACGGCTGATTGTATCGTTAAAAAGGACATATGACAAAAAACAAGCAATGCAAGTTTATATTATTATTACCTGACAAAGAGATATATTAAAATATAGTCTTTATAATGTTTTAGTAGGTCACGAACTTCGAAATCGAAATGAACATTTGCCATACATTTAGCAAAACATCTACTTTTTCAATACATAAGACGGGATGCGCTTTTGTGAACATATATAGTCTTGCATCATATAGGTTTACATACATGTACACTTTGTACACGTTTTCAATTATTAACGATCAATTTAAATGGCTTAAGTTGACAACAAACTAATACTTATGTTGGTGGTACAGTTCAAACATCTTAGATAGTAGACCTGATTAAGCGCACAGACACAAATCGTGTCTCATATTCTGTTTGTAATGCCAACGAAAGTATATACTCTTTACTTGGTAACAAAAAACACCTCTCAAATAACCGTATCGTATGTGTTAACTCGTCGATTAAATGTGGACTTACTTCGAACAGATACATTAAAATGTATTATATGGATTGTCATCGTAATCAGTATTTAATGCGGATATATATTTCATCTGATACGTTCAATATGCATGGAAATCTTCAAACAATGCCAGTGATGCAAATAAGGTAATATTGTTAAAGGTCCTTTTCGATAATTTCTCTTAAATTAAAGTTTAGCGGTCATTTGTAAATGCGATCTTGTATACAAGAAAACCTCTTAAAGGAACAAACACGATTAACCCAATCTGCCAAATAAGCGTGAATATCTTTGACATTGCCAGTTTTTTGTTGCACCCCCTTTCGATCTGTTAAATGATTCTTCTCATATGTCTAGGAAAATGAAAAGGTGAGACGTGTTGATCACTTTCACTTCAAGTCTTGGCCTGACAAAGATGTGCCAGATAGTACGTGGTGTCTTGTCAATTTCTGGAGGCTTGTCATGGACAAGGACCAGGGCAAATTTCCCATCGTGGTACATTGCAGGTATAACATGTGTGCATTTATGAAGGCAAAGTGCTATCCATATCGTTCATACAAAGACCTTTTTGTTACTTACAGGTATTTTAAATATATCCAAAGCTAATGATATAGTAACCTCTTATATTGGAGGAGGTCATTAACAAGAGAAATCAAATTGTCTATTTATGGGATATGCATATAACTTAAAATAATTACTGTTATATGAACTTATTTAACAGTTTGGCTTAAGCTCAAAGACATTTTATCAGTGTTTATATCCATTTTCTGGAAAGTTGACAAGGAAAGTGCCCAAAAGAATAATCTAGCCGAGATGCGACTATTTGCAATGAACAACTATTGTACCAATTATGGTGATGTTAGGAAATTTCAAAAACTATTTTTTAAGAAAACCATGTGTGTGCCGCTACTTTCTGGTGGGTGATCAGACGTTGGAGATTATCATATTCACTAGACAATGAAGGCTCCGAAATGGGACTAAACGTTCGTGTTGCTTACCGGCACACGAAGGCCAACTTGCTTGATATAATGATAATTTCACCTGAAGCTTTGTCAGTCTAAAGGGAATACATCGCGTCAGTTTTATTAGGCTGACTGGTTTATCCATATTATGTGATTGTTTTTCAATTTACGATGAGACACATTTGGAAAATTCCTCAATAGTATTAATGACTGATGGTCGCCGAGATAATAAATAAATGTCTACGTATTTCCTAACATTTCCTCACAAGACAAGCTGGCAATCTAAAGGGATTACATCGTGTGAGTTTGATTGGTTTATCCATATTATGTGATTGTTTTTTCATGTAACGATAGGACACGACAAGATGAATTTAAAAGTTAGTTAAAATTATATAATAAGTTTAATTAAATCATTTAAATCCAGTGTTGAAATTAATAATTAACTACTAGGTATGACAAACAAAGGAGGCAGCTTTTTTCGCGTGATGCATTTTAAGTAGGTATCGCACAAACCAGGTATGTTTGCACTATAAAGGCAAAATACCCAACAGTGAAAAACAACATAAATCATATAAAAGAAAAAGATATAAACAAATTAACAACGCACCCATTTAGTGTTTTAAAACTAAAACTAGTAAAGGTTCATGAACATAGTTTGTTTTCTAAAGTATATGCGGTTTTATGGATTCCAAACTGTCTCTCGCAGTAGATTTACATTTTCCAAATCCCCACTGCAAACTACATGTACTGAAGTCTAGCATATCTTCTAACTTCTACATTGACTCAAAAAGTAAGTTGATTTTTAGATAGCCATGTTTTTCGTGACCACTTCATTTATTGAAACGTTATCAGAAAAAATAAAGTGTTTCATTTTCATCTTGGTATTTTGGTTCCTTATTTGAAATTATTAAATTATTTTTTTTTTCGGTTGCAAACCTGTATGATTCGCGAACTCGTGTTTGTGGAAATATAAAGGTCGTATTTATTTTACGTGGATGCTTCCTTAGAACAACTGATTTATTTTCACAAGAAAATAATGTAATCATAGGGATTTATGTCAATGCAGATTATAAGTGAAATGTTAATGTTTGCAATATTTGAATACACGAACAATGCTTGATTTCTGTTCATTGTTGATCGTCAGTTGTTGTTTACTAACATGCGTTTTTTGTTTGTTTAGCAACAAATACAAATAACGAAACACTGAATATCATACAGATGCGTCTAGCACATGTCAAACGCATGGACGTTCATATTAACTAACATTGATTAAAGGCTAAGGCACTTCAGATTGTCAAATTGAGAACGTCTGTATTACTATTATTATAACAGTAAGGAAAAGACAAAGCTCTTATTTATTAATCCAAATATTTAATATTCATATGAGAAAACAACTTCTGGCAGAAAAAAATAACTGTAATGTATACTGCTCGAGTTGTGTGAATTTTCTTTCTAGACCTAACACATCTGTGAACGGAAATATGTACGTCTAACATTCTGATTCATGGTAGAAATATTTAATCAATAAGTCAACACACAATTATTCGTATGCATGTATAAAGTAAATGTATGAGCAAACCCTGTTTATAATTTACAACTCCAATTGATTATTATTGTTTTTTCCTATGCCAGACGTGTGTTGTTTAATTAGTAATAGTCGGCACGTGTTCCCGGAATAAAAACAACAACAAACAAACACATTCTTGTCTGCCTTATGTATTTATAGTGCTGGCATTGGTCGAACTGGGACATTTATTGCCCTCGACTATCTGTACAATCAAGCTGTGGCTGAGGGTAGTGTAGGGCCTGTAGGCGTTTTAGAAACTCTCCGGAGACAACGGATAAACCTGGTACAGACCAAGGTAGGTGATAAGTCGAGATTCAAAAGGATGATATTTTTATCTATTATGCACGTTTGTCTGTTTAACCTGAAATTCTAAACAATATTTAAAATCATCGAAATGAGCAGACTTACGATGATCGTAAGAAGTACACGCTTATTCATGAGTTTGTTTTATTTAAACATCAAACACTTGTTGTATAATATATACCAATACAAATACTTGTTTCCATTTGTATTGCTGTTTGAAACAGTAAATTCAAAACATATAACTAAAAGCAGTTGTTAAAAGCTCTTCTGGTAGAAGGAACCAGCCAGCTATCTGCAGCATGTAAATTCTGATATTATTGTGTTGTCTGCAGTACCAGTACGCATACCTACATGAGGCGCTGGCAGAAGCATTCTTGATTGGCACACATTTCTACTGGGCAAACCAATTGCCCTCGGTGTGTAACTTCTTCAATGGACGCAACCCTGAAACCACAGCAACCAGGGCTCAAGAACAGTACAAGGTATTGTCTACAGTTCAATACACATACACCTTATTCATGCATACAACTATGCAAACATGCAAGTACATACGTGCTTTGTCGTTACATCTTGTTGTCCAACCGTTCAGAAGCGATGCAAATTAATTCAAGTTCATGAGAGTATAGTTACTGAAGTCTTCCAGATTATTGTTTGTTTATTGGTTTTTTCGCACCAACAACAGTACGACAGTTACCTAGAGACAGTGTCCACTTGAAGTATATATTATTATGCCTTTCTGTGTATGGCATGCTGTGAACACCTGGCTTGATTTAACACCCAGTCACATTTTCCTGACACCGGACCAAGCAGTCGTGGAACTACCCAAATGTTATCCTGATCGTTATCAAGGGCTCTGTATCACTAACATTTTATGACGTTGGCATGTCACGGTAGACAGCGCTACCAGGTTTGGTATACTTAAAGATTAAGACAATGTGTATTATATAATATAGCTGATTTGCGAGTGCATATCATCAACCGACGATCAGCAGCAAGCATCATCAGCAACAGCAGTAGTAGCACCAGCTGAGAACATTTATGAAGAACCCGAGGATTCTATGACTGAACCTGAGTATGGGAATATTTCAACTCCACAGTCTGAAAGTAAGTGGTTCACACAATATATCCAATATATAGCATACTGATAATAAGCTTGTATATAAGTTCTACATTATGTTGGGTAACAGTTGACACGTTGATACAGCTTTCAACTTTAAGCATCCCATCTTTGAACGACGCGGAAAGTTCGGTTTTATTTGTTTTTTAAGTTTTTTTTACTTTAAATGTGTCTGTACCCAGTGTTGTTTAAATGATTACGCGGCGAACGGTTGTCTAAACGTCTGCTCTCAAAATGCTTTATGTTCAGGTCAGAAAAGTCAAATTATTGAAACAATGTATATGAAGATAAACAACACGTCCAAGTCAAGACCAGTGACATCACAAAACGACAGAAGCTGAAATATTTTTGGTTTACTTATCCAACAATCAAAATCGACTTATAATCACATTTAGTTTCAGAGTATCGACCCAAGACTAAAGATAGAAATTCGGCTTGCATGCAGCAAATGAATGCCATCTACCTGCCGGTAAGGTAAACCAATTTGATAGAGCTCGCATGCGCGCGCACACACATATGCACACACAACACACACACATTCATGTGTTTGCTTTTAAACGGGGACTGAATATATAACCACTTTAAACGGGGACTTCTTTATTTTTGTTTCTTTTGTGATAATACTGCAATACAGGTGATTGAGGAAATATGTATTTGGCAGACATTATTTTGGTTTTAAAATGTTTAATTTTAAACAATGCGATTTATTTACAACTCAATTGGCGACACACAGTTATATATAACCCCTCACAAGGTAAAAGTTTCGGTTCATGAATGATATAACAGATTGATTTTATGTCATATAAATTACCTAGATATAGTAAGTATACCGTCTTACTTACAGCCATAGAGGAATTAGTGCGGCAAAATACCGACATGAAGTTATTATGCTTTATAATATGTCGAAGTAGAGTTATTAGACAATATAAATTACCGTAATGGAGTTTTAGACCGTATTCATTGCCGGCATGGAGAAATACGGTCATATACATTACCGACATGGCGTTATAAGGCGATATTTACTACCTAGATGAGGGTTAAGGTTCAAACCGTATACATTACCGACTTGAGGATCTAAATAACCGACATACAATGGAGTTATTAGGCCGATATGGAATTATTTGACAAAATTACTGTATAAATTACCGACATATTAGGCCATATTAGTTATCGATAAATTAAATTTAGCTATTAGGCCGTATAAAGTGCCGTCATTAAATCGTAATATTTGTCGATGAAGAGTTTTTTGGTTGTATAAATTACCGTTATGGAATGTTTAGGCAATATACCTTGTCGTCATTTATTAATACCGTCAAATAAATGTTTAAACATGTTTAGACAATTAGATTTAATGTAAGTTTAAGTATAAAACCCATTTGCTATTACATCCTATTGATTGCATAACTTAATTTGTGAAATCTTATAACCCCAGTATATTATACTAGAGTACTCACAGTCACGTAAATAGTAAGCTCTATCTGCCAGGGCCTCACTTGTAGCAATAGCCTTTTACGGACTGCTATTATATACGAATACGGAACCACTAACAACCTAGCCGTTCTTAAGTCCAGTATAAATTACTAAGAACAATATTATAACGAGTTGAATAAGCAATTCACATTTCATGTCTTATTACATCTAAACGACCTTCCAGCCGTCTACTGAAAGTCTTTACAACCACCCAGCCTTCCTCACAATCAGTCTGTCTAGCTCAACGTGTAATCAGTGAACAAGAAAAGCATTGGTGCGAAGCATCAACGGGCGACGCAACAATAAAAATTAGAAATTTAGATATGACTGATTTAAATTATTACGTAAACATTAAAATCACTGTAATAATTCAATTCTGGTATATAAGGCTACTTATATGTACAATCCTAAACAAGGGACAAACATTAACTTCGTTCTTCATTAAGAAGTATAACCGTTAGATGTATATTAGTATTAAAAGTATTAAAAGAACACTATTTACCGAATTAGGACCAGTGTGTTGTAAACACTTTTAAAGCGTCGCCAATAACGGATCAATGATCCTAATCAATAATAAAAATAATTAACATGTGTTATTGATCAATATGTTTTGTCTGTTTTAATGTTTCCTTTGTTATATTTATTGTAAAAACGAAGAAGAAAAGTCACAGAATTCTTTTACGACTGCGACGGGATTCGATCTCTGGATACAGGTAACATCAGAACAAGTCCTAAACCACTGCGCTATTCCACGATT
Organism: Sinonovacula constricta; assembly: GCA_007844125.1. Lineage (NCBI taxonomy): Eukaryota > Metazoa > Mollusca > Bivalvia > Cardiida > Solecurtidae > Sinonovacula > Sinonovacula constricta. The sequence continues at coordinate 15,542,593 of CM017558.1, forward strand.
GTCATCTGTGTTCAAGTAAACATGATATTGTGTATAACGTGCCACTACAGACGCTACCAATCTATTTTTAGAAAAAGAAAAAATAGTAAATTTTATACGAAAAACCAATAGTTTTCATAAGATTTATCAACATATTTATACAAAGAAGAACTTAACATATAATAAAAAACTGCATACTCGCTATAGTTATAATACAAAAAGAACGCCATTTACCGAAATAGGACCCGTACGTTGAGAATGTGTAAATCTCGAAACTTTCGGATTTCGGAAGGCCTTGTCCAGTTTCCCTCGATCATTCTTTAGCTAGAACGAAAATGTCCGAGGACATGCGCTCGCATGTGCAAAATCTTTCACAATTCCATATATAGGCCAATGAATGTCCAGATACTTGGCAAAACTGGCTACGTTTCTAAAACAATAGCTTCACTCCTCTTCATATCTACTGACCAATCATATGAAGTACAGGGTCTCTCGTATGAATACTACAGTATCTCCCTAAAACAATGTAACTAAGATCCTGGCAGATGCAGAATACTATATTGCTTACAATAATATTGGACTGCATTAACAAATAAAATAAGAATATGACATGAATCATGATGTCTTAACTGACCGAAGGATAAAGCGTACGTTACGTGTAACGTTGTCTGCATTCAAGCTTGTATCTTCCCTAACATAAATATCTTAGTTCAAACGAGGATTGGTTGAAATGTAGCTGTAGCAGTAGCATGGCCGATCTTGTTTTTCACTATCATAATTAGGCAAATAATTGTATAATACATTTCTTACATTCACCTTAATATGTGTTACATTGGCGAGAATTGACACACCTAAGTTTAGCCACTCGGAACAGTCTGTACTGTTACAAATATAAATAATAAAAAAGGTCACTAAAGTTAGAGAGATGCAGCAAAGTTTCATGTAATCTTCACATATCTTCACATAACATTCATCTACTTGCAACTGTGTAAAGTGTTCATATTATTATTTGCCATGTTTAAATATAAAGAATGTACTTTTATTCATAAAATGTCTATTCAAATTTTGCATTTAATGTATTTTTCGTCAATTATTTTCAACAATTGTAGCGCTTTAATTATAACTAGGATAGGATAGTTACTAGACGTTCGTGGAATATGTGCGGCTAAAGATGCTTGAAACTGCGGAGATGTGATTGGATGTTTTATATTTCTAAATTGTTCAGTCTAATACACTTTCATTGCATTCTTTGTTAGATTAACATACACATTAATTATCTTACAATAAGCAATATATTATTTATGGTGTGATTACCGTACAGCTTATCACGAAACAAAAAACAGTCAGAACGTTTGATTTAACCCGCGCACACCTCAAGGCATAAAGTTTGATTATAACTATTATGAATAAAATATACCACATCTATCAATTCTTACTGGTTCTAAAACATACACCAGTGAATTGAAAGTAACGATATTAGGAAACATCAAAGGTGTAAGAAGACGAAAGTCTATGGATTAAGAGCTTCTTTAGTATTATACTTCCACCTCAGTTATAGTAACACATGAAACCATCAAACAACTGTACTAGTATAGATCTTATGAAAATAAACTGTAAAACATGACATATGTCAATACTTATTTTATAATAACACAAGATAATCATGTTGATTTTACGATGATTCGTAGATATGAAGGACACTTAAAGGATTACATATACCTTTTTATTAAAGAACGACCTTCTTAAAATCATCATATTCTCCTATACTTGTTCTGGCCTGTACTTTAGTGCAATTTACTTAACTGTCTAAGATTTTTTAAAGAACTGTATATCAATGGCAAGTTTTACATTAGTTAAATTAAATAACAAAAAAGGAAACATTTCAAAAGCAAGTCTATGCAAAGTGGCAGAGATGATAAGGCAAACTATGACAACAAGTATAACTATCATTAAAAGTATCAATATAAACTTTTGCTTAATCCCAAATAAGTTCTGAAATCTGAAGTTTAAACAATATCATTCTACCATTACATTATACTTTAAAGCACAAAAAAAACCTTATCAGGTTGTAAGACAGACAGCAAAATAAGAACAAATAGAAAATATTAGCTTAAAATGAGTGATTTGCCAACTACGTATGTTATATATAAAAACATTAAAATCAACAATAAGACAGAATGTTTGAGCCAAAATTCAGTTTCGGCTTTCTATACTGAAGCCTTATAACGAAGCATCTCCACTTAAAGGCATATCGAAAGGAATGTGGTATCCCACTGAGCCAGGCCCCCACATGCTATGACCAGACCTGCTAATTGCTGGTCATCACTGCAGGGAGTCTTAAGCCAGCATAGTACTAATCTGTCACAGTAAAACCTCTGATGGGTTAATGCAAAACTAAATTACCTGCTAGTATGAATGTGAGACAGTAGGCTAGCTTTAAACAAAGCCACACAAATTGTTTGTGATAATGTGGGTTGTTTACTATTTGATCCCATACAGATTCTGTATTGCATTAATTACTAGGTGTCAATTTTGTAACTGCAAGATTATGTATTTATTTCATAGTTAAATATTTGATTTTGAAAATACATGAGAGATACAAGTTTTAGTATTCAAAATGACTTAAAATGAGTCTGAAGGACATTATTCTAACAATGAATGACTTTTTAAATTGCTTTTGTTAGAAACGTTTCGTTACATTTTACAAATCAAAATAAAATATAACTTAAAATAAATATGAGAACTAAAAGAATGAAAGAATTAACAAAATGTATAAGAAATAACAAAATTAACCAACAAAGTAAGAAAGAAAACAAATAAAGATATATATATATATATATATATATATATATATATATATATATATATATATATATATATATATATATATATATATATATATATATGTTTTTGTTTGAATTTGTGTATCTGTACAAGTGAGAGGCAACTTTATGCAACACAATTCAGACATTGTTGATGTCTGATCTCTATTTAGAACCATTTTACAGGCAGTGTTCAAGGCCCGAAAAGTTTTACGCGAAAGTTGACAACAAGAAACTCTTTGTTTAGTGATACTGATAATTAATCAAATTTTTTGTGCGGTGTAAGATTTTCCCTGTAAGCGACTACAGGTGTGCAAACTATGGTCAACATTATTTCGTATATATCAAAAGTACAACGCATTGGAAATTGGAAAGGAGGCAAGTCTTCAGCTGCAAATAAAAATCTCTTTTAAAATGCAGATTATACATTGGAACAACTGTTACACCAGAGTCACTAACATCCCATCTAGAAAATATTTTTCCAAACATTCAATACATGGTTTTGCATTTTAACTAAAGGTAGATCTTAAACTGAGTTTGAATTTACATGTACACCACTGTGGTCTGAATATAAAATTCGCGAGTGCGCCATTCTCTCTGAACGCGTGCGGAAGCAACTGAGATGCTGAGATGGCTTGCCACACGAAAAAGAGCCCATTCAGTCGCTTAAAAAATTTGGATTTTACTACATTTTTATTAAACATTTCTGTATGTTTTATATCGTTTGCTTTATTACTGACGAAACCCGATATGTGTTAAATAATGGCGACGTTCCTTCGGAACTGTTTCTCGTAACGGCAGAATTGGATCTTTTTCCGTGTTGAGGCTCAATCTTTTTCAGGATAATTTGGGGATGTATAAATTATTGTCGATGTATTTGTCGTTTGGATAAATTATCCCTGCACTGAAGTACAAACACTATATAGAATCCACTACACTGTCTGATTGTCGATAACAATATAAGAACAAAATCAATAATACATTTAAGTGTCGGCCTGAAATCCTTACCTTTATTTGGCCGTCATTGTCACGACGAATATTTGTCCATAAAGCTCCCTTTAGAGTTTATTTCAACGCTTTGAAATGTAGAACATTTCTGTATTCCGAACTATACGGAAACATGTTAACATTACCCAGGGTAATGGTGACTATTCACTAGCAATTTTAAAGAAACTGAAAACTGCTCAGTAATGTCCTAAGCCCTTTTCCTTTCCAGAAATGATTGATGTATCCCGCATGTCAACAATGTTTAACATTTTCTTAGAATAAATTTGTGTTGTTGTTGTTTTTTGTTCTTGTTTTTTGTTGTTTCTTGAAATACATCGCCGCGACGAACTACGATCATTTTAGCGACGTCCAACTCTTTTGGCGGATGAAGAGTCCAGACAAATGTCTGTGTAGAACCATTGGCGCACCGCAGATCAGATGGAAGACCCTCCCTTATATAGTATCTCGTCCAGAACGGGACTCGAACACAGTCATTGAGAGGCTAAGCAGACAGAAGAGTTACAAATCCGTGACTCTACCTGTGTGTGTGTAAACGGCTCATTTTAGTACAAATAATAAAACGAATCTCTACAAACATACACAAGGAAATACGATGAGAGTAACTTGAACATATTAAAGATGCAATGATTGTGTCATATGAAATTTGTTTTAGTAATCGGTGGTCTTCTTAAAATGGTTTAATTACAATTTTAATCTTATGGTTTGCTACCTACCTTTTGTAAGCAGACGATGATATTTATTTATTCCCGTTGTTTGTTTGTTTTAAATTTAGACCCCATAAACACATGGCGTTAACTTAATTTAGCATACAAGATAATTGTATCTTAATCCCCCAAACTTAGAATGTTTAAATAATCCTAAGGTCTACAAACTCAAAACGCCGTTAAGCAACTTTTATTAAGAAATATGTACTTTATAACTATTATGATAAATTCCAAGATCGACCGAAGATTGGAAAATGTAATTATGCAATTTATGCGACAATTAGCATCGCGAGACAACGTACCTATACTTAATACCTGTGCCTTTATCTTTCTTTTTTGCAAGTCACTGTCAATGTGCGACAGTTTGGACCAAAGTTATGTTGTTCAAATAAGCAAATGAACTATGGTTACCTGAAAAGATCAAGAGAAATGTTATTTTTGATGCCCTACATATATAACAAAATGTATGCATGACACCCCACTCGTCAATAAAACGTGCATTCCACACCTAAGGCACGCTGCATAGTTAGTTACCTATTTTTAAACTGAGAAAACAACATGACAAGTTACTTTTGACATCACACTATTTGTATCTGTCGAATTATTTGCTCTGACGTCGTTAATTCTTTTTAGCATAAATCCCCATCGTGCTTATTCATAGATTTGAAAATAATTAACATTAAGAGCGAATTTTTTCACGAGTTATACTGTCTAAGAATTGTGGTAGTGGTAAGCTCGTTTTACTCAGATTTACATACGAATGAATAAAGAGGTTGTCGTTTCCAAATTCTCTTACATCGATAAAAAACGTTCAGATAACGCCTCTAGGCGCACAGTTTTTAATGAGTTATTAAAATTCATTATGTACTTTACAGCGACCTTGGGCATGTTTATGGTTGTGAGCGGTTTTGTAAATGCTAAGTTAAGATAAATCATACTAATGGATGACCATATACGTTTCAGTTTGTAAGTAGGAAATTCACTTCGCTTTAAAATATCAGTATTGTTGCCACACGATATGTATTTAAGAAACTATAACGTTGAGTTTAATATGAACAAAATAATGCATTCTTGATAATGTCTAGGGACATACATAACTTCATCACTTAATTATTATCACTTGAGCGAGTTGTCGAGCAAATGTTTCACCCACGCACTTCTTCTTCTATTCAACTTAGTTTTGCTTTATGTCATTCGAAGATAAGAACTCCACACAAATCTTTCGTCGTATTATAAAAGAGCCATATGAGTCTTCAGCTATCCTAAACTTTACGAAGGCATTTGTCTTTTGAATAGGAACGCATATTTATAGTTAAGCTGATACTTTCTTAACTCTTCCTTTATCAACACAATTCTTCTTTAGTTGATGTGCCACTGAAGATCACGCGACGTCCTTGCACCTACCAGTGTGTAATGCGGGACACGCGTTCACTGTTAATTTGCAATGTACACTATAATAACTATTAAACACTAATAAACACTATTAAAATTACACTATACGCGTTCTGTATCGTCATCAATTTACCAAAAATTCCAGACCATTTACTATAGAAGCTAATTTTACCGAAGCGGCCAATTACCGAAACGTCCGTAAATCGCCGATTCTGCCACGAATGGCCTCGTTCTGAAGATTGCGAGTCACGTGACTCGTTAAAATCAGCCGATTGGGAAAAGGTCTACTATTCACGCATTGCTGCCACTGTCAATATGTTATTAAATGTTGCAAAGCTTTATTTGTCATCAGAGGAATCAGCCTCCTTATTTAAAATGAATGTTTAAATAATCAAAGTGTTCGGGGATATTAGTGTGATTGCTAAAATAAATAAGTACGGGAGTAATATTAAAATGCAGTTTTATCGAATTATTTGTCTAAGTACAATAATTTTTTTGAAAACATTTTCGTTCGATATAGACTTTTTTTAAATACAACAGTATTTTGTATTGTATGCACTCTTGTATTGGCGCAATTATGTTTGTTGTCAGGATACATCATTACTATGTATATTCGTCAATAATAAGAAGTACTATGAAGCTTAAATAATAACATTCTTATTGATTCATAATTATTTCAAATTTAGTTAAACATAAAGTTATAAGGTTTTATGTAATTCATTTATAAATGTGCAGATTTAAATATCAAGGAAACACTTCCGCTATTTTTATAGAACGCCAGTGCGTTGCGATTTATTGATCATGAAGTGCTTTCATAGAACTACTCAGATTATGTGTGTGGTGGGTTTTTGTTAATATAATGTACAACCGGTAGTCATTAGTGTGTATGAATGTTTAAAATACTACGCATTAAAATACTACTCATAATCGGGAAACTAGCGGCTAGTAGTATGCATTCATGTTTAAAGATAAACAGGGACGAGTGTGTATTAGAAATAGCAAGTCAAAATCTGGTGTGTAATATTGTGATCCGTTCCAATGTGGTTTATTGGGGACATACAGCAATTTGTGCGAATTTCATCTGTTATCCGTCAATGCCTGTAGTACAACGTTCCTGGTTGGTGGATGTCCCCGTTTGGAATATATGTATTCAAATACATGCTCAGACAAACACACACGCACATACACACACACGAGCGCGCACACACAAGCACACGTTATTCGACATCTTTATTGATAACTTGCTACATATGTTGTTTTATACATGTGTATATATTGGTCCGTGTACAACATAGTACACTGTGGTGCTATCTACATTTTTTTTGGTGTATAGTCTTGCCCATGCTCTATTTATTATTTTTCATGCTTGAAGCTTAGTTTGGAGTAAACAGGTATTTAGTCATGAACCATATTATAGTCATCGTACATCTCTTTTTCCTATAAAGATAGGATAGACAATTTCGCCTCGGGTTTAGAGTTATGTCAAATTATAATTATGTGGTATGTCAAGGGAAGGTACTTTTTCCTTTTTGTTTTGTTGTTTTACACAATTGCCTAGTATTTTGATTCTAGAACTATGCGGAGGCTAGCACATACATCTTGGTTGAGACACCGTCAGATTCCAGCTTGCCATACTTTTGGTCTTTGGTTGAAGAGCAGAACGTTACCACTATTATCAACCTTACAGAGACCACACATCCATACTATCAGGTATAACAAACCAACGATCTACCTGCCAATAACCTTGCAGATTAGAATCTAAGATCGTTCCAGCTTAACAGTTAAAGATGGGTTGATCTTTTTAGCATGTTTATTGATTTACCTCTAGGAATAATTTGGTGGACATTTTTTGCAAAACAATGTTGACGCCACAGCGACTACTCCAAATTGGTTATCATGCGAATAGACAAGTTAGTCATGAACTGGTAGTTAATTATCTACTTCGTTTTTTGCCCTCAAAATGTGATCGAAAAGTTATTGTTGTTTTTCTTTAAATAAACGAGTTTAAAAAGTCCCTTTACACATGTCCAAATTGTATGGTTCGTAATATAATATTTTATATTTAAGTCGGGGCGCCCGTGGCGTAGTGGTAGAGTAGCGAAGTTGTAACTCCGCTGACTGCGCGTGGGTTCGAATAATGTTCGAGGCGAAGGAGTTAATGTGGGAAGGTCTTCCAGCTGGCATGTGGTGCACTGGTTCTACAGGGACATTTGTCTAAGAGCTTCTTCCACCAAAACAGCTTGACGTCACTATACTGATCATAATTGGTCGCTTCGATGTATCTCTAAAAACGAAACACATATTCTAATTAGTTTGTTGTGTTTGGTTTAACGTCGCACAAACATTATTACCATTGTTAAGAAACGGACGAGTGAGTCGTGGAATTCTTATTTGCTTGAATGTTAAAAAGGGAGGTAATGCCCCTACAATTTAAGCACGTTTAGCTACCCCTACAATTTAAGCACCTTTGGCAGGACGCGTGATGGATTTGAACTACCGTACCTAGGGACGAGACTCTACCGATTGCGCTATCAGTTCCAGTTAATTTAGTTTTTATTTGCAGACAAGTTGTGCACTTGGAGCGACTGATGACAAACCTGTTGGCCTGTTTTCTGTTCGTGTTGTGAAAGAAATCGAGCATCGAGATTACGTAAGCAGGTCTATTGTGTACGGAGAAATTGGCAAGGTGAGACTTTAATGTACAATCTACTTAATGTAGGTTGACATACGTAAACTTTCAAACAAATTGTTTCAGATCAACGAACTGTTCGTCAGACGTTTATTCTCATACATATTTTTCCTTGTATATATATATATATATATATATATATATATATATATATATATATATATATATATATATATATATATATATATATATATATATATAAAGGAACAATCATGTTAACAATCTCTATCATTGTTAAATCATAAAGGCATGCATTGCCCTGCATTGCATCATCTGTTGTTACAACCTGGTTGTAAGATCGTGTTTCTAATGTTATCCCTTAATTATACCATACATCATTTGCACAAGTCTGTCCTTGGTTCATATCACTCACTCTGTCATCTTTATTTCAAACTGACTGGCAATGTAATCAATTAAAAATTTATATGGACAGGTTGAGGTCATCAACGATTCTTTTCAAAAAGTGTAAAATTCACTTAAATGTATGAGCTGTAACTATAAGTTGTTCATTTCAACGTTTAGAAATTAAAACTATATTAAGGTTCATTTAAAATTTATATTGGGCACATGTGTTTCCAATTCCTTACATATTAAAGGCATTTGTATTGTCAACGACATTCTAATACCTTTTTTAATATCCAAAATACATTGTAAATATCTCGTTTGTCTGTAGTTTTCTTTTTTTTAAATGATCCATCCTGTGGTTTTTCAGTATCCTGGTACAGGCTAATCTATCTACATTCATTTCATACTAACTGTTTTAAATGCTTTATAATGGTTCTGGTAGTTTTACTATTAACACAAGCAATTTATCTAACAAATCGTGTTATGCTTATTACAGTCGATGTTTTATGACTAGAGGAATCCTTCACAGTCTCAGCTTTTTTCCAACTTGCCCAACTTATGTAATATGAACAATGACTTTTCAATTATGCTTAATTCTGTGTAATATCCTCGTCCTATTAAATAAACTATTAATAATACATGAATGTCAAACCTACTAACATAGATTGTTGCTTGATTATACATATCATTATTCAAGAAGGACAAAACGACTGGCTCCACAGTGAAGATGTTCTCTCTGTCCGATTGGCAACCAGGTGCAAAATGTCCCGATGACACTGACCCTTTAATAGCGCTTCTTGAGGAGGCTAATAAATGGCACCCATATGTCTCTGAGGCCAAACCCGTGCTCTTCATCTGCGGGTATGTCGTTCCAAATCTATTAAATCAGAAGCGTCATAATCAAATTCTCTGTCAGTGGCTCGGATGCTTGAATTAAATTTCTAGCAAACACCACGATCACTAAAAAGGGATAATGGAACATAACATGCTTAAAATAGGACATCCGTCCATTAAACAAAACATAAACATGCATTAATTACATAATAAGATCACTGTGTCAGAGGGGTGTATTTACTTGCCGTCTACATCATAACTTCGATGTACAGGGCATTATTTTAAAGATTATTTGATTATCGTCGGAGAATCGTTAAGAACCATATTTGTCAAACTCGCGATAGAATGTACGAGACGAAATCAGATGGAGAATAATAAAGTATTAAAATTATGATTTAGTAAAAACAGGTTCAAATTTGTATCTTAGTTATTTTGAAGTGCTGGGCACTGTGTTATATTCAGCGAATTCTTATTACAATATCCGAACACTACATTTAATAACAGAAAGCTTATGAGTGCATATACTGAGTGTCATTGTTAACAAAATAATTTGTCCAGATAAAGGCAACGTTCATTATAAAATTGCGATTATCTTTTAAATTAAAGGCGCTTAGTTGTTATTTATAAATTTTAGTAATGGACGAACGAGGTGTGGTCTGGTGGCGGCCATTTTTAATGAATCTCAGCGTATGCGCAATGAGGAAGGTCATGTTAACATTGTTGAAACCGTCATGACGATGAAAAAGAAAGCGGGCGATATCATTTCTGAAGTGAGTATATTACAACTACCATATTATGTCTGTATAATTGTATGATACTTCTCACATGAAGAGTATTCTCGAATTTGTCACTCAAAATTACATTACAGTTGTTACCTCACTATTTGTTAAATATACCTAACGCATAAGAAGAAACACAGTATTTTTTTAACATGTTGTCAATAAGACAGTTATTTTCGACAAAAGCGGCGAAGTATTGGTTTATATAGGAATATGAGGTTTCAGGAGATTTAACTTTAATTTCGCTGATACTGACTCTGTGTATGATGATGATTAATATTTACAAATTGTACATTTTGCCTTTTTGCAGGAACAATTCCAATTTTTGTACAAGGCCGTGTTCACATATGCGAAGCGCATTGGTTATGTGGTAAACGATGACAAATACCAAAATGTTTAGAAATATTGGTGATGCAAGCAATGATGTTGTCATTGCTTCGAAAATGAAGACACATTTTGACAATAAAAACGCTGTTAATGAATAACCTGGTATAATTGTGTATAAGCCTAACCGACGTTTCTTAAATTATACTATGTTCAATGTAGTGAACAAATGATAAGCCCAACGTTCAGCCTCGGAAAGTTAGACCTGAAGTGATGGCAATCGTCCTGTGCTGGCCATATAACATGCACCACGTTTCATGGGATGATGTATTTGTACGTTCTTTTGTATGGTAAATTGTGTTAAAATTGCATATTTTGAGATGTATTTTAAATCCATATTTACAACTTGTTAAAATACAATTTAATGTAAATAATTGGAACTACTTTTTGCAGTAGATATGGTTGAATTCTGTTGTTGTTCGCTGAACTGTAACTGTGTATTGCTGAATACATATATGTAAGCAATGAATAGGTTATCCGTGAATACACAAATGCTGCTTTATTTTAGCATTTGTGACAAATCATAGCTATGAAAATCCTCCGAAAGGATATACGAGTTACTTTGGAGTAGCGGACGAGGACTGCTATTTAGACGCGTTGTTAGTAGTTGAACTTGTTGTACGATAGAAAACATGTTCTCACGTGGCGGGTCCTTGTACTTGTTAATTTCGAGAGCCGGGGCATTTAATGAACATAAATGAGTTAAAATGGATCAGCAATATAAGTTATACATTGCTTTATTGCAGCAGGCCCGCTTTCTTGTTTTGTAGCATTAGGTAATAACAAGGTAAACACCTTTAAATACCATAACACATACAAGGAAAACGCGTACAAATGATAATCTAGGACGAGACCAAATCTTTATTATTACCATTATGGTCAGCTGCAGCTACAACAGCGTCAAAAAAGCAGAATACTTTATTATAAATTATAAATGTTTCATTTTGGTTATGATGAAACAAGACAGCGTCACGTTGTATTGAATTTAGATTCGACGAAATTTATCAAATCAGACGAAATTAGATTGTGTATTTAATAATTTTGCGGATCATTGCTTAATTACGTCTAAATGCATTGCACAATTATGTCCCATAAATACCTTTTATATTTGTTTTTTTTTTTTTTGCATTTTAATGTAGACTTGAGCACATACGATTTTTGTTTTCGCCAGAACTACGATTTTGTATTGCTTATTAGAGGGCAAGTTCTTGGAAAAAAGCATCTTATTAACAAAAGAAAACAAGACAAACAGAAAAAAAAAATACTTAGAGTATCGTTTTTCAGAGTCTCACCGTTCGTGTTAAGTGCTTTCATATTGATACAATGTTTTTTTTTAATAAAAAGACTAAGCTGGTTGTACCTTTGGAAATATTTGATCTGATTCAATGTCGGCCTTTGTTTTCGTTTAAACATATATAATAATACATTTACGGTAGAGTAGGAAAAGTGTAAAAAGCCTATCAGATTCTATGCATTATTTGAAATTAACGACATTGCTGTGTTTAATGCCGTTACATAAAAATATAATAATATTATAAAATAAGATTGTTCAAGTATTGTATATATAAGACAGTGTTTAAACGAAACCTGTAACATGAAGGGAATTTTCTCTATAATTAATTATGTGTGATATCCACTTCATGAACACATTAATGAATATAAACATAGGAATTGTAGCAATATGAATGCATTAAACCATTAAATTCATATTACTTGAATGGAATACATATTATTTGAACTAATAATTTTCTCGGTATATACATCATATGGACCTAAACAAGACATTTTAGAGACTGATGTTAGCATTTGTCTGCTTATTAAGGGTGTTTGAAATTTGCACAACTCCAAAGATTATTCTACTACAGGAATGTTAAATGTTTACAAAATTCTCCGTGTATAACTTTAGTTTATATTACGAAATATGTAATACTATTATCATCTATATTATTGTAGTTTTGTTTGCTTTGATCAGCATCGAAAATGACAGTATTTGTCATATATTCCAAATTTATTGACCTTTTAAATCCATTTTCTGTTTAAACTGTAGTTTGACAGTAAGATGTATTTGCTCACCCGGAATACACCGTCCCGAACATGTCCCTTTCCGTAAGTTTAGGCACGCATACAATTTCCACATATCACTGTGTTTATTGTTGAACTGTGGGAGTAAATTGATGACAGCAGATAACTTTCTTAGTGTTGCCTCCATGTTTACATTAAATCCGACATAAATGCTTGCTGTATCTTGAATTATCCATTAGCTCGATTTTCAATATAAACTATGATTTCACTTTATGCGTAGTTACGCCCTACCCCAATCCCCTGCGTTGATACGGTGTCTAACTGGTTGGCGTTGTGGAGGCTTTTAATCTCGTGTGCTTCGACCGTTTGTGCACTAGACGTACAAACAATTCTGTTCTGTCGGAAGTCTTTTCAATCCAATGCACCGCACAATGCCAGTCGGGACCTGCAGCTCCAAGTCTTATGCTCCTCTGCTAATCTTAAACCTCGCAACGCATTTTAGCTGAACGCTCTTAGAGTCAGACGTCTGCTGAATTAGTCGCCAAATTGATTTATAGGTTATCCCTAATTGCATTTAACTGCAAATCAACACTCTAATACTATAATTGCATCTATTGTACTGCGTTTTCTATTAATCACATTTAAAAATGTTTGGAAGTTTCCGTTTGAGGTGTTAAATTAGCTTTGTTTGTGCTTTTTTGAAATACCTTATCTGTGTTAACCACTGTATGAATTGCGTTCTTTCTGTGTCAATCTTTTTATTGATATAAACGATTGTGAAATGTTGACTACCTTCGGTTAGATACGCGAACACTTGAATAAGCTGTCCTAGTTGTACCTCTATTTTCCCGTTGTTTATTTTTACACAAGTTTTCACCACAGAACGCACTTGGATTATTTTCACGTTATAAACATGTCGTATTAGTTTACCATGTAATTGTTTCATAATAGATCACTTTATGCTTAGCCAATATTAAACGTCACATACAATTTACCCGTGTGAGGTTATTTATCTCCTGTGTGTAAGTAGTATTAACAAATTTAATAAGATCTCGGTATATACATATCAAGTTGATGTATAAAACATAAGGTAACTCCCACAAAGCAGTTTCCTATTTGTAGTTAATGTACAATTTAGCAATGCCCTTGCTACACGGCTCCACGAAAAGATCCTTATACGGGGTTTTAAGTAACATTTTCAAAATTGGGATTTATTTTTTTCCCTATCGAAAACCTAAACCCCAATATAAAAGTATTACAGTTATATCTAATAGACTTTGGAATATGGGACCACTATAAATAAATATACCATCGTCTGATAGAAAACTGACGGTTCTTTATGGTTTTGCTATTATGTTTAAACAAAATGAAATATTGCCATTATTAAACACACTATATTTAGTTTTCAATGTATTTTAGTAGGTTATACGTGTATTATAGTTTAATGTTACAATGTGAACAATTGAATGGAAAAAACAGATTAAAGTAGATACACGTCAACACCATCACCTATAGTATTCCAAAATGCAGGAAAAGCAATAGCAATGTGAATATACATGCAAACAACAAACACGTTTCACTCACAACGAACTCATCCGGCATATATTAAACCTTTCACTGTTCAGGACAGGAACTGTGCTGGTATTATGGCATATATGAAAGAGCCGTCAATATTTTACAATGATATATGGATATGTTTTGGGTTATTAAATGTAAAACAGTGTGACTAGTGTATGAAGCACTTACTTGTGCCAATGCCTTTTAATAGAAAACTAAATAAAAATGTAACACGTGTATTTTGATTTGTTTTAAAAAGTTGAAGTTACTTGCAGCTGTCTTTTGATAAAATCAATACACATGTAAGCCGAATAATATTGATGGAATTACGGATGTTATAAAGAAAAGTGTTATTTTAGAAAATTTGCAACTTTGTATATTGTGGTTTTTAATTGCATATATACATGGAAACGTACACATTGATTTTCTTTCTGTTACTAATATAAATCTAGTATATGTTTGAAATAAACTAAAAAATCATTACATCAAATCATCTTTAAAAAAAACAAGTATCCTCGACAACAACATTGACACTGACAAATGAGTAGGAAAATCGTCACCATAGGAACATTCATATGAAACTTATTATACGTAGTTAATAATATTATTAAATTCATGTTTTGAACAAATTGATAATGCGACAAACTGTCTAACACATACATGTTTTAAGGTAATTCAAAGAATACGATCTCAATGTATTCTTATTGATTAATTAAACAAGCTGAGCTACATATGCACACCTAATTGCACATGTTATACCAGTGAATGACCACATGGCGATACCTTATGTTAAAGTGAAAGCTTACAACACACAAGGAGGAACACAGTTTGTATGGCGTACACATTTAAGGTAGCATTATATCTGCTTCAAGTGGACACTATCTGTAGATACTTAAATAATGTTGGTGGGGCTATAAACATTATTGTTGTAATCGTGTATGCCTTAAATAAGCGGAACATTTGAACGCGGTACGGGTCGTGTTATTGAGAAAAGCTGCCAGAGGATGCTACACATATTATTAAAATGTTCAAAAGAAACACGCAATTAGATTGATAGTAATGCTGTATTTGAAATAAAACATAGACATATATTGTAAAAGAAATGTTGCGTGTTGTCATGAAGAGTTGAAGGGCGGCCAATTAATGTCGTTATCGGTAACAACAAGCATTTTTCCTGTAATATAATACTGATGCAAAGTGGTTAGTTGATTGGTGCTGATTAACATCATTTCATTTTTCAACTATGCCTTTTAGGTGAAATACCTTTGTTCTGTGCCTTTTTGGAGTTTGGTATATGTTGCAATACTCATAGGACTCTGTCATATATTCTTATTTTGCGGGTTTTTTTGTACCTCCTGGAGGCCATATTGAATTAAACGCACATAGACTGTATCTGTTTAATCTCGTGCATTTCACATACTACAGTCTTTAACAATAATTTATATTTATAACTTTGATTCTTTAACCTACAATGTGCAATGCTATCAGTAGATTTGTATTGTTTTAAACCATTTTGATATTAAATAGCATTGATCTTGATCCCGATGTGGTCTAATTTATATGTTATTTGTAGACCAAATATTATGTATGAAGTCCATGGATGAAATTGATGCTCATGAAACAATAGTTTTGCCATAAAAACAAAATGTCGCGTCTTTCTTAAATGCCATCTTCAATAACCTCCAACTCTCGCTGACATCGAATCTTATTAGTTCCAAATTCTAGATACAGTGCAGTTACGAACTGTGTAGGCGAAATTATGAACTGGTTGTATCTATTCTTGTATCCAATTCTTGTGGATTTACACTGGTTACCAGTAAGTAGTCGAATCGACTACAATGTTCTGGTGCACATTTTCCGAGCGATCAATGGCACTGCACCAGCCTATATATCAGATATGGTCTTTTATCTATCTACCTATCTTTGCCAAATGCTACATATGTTTTATTTCTTGTCAATGTTTTAGTTACAAATTTTATATTTTGCTAGGTGACTTTGAGCACTCTTAAGGTAAAGGCACCTTAATATATGATGATGGTGATGATGATGAAAATAATAATAATAATAATAATAATAATAATAATAATAATAATAATAATAATAATAATAATAATAATAATAAATATAATTTATAATGAAATAAAATTCAAGCATCTATGCAAGATCTCTATATAATATAGCGTTGATTCAATACTTTAACTGTTTTGATATCCTTTGGCGATTTTATTACCAGTTCATTACCAGGTCCGGGTCACACGTAAGAAATAATTGTAGAAATTCATGGCGCATTGTATAAAGCATTGTCCATTTTCTATCTTTGTGGCAGCCCCCTTAAAAAGCTGTTGTACTGGGTTTTAGCTCCGCTAAGGATCTAAGCTATAGGGGAAGCTCAGACCATTTTCAGATTCTCGCTTGTGGAAAACTAATTTAAACTTACACATTAAGGTGTTTATACGGTTGTAGATGAAAAGAAAAGTCAAGCCAAATTCAGAAAGGTTTAAGATTAATTTTATTATCAGGACTTGACAGTGTAATATTTTAAAGAGAGGGTATCCGTTAAATAAATGGCATAAAGTAAGGTTAGTTGGACATGCCTAGTCCATTGCAGTTAAGGTAAACATGGTGCCTTTTAAATTCAAGTTGCAAAAAACCTGAAAACATGTACACAGTACAATGCATACTTCTTTAATATAGTATTGCAACTACATTATCCCTTTTCATAAATATACGTAACTTAATATTGCAAAGAAACAGTCTCTCTTAACTACAACACTACAACATTCTTTTTTAAAATATTTGTTAAAAAAATGAGCAAAAATAGGGCAACAAAACATGATACAATCATGTTAAAATGCAAATGGACATTGTCGGGTAAAATTAACCTTTGCTTAAATATTAAAGGTGTTTGACATCAAAACATTTTTTAACATAAATATATAGTCAACCTTTTATCCATACTAGGATTTAATGCATGGCCTAAAGTAAAGTTAGATGGAAGTGAGTGAGTGCAATATGGTTCAGGTAAATGTAATACCTTTTACATCCTGGTTGCAAAGCCCACAACATTGACAAAGTACAACACATACATTCTTATTAATATTACCATCAAATAGGTAAAATACAATTACCCTCGCCCCAATTATACATATACTCATCATAATTTTACAAAGAAACAGGTAAATATACTATTACATCTCTTAGCAACAAAACAATTCCTGTTCACTACTTTTATCCCTCTTGTCACTCGTTCTCACTGATACTTAGCTACAAGCGTCATGTAAACGTTTAATGCAAGGTTTACATCTGGCCACGATTACCACGATGTCCCCGATTCCAGAGCATCGTGGCGAACGTAACAGAGCGTGGAGTCGAATCGGGGTGATCGTGGGGGAGCGTAACGGAACGTGGTTGAATCGGGGACATCGTGGGCATCGGGACAGATTTTAAATCAAACTTAAATTTCACCACGATTGCCCCTATTCATTTTCTAATCGTGACAGAGCGTGGCCTTCGTAACAAAACGTAACGGAACGTACCGAAGCGTAACAGAACGTGGAGTACAATCGCAACAGATCGGGACCAGCGTGGACACATTTTTTCATCCCGCGTCGCTGCAACGTCTCACGATAGCTCCACGCTCTGCTACGATCTACCACGATCTGTTACGATATACCATTTTCTATCATTTATTGCTCCACGTTGCGTCACGCTCTCCTACGGTATCCTCGATTGTCGTTCACGTTCTGATACGCTCTGACACGCTCCAACACGTTTCCTCACGATAGCCAAGATTTCCACGCAAGCTGCATATACATAACAGCTTTATCTACTGGTACTCTATGAGTTTAATCATGCCAGCGAAACGAAAAGGTTCCAAAACTTCAAGAACTGTTGTGGTTGATGTTCATCCGCCACCACCACCTCCCCCACCCCCACAACCGGAAGAAATTGAAGATGCTCCGGTGGAAACCCCATCGCCCAAGGATGATGCTCCAAAGAAGACGAAATTTCCCAGAACAACTACAACATACACTGACAAGCAAAAAGAGGAAATTTTAAATTTTCTCAAAGCTAACCCTTCCATATATGAAAAAAGAAGGGCTGACTATAAAAACATGCAGCTCAATGAAAGCTTGTGGCAGCAACAGGCTGATGAAATGGGGACAAGTGTGCTTGAACTGGTCGTCTATAGCCAGCTGGTTCATTGTTGCGAATAATAAGCCTAAAGTGAATTATTTCTTGTTTAAATATCAAATCGTGACGTAAAACGTGGTAATTTGTCTCAAATCGTAGGTCAAATCGCAGGAGATCGCAACAAAGCGGCTTTGTCGTAGGAGATCTTAACAGGACTTAACGGAACGTGGTGGAGCGTGGAAGTCAATCGTGTTGATCGCAACATAGCGTAACAGAACGTGATGCAAATCGTGGGCTCGATCGTAGCAAAGCGCAGTAGAGCGCAACAAAACGTGCTGATTTCGTAAGGAAGCGTAACAGAACGTGGAGAATACCATTTAATCGTAGAGCTCCCCGATTTTTTAGCCTCTGGCTAATCGGGGAGATCGTGGCCAGATGTAAAGATTAGCATAACCCAAGTTGGCTATCCTGTACTTTTCTTTTGTGTACCAACGTTTAACAATGTAATCACAACAGCTCGCTCGCACTTGTGTGGTTTTCAGGTGAAACAATCTGTATCACCTTTACCGCGTTTGTTTACTACATTAACGCACTGGATGCAATTCACGTTATGCGTTAAAATAATGATAAAATGACTGGCGTGGCGTTTAACTAGTGCTACGTTTGTTAGTAATCTTAAATGTGTTTTAAGCTTCAAATGGAATTTCAACATACTCGTATATATTCTATATAGCCAATCTAGTTATTGGCATAGAGGCAGACTTTAAATAAATCGTATATATCGTTGACAAGCCCATATTTGCAGTTTACGTGCAATAAGCTGATTGTTTTCATCACTGTTTTTAAACTTTATCAGGATTATTCGTGAGAGTGGTATGTTATCGATGTATTTAGCAAAAGTATCACACGTCGAACGGTATTGTTTGATAATATTTATCAGCATTTATGCATGTTGATTATGATCACGAGGCACCATACTATCGGCAGACACACTACTTTGATAGAATATAAAGGCAACCATATACATACTAGTTTTAATTTCCTTATTTGCATATTCTCCTTCTTAAGTTTGATAACAATTGTGTCTTCTTACAGATTTACAGTTTGAATTTCTTTATAATGTTTATTGAAATTAATGCTGAGTGACGTGTTTCAGAAAATAAATTTATTAAATTTTTTCCTTTATTTACTTTGAGCAAAAATGAAGCAACTATGTGTATTTTCGAAGGATCGGACCACGGGCATATAACTATGGCTCCCACATTGTTTATATTCAATCACTAATTACTTAAAGATAGTTTCTAACGATTCGCTTAATTAAATGCATCAGTTGACATCAATAGATAACAAACCATTCTCTTGGGAATTATAGCCTGCAACGGATTCCATCTGGCATCTAGTTAAAACAATCCCATCATAACTTAAATGATGCGATAGTATTAGTCATGAAATACTCAATCTGTCGTTCATTGTTTGTTTAATTCATGTTTATCGTTGGTAGATTATATCATTTTTTAACCTGACAGATGAAGTTAATATTGCGTTCGAGTATTTGTTAAAATAACAAAAACCTTTACAACCTACAATGCCACCTGTACACAAATCAATGATATCGTTAAGTATGATTTAGCAAGATATTAAATGCAATGCAAGTATCCTTGTTTGCATTAGATTCGTATTTTCTACCTTCTCATTGTTACGAATACCATCGTAAATCATGGATAGTGTTGTTTTATGACTAACTGATCATATACATTTTAAAATCAAAATAATTGCTGAGGAATAAAACGTTTGGAAATCTGTGCAATTTTAAATTCATTGCCTGTCGCGTGCAGTTTTGTAAAAGTCATCAATGTTCTTTTCTTTGCTTCCTTTTGTACTGAAGATCTTTGCATAGCCGATGCTAATTGTCAGAATATCGAAAGAGATGCCTACAATCTACAGACTCCGTTAACAACATACATCCCCGCCACATGTGACATACCCTGCGTCACAATACTTTTGTTACGTTTGAATAACTGTAAACGAAGATATTCGTGGCTCTTAACAATATAAATGACCAGATATTAATCGAAAACCTAGAATAATAGTTAGTCTAGTGTTTCATTCAAATAGTTCGAATGTCATGTTGTGTTTTTTGTTTGTTTTTGTTTTGTTGTTCTTGTTTTTTTTTCTGTGTTTGTTGTTCTTTGCTTTATGTTGTGTTTCTTTTCATCGACAGCATAAAATATATGTCGATTTGAATCACACGACAAAGACCTTTTGCAACACACCATGATGTTCGAGAATTTGTTTTTAATATGATAGGTCATTCAGATTTTTCATACAATCAAAAGGGGAGTAAATATTCGGAGTCAAGGTTGCCATTTGATCTTCAGTACAAAAGTACAAAAGTAAAGTTCAAAAACACTTATTTGCAAACACGATTATGAAACAGAATGATTACAATAGGACCTTGCGCGAAAAATTAAAATCCTTGTCGTACACAAAGATTGGTAAGTGCAATTTCGAAACACATAATAACATGTCTGGCCTGACATTGTATACTCGATAACTGAATGGGAATATCGATTTTATTTGATCAGGTCTCCTATTTAGCATGCGAAATAGAGACGAGCCAAAGTAAATAATTCGGTGTGCCTCTGCAAAATGCCAAGGGAAAAAGGACCATATAGGTCATAGTTATGTTAAAGCAGAGTAAAAAACAAAAGAAAGAGAAGAATAAATGCCAAAAATGGAGGCAAACAAACAATACAATTCAAACAATGAGTTGTACATTTTAAAGCGATCTCCGATAAACGTACGGCTGAAATGATATCCCGCGTTCGCCTTTTCATCGTCAGCGAGATTTCAACGATATTAACGTGACCGACAACGTTACGTGTGCGTTGACATTCGTTAAATATTACCGCCACCAGCCTACTACGAGTACGCTCCTTACTGCAAAATAACAAACGTTTTCAGATTATGGCTAATTTATCCTTTAACACATTACACATTTATTTAGAATGATCTAATTACAGCTATTAAATGTCAGGTATTTGCAATGTTGCAATGATTAAATAAAGGGAATAAAAACGCAAGGCATTTCCTATTTTTGGTGACATTTCTGCTACGAAGCTAACACAGTATTCAAATGTGCCTGTATACTCCCTTTTTGGTATATGTTCATAGGACTTTGAAAAACAAGGGTAATTCCTAATACAAAACTGTCTGCTCTGCTGAAACTGATTAAGCAAAATATTGAGCACGGACACCCATACTTTCATTACTTTACACTGTTCATAAAAACGACTGTGAGTCAAAAGTGACACCCACCACACTACGAGTTACCGAAGCATTTGTCTTAAGCATATATACAATGCGCGGGAACAGAAGTGGCGGGAAGAGAGAGATAGAGAGAGAGAGATCCATATCTTAATTTTATACATTTTATATACATTTATTTTCAAGTCTTCTATTAAATGTAAGTCATATATTAAATATTTTATTAACCGTAAAATGTTTCACAGATTTTCAATAAAAACGTTTACATATGAAAAGAGTTTTAAGATAAACTGAAAGTCTTAGCATATGCTAGATACAAACAGATGTAGATCAACATATATCATATATCGGCACTATACAGTGATACTTTTGTTAGCATTGAAGATGCATCTGTCTGTTTAGATGATGATCAGACAGGTCTCTCTTCAAATGACAAGGGAACCAGTAGGAAGGAGGTATTCTTGGTACGCAACAGTGCGTCTTGGGAATGTAATTGTTCGGATACTTCAGTTCATAGTTTGAACGATCCGCCCCACATACTTCGATAAACAGACAATGCAGTTGAAGATGACTTGCAAGGGTACACCTCGGATTCGGTGTCAACATTTCCGATAGTGATGTTTCTGTTCAAGAATCAGAATAGGAATGGAAGTCCTACGAACATATACCAAAATTTGAAATGGCATAGGACAAAGGTATTTCCATGCAAGCCAAATGTAAAACAACAAATTTGGGATGATTCATTTAACAAATAGAGTAAACCCATCAGTTACTGCATTGGGCGTTCAGTCGGCAATGTGGACCGAATGGGGTCGAAAGGAAGCGAGGTATTATTTTCGATTAGAAGAACTACATAACTTGTTTTAATTGTAAATGAAATTTACTTTTTGAATCAGAAAAACATGACCAGAGAAGGATAATCGGTGGTAGCATCCTGTTCATGTGAAGATGGAATGGAGGAAGCAAAGTCAAATGTCAATCAAAAGTAATACACGTAATAACCCATTAAGATTATTTAAATTACAACATAGACTACAAGCACGAGGAGATTTTTTACGACCGCCACACTGTACAAGTAACGCTGTTGTGATCATGAGTAGGAACATATGACAAAATCCTATGAGCAGAAGATTTGTTTGCAGAACTGAAAATTGGTCATCAACTTACAATATAACTCTTTTTTGTTCTACAGTCAGTTCTGTCTATTCTTCGAACGTACCATATTTGTAAAAAGAGTTAAAAATTCGACCAAATATACAACACGTGATATTTCCGGTATTTGTGTATTGTATGTAAATGTGCATCAACCATTTATGTATCTTTGCAATTAAGTTTGTTTTTATGGTACATCGTTACTATCAATATTCGTCAGCAATGGTAAGTACTATCAAGCTTAAACGACAACATCCTTGTTGATTTATCTTTTTTTCAAATTTAGGTAAATATAAATTGCATAAGATATAACAGAATACATTTATAAATGTGTAGATTTAAATTCCGCTATCACTAAAGTATGTCAATGCGTTGCGAGTTGTTGATCATGTAGTGGTTTTTTAGTACTACTCATATTCCCCTTCTCTGTTAAATATAACTTATTACCGTGAACCTTACAGCGGTCACATGTGTGTATGATTGTGTAAAGTACTACGCATAAAAGGGGACCTAGTGTAATGTAATATTGCCATATTATTTTGTTTAAATTATATAACATTCTCGTAGATATTTGTTAAATAACAATAATAATAGTACTTCGATTATTTCAAATAATACTAGGATTGTATAAAGAATAAACTATTGTGTCCTTTACGTAAACTGTACAAAAGTAAATCTGGTGTAGGGCAAGAATGACATGAATAATAGCCAAAACAAAATAATATACATAGTGTGCAACGGGAAACTAATAAAATGACAATGAAGATGCACGATTTTAACCTCGATTGATGCATATTTCAAAATATACATGGGAATAGTGAGACGATGCACCGTACGAATGGCACGATTTCAGAAATTATATGCAAGATCAGAGGTACTTATGCTACACTATTGTCAGATTGTAAAATGTAACTTTGCTAATTAAATTGTAATCGCGGGATGATGTTGGGTTCTACTGTGGGGCTCTGATGCGTCACACTATTAGTGTGTATGCCTCTTTGAACAAACTAACGACAAACTGGGACGAGTGTGTATGAGAAATGCCATGTGCAAATCGGGTAGGAATGTTGTGGTTTTTATCAATGTGGTCGGTTAGGGTCATGTAGCGATTTCTGCGAATTGTACATATGTTATCGATACCATATTCAATGCCAATAAGCACTGATTTCAGCAGTTGTACAACCGGGAACATCCACGGATTGGTGTGTGTCCCCGGTTGAAAGCGTTGTACTCATACAACTGCCCCAGTTTGCCACCAAATACAAAAACGTATACAGAACCCTGAACTATTTGCTTTTACAAAGGACATCACGTGCACAAGTCCATCTCTGAGCACGTGGACAGGTCTACGTCAATATTGGAAAGACCTCTCTACATGCACAGAAAGACCTATGTATATGATAACTTTGTCTAAGAGAGAGGTTCCGAAATATATCAATCCAGCAAAGATGTAGGTGTGTAGCAACAGATAAATAAAACCATTTAATAAAGCAAACATAAGATAACTTATGGATATTTTAATAAATCGTCTTAACTTAAACAAGGCCGTACCTGTGACTCATGATCATTATAAAATAAAGGTAGTACTGTCGTGACATGTATTTGAAAATGGAAACATTGTCGAATATCACCTTTACATGGAGCCTGATTACTAACAAGCTACGGATTGGGCACAACCAGTCTTTATACAACTGAACATGTATACCATTTTTAGTGTTCTGTGTATTCAATGAACAAGTAGGCAGAGCCTCTCAAATTGAAAAGGTTCCAATTTATTTCCTTGTAATAAAATCTCGCTAGTGGATAAAACTTTAGCACACTTTTTAATATACGGGAAATAAATATGTCCCTCTTCCTTCTTCAATTTAAACGTATGTTTTGATTACTCAAATATTACATCTGTAAACTTCCCTTTGATATTTCCTTCCTGTTGCGCTAAACTTATCTTTTGGTTTGTTTTAAATATGACTCAGGAAATATTAAAACACTCGTTACTAACGAAAAATAATGCAGTATTGTGAAGCAATTGCGGTTAATGTGACACAAAAATTACCTTATAATAAGCCTACAATTTAGATATAACAGGCATGTTAAATAATAAATGTAAACAATACCCTGGAGCTATACAGTGCAATTTCACGTGAAGAGGATAGGTAATGCTCACGATTATAGCGTTCGTAAGAAAAGATGAAAAGAAAGAAGGTCGTTTCTTAATGAACACATTATAACTTTAAGTCGTCGTATTGATGAATGCTCATCGACTTGTTCGGTCATGGAGTAACTCAATATAACTATAGCAAGACTGAAGAAGACCCAATAGCAAGCAGTGCAGTGCACAGCAGTAAGCAACGTTTCTGATTAGGAGTGTACAGATGTAACAAGTATTATTGTATTATTGCGACCGTTGTCTTTATTAATCGTATTTATTTTTTATATAAAATTTAGCATAGTATAAGGTCAGCTGCATAACTTTGTTCATGCTACTATTTTACTTTGAAAGAACAATATCATTACAGTGAACGCATTGATTTGGGAAATCCTCACTTAAACAATTATGTAGTAACAAATTAGATACTGGCATTGAAATTTTAACATTAATGTAACAACTCGTGCTAACCTTGTAAGTAGGGATATACCAGTATGATCGAGGCGAAACAAAGCCAAATTTCGAATACTTAAATTTCCCACCTTGTGATATCTAGACATAGCCTAATGTCTAAAAGGCTTCATTTAGATGTCAAGTGTTTGCTTTGTTTCTGGGCGGTAATTCAGATGGATCATTTGAGCAAACAACGACTATCTGTTTTAAATATCTTTAAACCATAACGTGACGTTGAAAATAATAGTTGTTTTGATAAGGCCTTCGGAATAAATGCGGATATGTTGATATAAATAAGAAATATGACAACTGTCTATGAGCATTGACAAAAATACCAACATTTGAACAAGCACAGGACAACGGTATTCACATACAAGCTCATTGAAAGTTAAGACAAGATCTTTGAGTTATACTTTAAGTTATTAAACAAAAGGTGCCAACCCAACATCTATCGCCTTGTAACGGTCAGTCGGTAAAAAAACCCGACTGGGGTGCCTAAACCAGATCCTGAGGGGGTGGGGTGGGAGGTCGGGGCGGACGTTTTCGTAGTTATGACGTTTTTCTTAAAACAGATTCGATCACCACCCACATTGTTGTAATCATGAATAAGGAAATATGACAAAGTCATATGACCATGGCACTACTCTGTAAGCAGTGAAATATATTTAACAAGGTCACTATACATACTTCTGTGGTAATTCGATTGCACAATACACTTGACACAGGCAAGTCGCAAGTTGTAAAAATCACATCTCCTTAACATACGTATAAGTTGCAACATAAGTAAGAGTCACCAACATACAATACTTTCGGTATGTTTGAATATTAACTGAAAGTAGGTCTGAAATAAAAGTTCAGTGGTGCTTCCGTACCTGAGTATGCCTCCAAGCTATGTTTGTCGTCAACACTACGCCCCAGTGATTTGTATCTAAATCCAGATTGCAAACCCTGTTTAGAAGACTGCAGACTGCAGTGAGATCGGTGAAGGGATTATTAATCATGAATAAGGAAATATGACAAAGTCATATGACCATGGCACTACTCTATTAAGCACAATAAATACCGACGACAGAACATATTACCCGTATAATCATGTTACGTGATTTCAATCGTAAGTAGTGTTTTTTGTTGATTTATTTTTGTTTAAAAATAGCTAACTGTGCAGTATGGCTCGGATAGGCAATAATATTTGTAATGGCAAGTGGCTTGTTTTACTTTTCAAATCGATGTATGGCACAAATGAAAAGCATTTCTTGTGATTTTTTCAGGTAACAATAATTTATTTGGTTACGTGACACAGAAAAGTCTCCATACTGTCGAAGAGCACCTTAAAGATGGTAACTGAGTAATACGAAGATAGTTAAAATATTAAAAAAAAACACGATGGTTTAAAAGTTCAAATAAACTTTCGTTTAGCCTTAAATATTAGTAAATGCCCAAATTTTAGTCAATTAAATAACATTGACGCGATGCTTTAGATTGTATTATAAATTACTATACTGTAAATTAAACGTGAGTTCAGATAAGTCGTGATATTTTAATAATATAGCTACATAGACTTATATGACATGCCCACATCTTATTTTGTTTAATACATTTTCATTACACGTATATACAATTACATTTGCTGCTTTAAGCGTTAAAAGGTCTATCGTGACCAATCGAGTACAATTGCCTACTTCCTCAGCCCCTGACCGCGCTGGTTCAATTTCCGCAAAGAGTCGTCAGAGTTCATGTGGGGGATATATTTCGGCTGATTGGCGGGACGCCGGTTGGTCTTTTTATATTCAAGGTCTTCCTCTACTAGTTACTAGCTTGGCGTAACCAATATGACCATAATTAAACAGTTTGGTACATGTATGCTATATTTTGCATTATTAAATGAAGTCAAATAATTTTATAAAATGTACATTCACTCCGCTAATTAAACAAATAAACCAACAGAAAACGGATGGACAATCGACAAGTCGTCCGAAGGACAAATGGGTGATCCTTTTTTGGGCAGCTCATCTGATAAGGTGTTGACTTTTTTCATTGACAACATCTATAAAATGTAATCATTGCGAGAAGACAAAGCATAATTTGTATTTATAAACCTTTCCAGTTTTTAATATCACCAGCCGTTGGCAGGAACACAGATTTTTTATTCTAACCTTTTTAATGTACCGAAACTACATTTTGTGGCAATATCGTAAGAAATATAGGAACTATTGGGAAATCATCCCAAAAGTCCTCTTCACTGTCAGAATCAAAATTACAATTCGATACTTTATTTAAAAGTAAAATCCGAACTTGTTATAAAAATCGTACAATGGAATGTAATGTATATACAATTATCGCTCAGAAATCACTTCTTTACTTATAAAACACTGTGACATTGTTAACAATCGTTTTCATGAAACTTGTCTCAGGTCTAAAGTCTTCTTTACTGCGGTGTTATCCAACATCGATATGTTATTATTTAACTGGCAGTTAAATTTATTATTCGTATAGTAATTTTGAGTTGATTTCATGATTATCATATCTTATCTAAATTAGAATGTAAGTGAGCTCCTGATACGCACAAATACACTGTATAAAGCGTTGCAAATTATATGCAACGAAAGATGCATATTAACATAATATAATGATTTTATAATGAGTTAGAGATTATTCAGCCACGTTGGACAAAATACATTTAGTAATTGAAAAAAAAATGCAAAACACATGTGTATCATTTGCCAAAAGCGTGCCTTGGAGTATCCAGGGCGGTATTAATCGGTAAAAAAGAAACATGGCTGCTATCACCATGCCACTTAAAGACCTATTAAAATTCAGACATGCAAACATAGTTTACAATAGATAATAAGAAACGGCCCTATCAAAATTTCCACAGACATTTAAATTAATTCTACCTCTAGAACCATCTTAAACGCGCATTTATACACAGTTTAATTGCTATCTGTTGCACATAGCAGTATGTATTTTCATCTTACATTTGGCATTTTATTTTTCTTGAAATAAAAATACACTGTGCATTTTTTCAAATATTTAAAATAAATGAAATTATAAAACAACATCACGCATGATACTTTATTGTATAAGATATACCTGCTTAGCTGAAAAAAATCGTAAGGTTGTATGTATTAGCGAACTTTTCATAAAGTGTGTTCTCAAAAACATGACAATATTTTTTTCGGGGGTGTTGAAAAATCTACATGCACAGCTGGTTAAATGAAAGACAAATAAGTTACAGCTACGGGTTTGTGTATAAAGAGAATGTGTTTACATTATCAAAAGGATGGATTTAAATACACTGTATTTAAAACACATCTCACTAAGGTTTAGTACATAGATTTCACTGACCAATCAAATCATCTTAATTATGGTCTAGCTATTTGGATGAAAAAGTACGAGAAAAATGTCTGGGTAGAACAACCAGCACATTGCGGATCAGCTGGAATACCATTCTACACTAAGTCCTTCTCCGCGAACGGGGCTCGAACCCATGTATTGAAAAGTTTAGCAGTGATAATAGTAATACATCGGCGATTCTTCTACAACATGTTCGCCACGAGACCTCTGCATGACTCACTAACTCTGATGATTCAATATAGAAATGACAATAAAATAGTATTTAGTTTGAAATAGTTTTATGGAGTTATGTAAAAGTAATATGGATGTAAACGATAATTTCTTTTACTAGCTCAATTAAACATTTTAAACAGCATTAAATTAAAGTGCTCTTGAACAGTCTACCAAGACAGGCCCTTTGTATAATTTATTTAAACCATAAATTTAACACGTTCTTAAATTAAAAGAAATGGTCGTATCCGATGTTATCTGAAAACAACAAACTAAAATAGAATTCGGTACCGGACGAAAAGTTGATACTAAAACAAATCCATTTGTTCAAGTTTGTTCCTGTTTATTATCGTCTGTTAGATTTTGTCAAATAAATGTCCCTGTGTTTGACTAATTTCAAGTAGTTGCTTTGACAAAACAACAACGAGGACGTAATAATGATAACAACAGGAACGTGCTCACGATATTTAATTGCTGTACGGACATTATTTAATTATTTGCCATGTTCATAAGGTCTCTGGTGTGTGTACATAATTACATGCAGATGTAATATGTGCCTTAAAACAACCGTATCGACAAATAATCCTATTCTACGTTATGTGTGAATGTGAAACTACCGTGCATACTTGTTTTCAGATAAGTAAATGGTGGTCATTGACAATTACTGCAGCTATAGCTGTGCTCCTGTGAACTAAAGACAAAAAATCCTGTATCTTGTTCATATACGTATATGTATTATTATGGTATATCTTAAAATGTGTCCCTACTGACTGAAAATAATCAGAAGTTGATCGTGATAAAAAAACTCTGAAGCAGAACCTCTCACTGAGTTTTAAACATGTTTAATTGTTCTGATGTTATGCAAACTCCCATTTTCTGATTTCTTCGATTTTTTACTTGAATTTTGATTTTATCTATTGTATTAAAGTAGTTCCGTCAAGTATGCTCACTGCCATTATCAACATTGCTCGTTACGTATATACTTAATGTTTTCGATGGGTTGTTTTTAAGAACATTCATTGTATAACTTAAGTCAGCACAACGGTTAAATAAATTCAATAATTGTCATAACTATAAAACTATGTTCCTTGTTATATTTTTACAATTGTTATAGGTTTCTATCGACGGCAATACTTGACAACATCTTAAGTGCTTAACACTATTTAACAAAATGTCTGCCATTGTTAATAAAAAACCGAGACAAGTCAACGAGATATGAGACAGTACCCGATAGAAGAAGACCTGTTATCGAAAACAGTAGTAAACTCGACAATGAATTAAATAACCATTACAAATCACCGTATCACTCTACTCTGTATATCAAACCATGTCCAAGGATGTATTATGAAAACAGCAATTGTCTCAGGGACCTATCATTTTTAATAAGTCGTGGTACACTTAATTTAGCATGCTACTAGTTATTACATTTCCCAACTGTTGTATTGTCATTGTTGATAATTTAAGTCAGTGTTCAATTAAATTCGGTTAAGAACAACTGTACTAAGATAAGGCAACCTTGCTCTAAAGTTTAACTTTAATATTTCCCTTCTTTTAGTGTTCCATATATTTTAATCGGGTCACACATAGACGAAGAAATAATTAATGTAATCACTCAAAACGTACTTTGAAAGAAACGTTCTGGATAAGATGACGCTAAATAACTGGTCTTAAAACAATCACTTTCTTTGAAAACGTTATTACATGTATCCTTGATAGGAGGTGTAAAGAAATGCAGAGTCACACAGTTCTTTTTCGTAACAGAACTATCAAACGCTTTTTAGGATCCATAGCCTGGTTATTGTAAACGCATATGTGATTATAAATAAACTAATCTTTAAAATCCATTGTTTGTTTTTAAGAACATTTATTGTTTAACTTAAGTCAGCACAAGTAAATGTAGTAAGTTTAATGTAACTAGTGACCACATGTCTCTATACACACTTCACGCTTACTTTTCGGTTTGATACTATCTTCTGACAGTCAACCTTCTGCTTATGGCCATAACATTAAAGGCAGCCGTGCTTGTGATTTATAGAAGTAAAAGATTATCTTACACAAACTAATATATGGAACTTTCAGCACAGAGTCTCATTGTCTAGAAAAGTTAAAACTTTTGCGAAGCAGTGAATATTACTGTAATTGCTGTGTTCATTATCCTCGTGTTCAAATGGTACGTATGTGTTGTTATTATTTTTAATTAAATTGCTAATGTCTGCTAGGTTTAAAAGCTTAAAAACTAAACCAGTGCAAAACATAAATAAGTATGTAAAATGAGACTGAGGTCATTTTAGTGTAAATTTAGTTTGTGTATGTTCAAATCAAAGTCAAGTTTGCATTCATGAAACAATGTATTATTTTTCTAAAAGAAAGCTTTAATTTTTTGTTTTAACTCATTCATTTTTTACTAAAATCTTTGATTCAAAATTGAATAGTTATAAGCGCTGATGAGCTAACCAAGTATCAATTGTGGTTATATAATCTTTGCCAAAAAGTCAATTAGATCAAACAGACCGAGTTTATTTATTTGTATGAACATTGCCTTTTGCCCTTTTCTGATAATTAAATTATGAACTTAGATTCTAGCTGCAAGAAGTCTTATCAATTGTTACGAGAAAAATTATGTAAAACAAATCTATTAGACAACATGGAATTTCTCAGAGGAGGGGAGAATGATTATCCAACAAGCCGAAGAACTCGGTTTTGACGTGACAACTTTAAGAGACTGCGATTTGCATATTACAAGTTTTTTGTCACTGTAGGAAGGTATGCACTAATATTGATGATTTATTTCAGACGAACAGTGTCTTTCAATCAGGGAAGTCGCAAAAACAACGCCCAGGTCCGATTGATCAGACGAAAAAGGCATCTAGTTAGGTTTCTAACCACGGCAATGGTTGGATCAAAAGAAGATTCACAAGTAATGAAGGGGGCAGTTGGCGCTGAAAGTAGAGGGACAAATCAGGAAGACCCTTGTTTAGGAGACGCGAAATCAGCAGGAGGGATTCTATTCATCAAAGAGGCAAATTATATTCACACTTCACCCCTTTTTCTTAACATCATTCATGAACGAGAACTTCTTGGACACATTACCACAACTTCAATTAAGTTTTTTAAAGATCACATAATTTCATTGAAATGGATTTTACAGATTGCTTTTCTCTACGTGTGTTAGTATGCCATTAACATCATACACATATATTTGCATTGAACGACATAATTATAATCGGCCGAACAGTCAATAAAACAACTAACAAAAACCGTCTTGCGTTTCTCTTATTTTACTTTTTACAAATGTGTACACTTGAAAATTATCATGTACAGAGGAAGACAGGTATATACAACCTTGAACAGTTGCTGTTGTGTTAATGTTATAAGAGTTGTGCGACTTATAGGTTTACTCAGGTTTAAAACAAAAAATATGACGTAACATTTCCATATGCCTATGTCCTTCATTCTATTCGGCATTGATATAAAAAGAAATATAATCATATATTTAACGTAAACGTAAACCAGGTTTCGATTCGGAAAGTTTGTATCAACATATTTGTGAGCAAAGTGTGAATACCTCCTATTCCATACCACTGGTTGCAATTTACTATTTTTCTTCTTGGTATTTGCACTTGCTTGTTAGTCATATTTCCATTTTAATGATTTCAGAGCTGTCAATAATTAATTATAAGTTTTCTGTTAAATGTATTGCAGCAATGGTGGAGGTGTGACAGTATTCATTATCTTACATGATATCGGAAATGCTTAACGCAAGTCAAACGCCTTTTCGGAAAAAAATAGTAACTCATTGAGACTATTTAGCATAGTCACTTTTATACGCATACGTGTTTCAGTTAACACAAAACACACAACAACATAAGTTATCTATGCTGCATAGTGTCCATAAGGCTTCTTGAACTTTAACACAAACTAGTCAACTGCACAAAGGTATATTTACACACTGGTTGTGAAGTTGTTCAAATATGTTTGATCGGGAGATTATAACTAATCTGTTAATGTCATATTTTATAACATCATACGTTTTTATTAATCAGGATCACAAGTTTTGCCAACATGTACCTTGTCCTATAATTTCCAAAGACCTCTTATAAGAAAAAAGACGCATTTTCAGAGAGGCATATCTTGGTCAGTTTGTTTGTTTATTTGTTTATTGGGTTTATCGTCCCACCAACAGTATTTCAGTTATCTGGAGACGGTGTCCACTTGAAGCAGATATAGTGCTGCCTTCACTGTGTATAGCATGCCGTAAACACCTGGCATGATACCACACCCAGTCACATTATCCTGACACCGGGCCAACCAGTCGTGGAACTACCCTTATATTTGCTTGAGCGTTAGCAAGGGAGCTATACCACTACCATTTTTAACGACTTTGGTATGTCGCGGCCCGGGATCGAACCCGGGGCCTCCCGTACCTGGGGTCAGTTTGTTGGTTTGTTTATTGTGTATATCGTCCCACCAACAGTAATCTTGGTCAGTCATTGTAAGTGTATATATATATATATATATATATATATATATATATATATATATATATATATATATATATATATATATATATATATATATATATATATATATATATATATATATATATATATATATATATATATATATTTTATTATTTTGAAAGAACTAAAACGGATGTCTTAAGTATGTCAACATTTAAAATTTTATCTTTAAATTGGCCTATGAAGAACAAACAGTGCACTGGCAATAGCTGAAAACTTGCCATCGCATTCTAACTTGCGACGCTATTAAGAATTAATACGACCTGTTCATGTGTCTAAGTAGCGCAAAATAACATACAGCCACTGAAAAAAAATGGTACGGATCTGTTGACAGTGTGCACACTTGCTCCCCTGTACTGGCAATGACAGTTGACATGGACATCTATACTGTTTAAAATGGTAGTCATTACAGTTTGTTTTAGATCTCCAGAATTGTAGAAAACTCATTCTAGCAAATTCAGCCAGATTAGCTATTGAAATAACCCACACGTTGCATTAATGTATTCCTAACAAATACAAAATGAACCTTTGTTTTATAACTCTTATTTTTCTAAGAATTACACAACTTTTAATGGAACTATTTATATGAGCCTTGCTAAATATTCAGTTTTAACATAGTTTCTTTGAAGAAAACGCTTATCCCCAGATTTCGCCAAAAATTTTGGAAAATTATTTTAATTAACGTACTCGACGTTCATAAAATTAAAGCTTAAATGTCTTTGCTGTTTTTTCTCTTATCTGTTTGTCAATATATATGTCCGCCCGTCTGTCTGCTAGACTGCCCTTTATTCCTTCTTCTCTCTCTTCTCTAATATATAATTGTATATATATATAGTTATATGTAGTTACATGTAGTTATATATTTTGAATATATATATATATATATATATATATATATATATATATATATATATATATATATATATATATATATATATATATATATATATATATATATATATATATTGTTATAGTTATAGTCATATATAGTTATAGTTATAGTTACATAGTTATAGTTATATAGTTATATTGTAATAGCTATATATGTATGTATCCATCTTATAATGGTTAAGTAGTTCGTTTTAACTATGTTTACAATTAAAAAGAGTAATTAAGATGCTCAAACTCACGTCCCTCACGATTTTCACTTCCCTGGCTTTCTTATAGGCCCGATGTATTTAAAAAATGGTATACATCAAATGGGCATCTGTAAACACTTTCTTTGCTTTGACAATAAATACCTATCTTAGAATAAGACGTCCTTTACCTAGTAAATTGTGTAACATATCTTACTATTTTCGCAATTATAATAAGCCGAGGACCTTACTTTCGAGTATTGTAGCGTAATTAATTTTGTTACGACCGGTGTCGCTATATAAGTTTATCAATAAAATGGCACGTTTACTAAACGACGAAATGGTGTAACAGAAAGAACAAACCAGCAACAAACTAGTACAAAAATGTTTTATTTTAATAAACAATTAAATCTATGGCGTAAAAAACAACAACAAATACATGAGACAAATTTTCAGAAAGCAAAATAAATGTTAGCTTACAGTTTGTCCCTTTAGGAGGTGTCCCTTTAATTTTCCAATTATTAATCCAACGTCGAATAATCCTGAAGAGTATTTGGTAGATTGTCCTCGTAGATAATCTCAGTTGAAATAATCTAAAGGTAGAACAATACACGAATGTTAAAAATATAATTCCAAATCCAACACAATTTAATATTTATATCACTGCAGAATATAGTGAGTCCACGTAAGTTCCAACACTGAAAGAATTAATAAAGAAGCTGCAAGTATTTCTAAACTATATGTTCAAAGTCTAAAGCAAACTTTTTATCCAAACTTCAAAACTTACTTTATATCGGCAAACACGCTGTTATATATACCCAAATAATTTCCAGATCATTCACGAACCCAGAACATTCTCGAAAACC
Organism: Sinonovacula constricta; assembly: GCA_007844125.1. Taxonomy (NCBI): domain Eukaryota; kingdom Metazoa; phylum Mollusca; class Bivalvia; order Cardiida; family Solecurtidae; genus Sinonovacula; species Sinonovacula constricta. The sequence goes on from CM017558.1 coordinate 15,578,286, forward strand.
AGTTAAAAATAAACAATTGAACTTTCTAGCATGATCCTTTTCTTCTAGCAGTTACGTGAATGCTACGTCTTCAAAACCACAACGGTACACAACCCTTAACCTGACTAGCACAACCTTAAACGCTTGTGTACTACTGTACATAACAATTTCCAGAACCATTCATATTTGTATGATGGTTTAGGGGATATTTTCGAACATATGAATGGCTCACAGAGTTCGTATGTGCTGCCCTTGTATGCATTATAGCCACTTTTATTGATGAAACCCTAAACTTACATCTGGTCTTGGCTAGGGTTGGACACTACATCTTCTTGTTATTATTATCATATATATTATGGAAGATATTGTTTAGCCTTTAGTAATTTTAAAACATGATTGATATGGTACGGATCCTAGTTGTAAGTACACACATACATTAAACTACAACATATATAGATATGACATACGTAACCTATGGATAAAACTGTAAGCAGTGTTCATAATACACATGAACGGTAAATTGTAGAAACACCCAGTGTACAAAATACACAACATTTACAAAAGACATGAAGACCTTAAATATTTTTTTTTCAATAAATAACTAAAATTGTAGTTTGCATTGAATATCAGGCGTGAAGAGGTTTCCATCCTTTTGATTGTAGAACAAGTTTATATCAAAGAATGGTATACAATTTTTACTCGTGTATTTGTTTTTATAGAAACAATCTTAAAGAAAAAACTGTAGTAGTTACTTGACATTAACACATTTAAGAGATAATTTGCTTGTTAGGTTTATTTATTATCGTTAAATAATAACCAAAACTTATTTCAATCTATTAACTGTAATATAAACAAAGCAGGGCATGCAATGCAATGTAAAAGACTTAAATTTTCCATTGACACAAAATTAAGCCATGTATCAGTGTCTTTATCTGTTCAGTGACATTAAGAAGTCGTGTTTAGATTTTGTTATGAGCAATGTGTACACATAGATAGCGTTTCTATAAGATACTATAGTTGAATAGTCTATTCATCGTTTTGCGTAGAAGGCTACGAAATATATCAATGTCGAATTTACAAAAAAAAGTGTAATGTTAAGTAAACATGAATATTTCAACCACATTGGTAAGGCCATTCTCCACTTATGAATTCTAGTAATAATATTGTGTTATTAGTACAATAAGCGCAAAGGGGAAAAGCTTAACTTTATATGAATTTTACATAGTTTCGAAACCAGCTTACCAGCGGAAGTGGCAAGGGGTTGAAACGTACAGCACACGGCGGACTAAGAATGCCTAAGCTAAATAACGAAGCGTATAGTTAATATTACAATTTTAAATATGCTTTATTTAATATAGACACTTTAAGCCCATATCACATATGGCGTTGATTACTTCCTTTTATGTACACACAACTAGCTTTCAGGCTTCAGTCTGATTGTTTGTGTCGGTAGTGTGCATTCGATGTGTTTTTTTTATTAAGCATACTCATGTAAATTAGACTAGTTTTAATCTGTCAAGTATGCACATGTTTAACATTTCAGTTTTGTTAAATACTCAGCATTAAAGGGGATTCTTTAATTCGAACTCTCACCCGAATTCGGATGGATTAACACATGTTCAGTGCCTTTTTTGCGAGAGTACGACCGTGAGATGTTGTTCTTGTTGTTTTTGTTCCTAGTTTATTGCATTAAATAGCTTTTTTCTTATATATCTTCATAATCGTAAATCTTCTTTATGCGGTGCTCAAGATTAAACCGACGGACTTTGATACCATTTTTATTGCTGAAACGCATCAAAATTATTTTGTTATTTAAGAAATGTTTCGAAAGCAAGTGACTACATGTGCTATGTTAATGTACACTGTAATGAGATACGTGCAAGCTTTGAATATGTTTATAAAATTGTACGTTTTCAATTACCAGTATTTTTCTCTTCCTTCCGTTTGCTTTACTTAGAAAGGCAATATCCATTTTATCTTGGTCATGTTCAGGGCCTTTTTGGCAATGTTTGAAACTATCATATCCTAACTCAAACATTTTATTGTTGTTCGAATTACTACTCAGACACTTTACTTTATTGAAAACGCGTTTCAATTGTCGATGTTGACCATTTATATATGTCAGATATGTTCTGTATGACGGAGAATAGCTTCTGCTTACTGCTCTGAATCAGACTGACTGCACCGAAACAATTCCTGTTCTCGTTAGCGTATATATACCAAATTTAACAGTTTTATTTATACAATAATTAGCAATGGATCCTGAAATGTGTAAAATGATGCATTTCACACGAAATATCAAAACATGTCAATTGTGTATATTTTATAATTGCCAAGAAAACACATCCCAAGATATTGTCGTGATACATCAATGACAAATGAATGCATGCACTTGCCATTTGTACATCGTTCACTGTCTGTCTGAATATATATTGATTCATCACAAAGAAAAGTAATCACGAAGGTCTGTCTGCACACTGTTCAACGAAAATCAGATGCTATTCGAGGGCCTGCTCGTGCCAGTTGTTGCAGTTAAAAAGAAAATCTTAATAAATTTATCGATTCAACCATATCCTTAGTATATTTTACACTGACTTGAAAGGTCATATTTAAAGAAAAAAAAACACGTTTGTTTGTATCTATCTTTTGGCACGACTGATAAATAAATAATACGTTAAAATTTGTTTGGTGAGTGTTATTTAAAACTCTTCTATTTAGATCAATGTATTATTCTCAGCAACTCTTTCCGTAACAATCCAATTTCAATTACCTCCCTAGGATAAATGAAGTGAAAGTAGCGTCAAACGTGCACATGTTAACCAACTGCAGAAGCCACCTGCATCAATTGTTTAAAAATGTAATAATAGTTCAGTACACGTTCAATTTATGACAAGTATGGTTATTTCGCTGCATATGGAGGCAGTTCGCGTTCTTGGCGTGAGCTTGAGCTTGCGTGAGCTTTTTGCTTTTCCCAAGGACAAGACTAAGGAAAATCTGGACTTTCAATATCGACCGTGTTGACGAATCAAATAATGGGATAAATAGTAACGTTTGTTCCTTACGTTACGACGAATCCTTCTTTATGCAAATTCCTTGTTCTTGGAGAGTGTTTTAAGAAAGAAAATAAAACAGGTGCGCTTCAGACGATATTTAAGTTCAAACAAAACAAAGCTGAAAAGTATCGGAGGCAGTCGTCAGCAACAGAAAAGAGAAGAAAGAAGATTCGTTTTTAACAGTAACATACTTGTGTTGCTTGATTTAAATATTAATTGAAATACACCATTTATTGATAAGTCTTAAATAAGATGGGATTGTTAAACATATTTCAAAACCACTGATGAAGACTTCAAATCATGGATTTTTATCTATGCAATTTGATTTAGTATTGAAGTGTTGGGCGGGGAGGGGATTTCATATCTACCATATAGTTATTTTTTTCTTCCATTATTACGGATAAAATTAATATCACGTGTATATACTTTTTATTGGGATGTTATAGGACTTATTTATGATTAAAATTTTTCTTCACAAAGTAAAATTAGTAATAGTGGCAGACTTGTCATTATCATTTAATTGTAAAATTCTCTTTTAAATTAACTAAGATCTATATTGTCCGAGGAAATCTCCATATATAAATTAATAGCATACGTGACTATTTCGGGATAATATAATTAACACCATCAAACTATATTTTTTCTCCTAAAATATATTTTCTCATTATAATAGTCATGTTACCTAAATGCACTTTTAATTTCAGATTAATAATATCTTTTCATAACATTCTTAATTTTATATAAGAAAACATTAAATTAACATGGAAATAGCATGTTTCTACACATGTTTATGATTGTTTTGCTTCATATAAAAAGCTGTCTATATTTCTTCATAATCGAGTGTGAAAACATGCATGTAATGCTCACACATACTTTATTTGTATTGTATGTTTTGTTATGTTTGTATGAGGAAGAAAAGTATATACCTTCTTTGATTATGTATTTTTTTCCTTATTTCTAAAGGTCAAAAGTAGCCGCTCTGCAATTTAATAAAAATGTGTGAAGAAAAAAAAAAGACACAGCAGGGTATGGAACAGTAAAGCATATCTTATCCACGAGGTCGAAAAGGCGAAACTATTGTGAAGGAAGTAAACTCGGAATAGACATTTTGTAAATTGCTTATTTTTTCCTTATAGGATCATCCATCTACTTGATAATGTCATAAATATTGTAATCTCAGTAAAAAACGGAATTTGATAAATGTTTTATTCAAGATCAAACACTGCAGCTTTTTAATGCTAATCAAGTCAGACTGACTGACTACTTATGCCAAGTGGGACAACTTATAGCTATAGATGTGTTAAATAAGGTTGAACTGATTAACAATAGAAATGCAAATAAATAACTTGATAATGATAAAATATGAAAGTGTAGCTTTTGTTATTTGTATGTATGCAATTTAAGGCTATGCAGTGTGTACAGGAGCTGCGTGCTAGTCACTCCAGCTACAGGAATGCTAAGGAAGCCATACCTGTACAAGGGCATCAAAGTCCCTTACCACACTGCATAACAAAGAGACCTGGAGTGTCTAAGAAGGATTATTGTAGAAAATCATGTGTCATGATACTAATGAGGAAGTTAAGCCCGATAAAGTATACTTTTGCAAACAGAGCAATTTAAGCCTGCAGGGCCTGCAAAACAAATTATCTATTGTGCAAAGCATCGTCAAGCCACACAATGTTTTATTATAACGTCAAGATGCAAACAAACGTCAGGCTTTTTAGATGAATGTTAGAAAGTCATAATCTACTGTAAAATCAGCCTATTATAATGTCTGATATAATCATTGTTAAAATCATTTAATTTAATATAAACTTTTACTTCATTTTTTTTAATTACTAAGGTAAACAACATATCAATACTCCTCCAGTATTAAGGATTAGCTGAACAACTATGTGTTTATGCATTTATTTCTTTTTTTCAGTTTGTTAAAATATAATTAGAACCCTTGTTTAGTGTTAGAGTAGGAAAGTTGTTATTGACCTTTATAGGGTATTGGACTTAATGTGGGAATTTCTAACAGCAGACCTCACACATCTTTGTTTAAACTTATGAATTAATGAATCCTTTTATATGCAGTACATGAAGCACTGAACTGTTGAAAAGGGTTTATAGAACGATAAATGATGCGAAAACAGTACCTTTTCATAGCGATAACATTTAAGATATGTTGTTGTTACCAAGCTTAAGTAACAAGAAATGATTATAATTAAACATTGAGTGAACGGAGTATTATCTTTGTACTTTAAAAAGGGATTGTATGCATAACAAACTACTGAATTGTGCAATCAATTATTTTTAAATTATGATCTTTCAGACGGTGTTTGATAGATATAACAATTGTTAAACAAGAGGGTCTTGATGGCTTTTAATCGTTACCTGAGTACATGAGCCCAAAGTAGGCTCATATCTGGCGTCAAATAATGAAGAGTTATTTACTTTAGAAATCTTTGGTGAAGATTGAACCATTAGTGTAGCCACTGGTCTGATAACATTTTCTAAAATTTTACTAAGTGACCTACTGAATCTATGAGGCCCAGATCAAAACCTAACGGCAAACATTCTGGCCAAGTTTAGAGAAGATTGGGCCGTAAATGTAGCCCTCTAAACGTATTCACAAGGTTTTTCTAAAATTTGATTAATGACCAATTTTTTGACCCAGTTACAAACTCACCCAAGATTTCTCGCAGATTAACATTCTGGCCATGTTTATCAAGATTTGGCTATAAATGTGGTCTCTAGCGTATTCACAAGATTGTTCTGAATTTGACCTTTGTTCTAGTTGTTGATCCCACCTGACCGCGATACGAACTTATTCAAGAGTTCTTGCTTTCTGAACAAGTTTGATGAAAACTGGATAACAACTGTAGCCTCTAGTGTGCTAAGAAGCAAATTGTTGACACCGCACGACGGACGATCAGAAAAGCTTACCTTGAGCACGTTGTGGTCAAGTAACAAATGAATGAACTTACATATCAGTTAAAAGTCAATCAACACCATTTTTATATATATATATATATATACTATATTACATTTGAGAACATTAGTATGCTAAACTGAGTAAGTGTGGCTGAATTTGGAACAGCACTATCAGAGATTTCATTTGAAAATGTTTACAAGCATGTGGCGTCGAGCGATCAGAATATCTCACCTGATCATAAGCTCACGTGGGCTTAAGCACTTATACAGTTGTTGTATGCATTTTATGTGTTAACTGTTGGCCGAAACGTGAACGAACTAATAATAATAATAAAGCCTTTTGTATCAGAATTACTGTGACAGAAATATGAAAGTAACACTAAACAATACAAATATAATATGATTTAGACAAATGCACTGATCATTGGCTTAACAAAATAATATAATCACAGACAGAAAATTCACATGATTTATTTTATTATTCACAAATGTAGGTATCACTATTTCTATAAGTTTTTGTATGCAATATAATTAGTAACCCGTAGTCTCCAACAATATCAAATTGTCTTCTCATAGCTTATCAAATTATTATACATGCATACTGTCACCCTCAAAGTACAGCAGGTCATACATCCGTCGTGTAGATCTTGTGTAGGCAAGGTATCTTTATAACCTAAAAATACTTTAATAATCTTCCTGCATTAAACAGTACAAAACAAGAGCCGGTCGACCCATGTGATGCTCCCCTAATAGGTTTTGGAAACAGATAAGTAGTTTGCCCATTACTGCCTTCGAAATAATGTAAATGAACAAAATTGTTAGATTTTTGCAGACTAAAGCTTGAGTTTTTGCAGAAATTGTTCTCCAGTTCCGCCCAAACAATCATAAGACATTGTAACTATTACTTGATATAGAAAAACTGTTGGAAATATAAAGGTTTGGACCAAACAAACATTTTCACTAAACAATCAAATACATTATTGTTACCTGAACAGGTCTCATGAAATACTGTTTATTAATGTCATAAATCTGCATGAAAAGTAAATCATAACGCCACAATCGTCATTAGACAAGGATTTCCTATCTGAGCCACGCTGCACAGTTATTCTAAACTAGGAAAGCCATGTGAACACTCATGTTTTAGCTCAGCCATGTCATCTGCTATGACGTTGATGTATATTTCTTACAGGACTTTATATTGTTCCTTTTTATAGGTTTGAAAAGACTGAACATTTTTAAAGCTGATTATTATGTGCTAAAACCCCATACAGTGGTCGAATATTGTTACATATATTTTGGATACGCACACTGTCGGACACCACCTTTTAAAACATGTGAAAGCCCTAAAAATTTATGCATCATCTGCTGTCCAGCACTAATTTGCATTTGTTGGAGCAATAACATTTTTAACATATTCTGCACACTGTACTGCATCAATTGTCTTATAGTATTAATGTGTATGATAAGTTGAGTAATTTAAATGATTCTTGTTCACCTTTTTATAATAAAATATTTATAGTTGTAATATGCTATACCTCTTAATATTTTATTTACCATATTGACATGAACATTAAAAGAAAATTAGTACATATTCAATAAATAAACATTGTACACTGAGAAAAAAAACGAATTCAATAGTTTTCTGTCCCTCCTCTATCTATGTGTTGTTATATATATATATATATATATATATTGACTCAATTAAAGAAAAAAATATCTGTGAATAAAAAGAAGTTATTAAAAATCATTAGAGATAACATTTTTAATACAGACTAAATCCTACACCGGACCGACTTAGTGAATCAATAAGCAGCTCTGAGCAGTATTCATGAAATAAGTCATGCCAGCATTTGGGGGTTTTCAAACGAATCCCCACTTGCATACACTGAACAGATTCGTTTTACGGTGAATCCTAATAATTAAGATGAACAATAGTTTAAATTAACTATGTATTAGTAACCGTTATACATACTGTACACTTTTTTTCGCTGTATTCTGCGAGTTTAAACAAATTTGATAAACAATTGGACTGTTTAACGATATGACTGGAAGTAAAACAACTGTCAAACAGCCAGTGCTTCGATGAAACAGTGTTACTGAAACAGATAGTATAGCTATATGACGCCGAATCCATGTTTCCCTCCGAATCCGATAAGCGTAAGATTCGGCGGGGATGTCAGCATTTTCTGCATTAGCAATTGCCGATCTTGGCTCAAACAAATGTGGCTGGATTCATTGCTCACCAATATTTGTGTTATCCGAAAAATCCATTGTTCTCAAACAGCGAATGATAGAAACATAAATACTTTTTTTGTCAGAACAACATCAAACATTGGTGGCTGTAAACAAATATTCAACTATGACGTCGTAATCAAAGAGAGATAATCGCTTCCTGTCGCAAACATACAATATAATACAAATGAAAATCAATAAATACATTTCATATGATGTACACACAAATTAGTCGAACAAATTTAATTTTTATACGAAATTTACCAATTATAATTAGAAAAGACGCACTTTAAAAACGTTTCATATGAACTTTAAAGTAAGTATCTGAGGCCGCTGTAATACATATTTTATGGGTACAGAGTTTGTTAAACACTAAGCAACTATGCAATAAAGGTGAGACAACCTTCGGCTTAAGGCAAATCTGAAGAGTTTTAAACCTGGTACAAGCTCTAGGTAGACCCAGTGAACGGATTGAATATTAGCATGCTTGACCGAATTCTATGCTAATTTGGCCTCTCCTGAAAGATTTTTAAGGTTATTTTCCATAACCATTATATCTCAACTGACTCCCAAATGCATATTCACTTTAATTTAAAATATGTAAAATGTTTACATTGATCATGTTATTATTTTTTTAAGAGCATGTCCCTGTAGTTGAAAGAAAATCGGTTTACCCTTTATACATATACATGTATGTTTAGCACGGTAGACTTTATAGAGTGCCTTCAAACCTATGTTAAATAATGGTTACTTTCGACATCAGATATTCACGTGCTAGCCCTGGAAAATAGTATTTTATATTAGTTGTTAGTTACAACCAATTCACATTCAATTAGTTTATACACACAAGAAACATAACATATTAATGCTATGTAATTTTTAAAGGAGGTTTATTATGTATGTCATTACTTTAATGGGTGCTAGATAAAAGCAAAAGCCCTAGAACGTTTTATAGGATTGCACATGCAACAAACCATGTTCATAAATAATAAACGCCAGATGTATAAGAAGCACACCGCTTAATGATGTGTAAAGTATCGATGAGACGAATAATCCGTACATAGTTCACTCGGTTTTGAATTTTGTTTTTTAAATTGTCGGCATTCGTTTGAGACACGTAGTCATCAAATACTTGCACGTACGCACGTGATGTATGTGATACGTTGCTAACGTTGGGCGTTTTTATATGACCATTACTTGCGTTTCTTTCAAGAATCAAAGTAGAAGTTGCATTTTTTCTCACGCCCGTTAAAATTTAGCCGAGCCAGCCTCTTACAAATACGTCTAGGTAAGCCTGACAGGATAATAACAAAATGTTTCTGACGATTAATGCCAGACGGTCAATATAAAGGTCAGTTAGAGGTTGTTTCTGCTAACACTTTTTTTAGGAAAAAAAGAAACTCCAACAATTCTTCTTTTGTAAGGTATAACCCGTTTCGAGATTGATCAGTTGGTAACACTATGATCATATACACAAAGTCGGTGTTTGCTTTATAAGTCGAACATGACCACTCTTCTTTTCTTACACTTTAGTCCGGCTTTACCCTAATTATACTCATCTAGTTGTGCTTCAACTCGGCTTCACTGTAAATCACTGTCATCCACAAACACACACACACACGCACACACACACGCACACACACACACACACACACACACACACACACACACACACACACACACACACACACACACACACACACACGATAATATGCCTCAGCTAGGCTTCACTATAATCACACACACACGTAGACACACATACACACAAACTATGATATATTCAAAAACAGATACATTATTTCACTATAATCTCACACACATCTTATGTTTAAGGTTCTATGTTTCCCTACATTGAAACATACCATGTTTCTGCTACGCTTTTTTATAATCCCACATTACAGCTTCACTGTAATCCCACACACCATATTTCACTTAAAGCACACACACTATATCACGCTTCAGCTAGAGTTTTCTATTATTCTACTCACTAGCTATATTTCTGATTGGCTTCAAATTAGACACCCTCACCATGCGATTGTTCTATTGAGCTTCACTATTAGCATACACACCATGCTACGTTTCAGCTGGATTTCATTTTAATCACAACCATGCTTTGATTTGTATACATAGGCTTCACTCACAATGGAATGCATCAGCTGGACCAACATATGTTCTTCGTATGTCGAGTTTCAGCCAATACAGTAATTAAATTAGCCTTAGTTCGTGATGTTTTCATTACATTAATTAATCGTGATTGTGTTACTCAGTGCAACGTTATTGTCAGTAGTTAATAAAAAAACGGGTTGGTGGAGTTGATGTAGCATATTTTATCAATAAAGCAACAAAGCAAAACCAGGAAATAAAAGCACGAACATTTTTTTTTTAATTACCCCTGTAATAGCACGCATTTTTAAAAATCTAATTTAATCTAATCCGGCGTTTATCAATGGGTTATACTGAACGGGGCATCAGACATTAAAATTATGTATTGCAAACTTTGTTGGGTTACTTTGTTTGGTTAAAACCATTTACCTTTTTTATTGATCTTTTTCCTAAATACAGGTACGGAATTTTATAAATATATCGGTCCATCATTCCCTTCCTTTTGATGATAATTAATGATAATAATGCAACATCAACGTGTTCTGTCCCTCCATTTTGACGATGTTTGCCTTTTTTGACCATAGTTACTGCTGAAACTGGTCGCATGTCTGCTAGATATAGTTTTGATATGTTATTAACATGTGTACGATTCGCACACTTATTTGTTCGACAAAATAATATACCTGCTGCTACCTGTTTGTTGCCAAGCTTTCACTTGCAAAGGATCAGTGCACTGAACGCATGATCCTACGTTAAATGATTTATATGATGTGTCATTACCATACCTACTTCCTGGCCGAACATCGACTAAACAAATCGAAAAGAGGTTGTCAAAGGGTTTATGCGGTGAAGATACACGTAGAATAAATTTACCTTTTTTGATGACATATGCATGCATACATGTACACATATATACTTAAGTAGAAAAAACAAACATACAACAGATAGTTGTGTGTGTGCGAGGGGCAAGACGTTTTTTTTAGAAATTGTTTAATGCCAGAGCATAACTAGTTGCTGTCGGGCAGCTTAACATGATTAGTTTACACATATTATTGTTACCACATTGAAGTTGTATTAAAAAGAGCGTATAACTTAACCAAACCGTAAGTTGTATGACACTGATAGCCAGTGAAGGGTTAAGTATTTGTCGTATGTCATTGTGCTTTGTTATCTAAAGACTCACTAATGCAAATACAATATACATTGCGAATCTAACACGTGTTTTATAATTTAAACATATTTTATATCAAAAGCGATTTTAAATAAACAAAATACATATTTAAAAATATATACGTATACCTTGTACATGTAGTCTTATTTGTTATGGTTTATTCAAATATATATAGATTTCAGTGATTTTTTGGCAAATTATATTATACAACTTTGTGTTATATTACGCACCCATTAAATAAAAATGTATTTAACAATTTTAAAGTTTAAACTACAACATTGAGTTAGGCTTAGAAGACAGACAAATTGGATTTATGCTTGTAAAATATAACCTTGTTATATATGAAGTGTCTTTAATTATCACTTACTAACTGATTTTTTTTGCAATGGGCTGTCATCATGTTATATTTAGTATAGGAATGTATTTCATCAAATATAAATTCCTTGCATAACTTTTAACAACTGCGACTTTTATTATTTATGTTAATATTAATTATGACAAATATTACTATCTTACAGCATTTGATAACTTCATTTTAGTGGACCGTATACAGAGTATGCATTTCGGTTAATCTAGATTCAAAATTTCTAAAAGTATTCAGCTTTGATGAATCATTATTTAAAAAGTAAATCTCGAAAGTGTAAGAATAATTACAAATTGTGTATTCTTTGTCTAGGACCAAATAAAATGAGTTAAGGGTTAGTTAATAGCGATACTAACTGAAAAGATGCACCATTAACACTAGACGCAATTTCAAAATGTTTTATTTCAACACATTAATTCATATATGTGTAATTTGTACAAGACAACCTACTGTACTTTGTCTAAGTTAGTATACGCCACATGCGTTTTAATTTCACTAAAACACGGACACACAAGAGACAGCAGATACATTTTAAATTATTTTTTCATAAATGTGTCATTGTGCAAGATAACTTATTATATTGTGTCTATACTATTATATGCTTCATGATTTTAACTCCTTAAAAAGCTCAATATTCATGCAGATTATTTAAGTATGTACACATTATTTTACATTCCCAATAAAATATTTTATATCAAGAACTATTTTTTTAGATATAAAACATACTTTTTATCTTGAATTCAAAGTTGTTAATAATTTAACTAAAGGGCGGTTGTAAATTTTCATATCTGGTCACTTAAAAGCTCATTTAAAACTTATAAGGATAATTTTCAGGAAATATAACATACAAACATGGAAAAATGCATATCAGCTTTAAAACAGCATTTGTTTTTTTGGTAGAGATGCCGTTTAACGTCATTATTGTTCAATTAATATGAATATGGCTTTCATTTAAAAGTGTTCTAATTTATCACAGTATAACTATTTTTTAGATTCTCATCAAAATATATTAACATTTATTACTTTCATTACTACCAAATAACTATAATGACAAATATTCAACATTAAATTGGGTTATTGTATTATACGTATATAAGGAAAACAGCGGAAAGTGTCATTTGTCTTTTTTAACAAATATAATGCTCGCTAAGTATCCGGCGTTTTTGTAAATAACAAAACGTTTTTTTTTTTTAGAATCAGGGTGATTCCAGTTCTGCATATAGTGGTATTTTAAGACCCATTACATATTTCCAATTTAAATTTAAAAAAAAGTGCTCAGCAGTAAACCAGAATCTGATCTTTAAATTAAAAACAAAACAACAGAATAAAACAAAAACAAACAAAACAAAAACAACAGCAACAAAAACGTTTAAATTATTTTACTTATTTTTTTATGGTATAGACTGCTGACTCATATATCAAAATACGATAATATTGCAGATTGTTTTGAGCAATTTATTTCTTACTTTTATTATATTAATTTTATTATTTTTTAATAATTTAATTAATTATACATAGTTGTAATTTGTGTGTGCCAATGATTATCCAAAGAAATCATTTCCATTGCAGGACATGGCAGTTACAATGGTGTCGGTCCTGTTCTTGGCCTTCCTACTGCAGCAAGTCAAGTGTGAGCTGCTAGGTTTGTATTTGATTCTTTTGTTCGTGAAAATGTGATTGCTCCGAGTAAACAGGTATATACATCTAAAACATTAAATTTATTGTATACTAGCATTTATTTCATAAAGAACGAATACTAGCGAATCAGTGTGAAAATGTAATTGAGCATCTATGGCATGTACGGCACTAACTCACTGAAACGCATTTTGTTGACATAACTTTCGATTTCATCTAATTACGCGTGCATTTGGAGATTTCCAACCCTTTTCAAACATGCTTGATTTGGAGATTTGCCATAAATGCATGTATTTTGGGGTACAGCATACTTAAGGTTTTGTTGTTTTGTGTTGTTGTTGTTGTTGTTGTTGTTGTTGCTGATGTTTAAAATGATGGAGTACAAATAATACCTAATAAATGAGTCCCTTGTCGTTTAGCCTCTCAGGTCAGGTTGTGCAATAAGGATTCGCGTTATCTATATAGAGCTTTTGAAAAATATTGTTTGATAACGTAGATACCTTCGTGTGTTGTGTATTACTCCACATGACTAGGTGTTGTGCAATAGTTCCGAAAATATCATTGGTTTAACAATGTTTTGCAGTTAACATTGCCCTCCACCGAACACCTACTCAAAACGCGGAGCTAACTTATCCAGACGCCAAGATTGTTTCCACTGTAGACGGAAATAAAAACTGCTTAACCGGAACTGAATTCACCAGGATGACAACTTTACTTGACCCCTGGTGGCAGCTGGATCTGGACGATGTGTACATACTAACTGTCGTGCACGTCCTTGGCCGTTCAAGGACAGATACCTTATCAGGTTAACGTGATAACATGATGTTTAATTATCCTTGCTTAAACATTTTGGGATACAGTTTGCCAAAATGCAAATACACCTTGGTCTATGTAACACAAACGCCACGCAACATTCACAAACGTTTTATTTTGCTCTTGGATTTGCATCTTCACTAACACTTACAGCACAAAGACGGGATAAAGATCACATTGTTTAAATTTAACTTGTGATGATACAAACCCTGTACAAATGTAAAGGTAGACCTAACGGGCACAAATGAACTATTTTTTTACAAAATAGTTCCCACTCAGACCGTGTATTGAGTATATGACTCACAGGTCTGCGACTATGATCGATAAACGAGTAGTATTTAGCACCGACTAAACGTTATTTGTCCGTAAAATATCTTTTAGGTTTAAAAAACAACTTTATCATAAACAAGCAGATGAGAGTCAAACCTGACCAGCATTAGTATTTTTCACTAAATTAACCTCAGATAAAACATGAAGCAAACATTTGTATCGAGTACCGTTAGCAAATTTCTATTAATCGAGCCCATTAAAATTGTGTTTTAACTTTTATACTTAATGAATTAAACACACATTACTTTTTATGAATAAGCTGCCATTGTTGTAAACATTAAATGCGAATGCATCACATTGCTTCATCGAATAAAAGGGCCAACTTTTCTAGACCTTGCTTCCTAAACCACCATTACGCCACTAAATGCTTTGTCTGATATGTAACAATTGAAATTAATTATTTAATCATAGTATGGAATGTTTAAATATTGTAATATTTAGTCATTTTATAAATTGATATATCCTTAATTATAACAGTAAAACGGTTTATCAATGAACAGGTTACCTGGTCGGTTTTCAACTTAGAGCCGGTTTTACAGAGGAACAATTGTCATTGGTGTACAGGAACAACGACACCGTCTACAACGACGGTGATATTTGGATCAACACCACCATAATCGCCAAGATCATCCAAATTTACCCACCGAATTATACTGTGTCAAATAACCATGCACACGTTTCACTTGTCCTATGCGAGGTTGAAATATATACCCTAAGTACGTATATGGAATCTGTTTTCAGTTGTCTTAACAATGGTGGAATTGATAATGAGGTAGCCATCAGTATGTATTTTAAATGGCAAATTTATTACACTTTACCTATTGTAGATGTTACAGCAAAGTATCACCCACGAAATAATAAGTATGAAATTAAATAGTTCGTTGATACTTCTCTTCGAATAGGTATGGTGGTGTATGTTATTGTTCTAACAGAATATGAAGCACTATTGTTTTAAATGTTTAAATGAGTTTGATTTTTTGTCGTTTTGCCCGCTGTTGGCAATACCTTATTTCTATCTAAAAGGTCATATCCATTCTCTTATCTTTACCTAGTTTTCATAAAATTACCCTAATAAACTGGTATACTCTATAAAACGTGCGTATATGCGAATAGAGTTTATCAAATGAAATGAGTGATTTTAAAACCTTCATATCGTTTAAGTTTATAGCCTTTACCGAAGTAACCTTTAACACAACGGTAGTACAAGTATGCAATGACCGTTAGGTAAATTAGTTTTGTTGCATGGTTCTTAACATTACTTAATTGCGTCTAATTACATAGACATACTGTCATAGACAGGTGAAATGCTAAATGATTCGTTCATAGTCGATATACCTATTGCTTAAATGACTTGTTAAACCCAAATCTGTATTCATTTACTTTACAAATCCTACTCAAACTTCGAGCTTTCAAAACTAGATGTGATTATTGTCTTCTTGTTTCGTTCTTATTAAGCAAATGAGCACATCAAACAATACAGCAATGTATCCATGTCCACTGTGTACAGTGCACTGAACAAGACCTTTGGATCAGATCTTGCTATAGATGGGATATATCCGATTAGATGGCCTTATACACCTGAGTTATGCAACTGCTGCAGTATTACGGGACCTGGGGGATCTAAGGAGAATCTTTGGTGGACTATCGATTTCGGGCAACCCCGTATGATTGGAGGGTTCTATATAACCGGGAGGAGAGGTAAACTGATATCGATTGAGTTGCTTTCCATAGTAAATACGTAAGGTGCAAACAATATAATATATAAAATATATACCTTGTTCTTTTTCAAGTTGCATATCATTAGTTAATATCCTCGAGAACATGATTATATCATGATGTCAGATAACATATCGCCCAGTGTAACAATCCTCATTGTCACATAGCGACTACTTACATTATAACATTTTTAAAATGCGTACGGTACATGTTGTTGGAGTAAAAACAATCTTCTAAAATTAACTAAGATCTTCTAAATGGGTAATTATTGCGATAGTTTCATTAGAAATATTTTAAACAATTACTGATCGAACGATATTATTCCTTTATATTATACCTGTATGCTTGAGAGTTGGGTTTTTGTTCAATGGATCAGTTAATCTTGTCATTGGGTACCATATAAGCATGTCGCCCTTTACTATCTAGACACTTGATCTGGTGTATGTGTAGTGTGAAATGGGAGTCATATAACACAATTTGGTGTTTGCAAGATATACTTATTACCCTTTTATATTGCATAAAAACTAATATTCAAAATATATTGATATATCCAATACATTTACAGCGGTACAGTTATGCCTGTGCATAAATCTGTTTTTGACGATACCATAATCGCATCTAGCCTGATCCTGAAATGACCTGTCTATTTAAAGACAATGTTTAAATACGCTTTGTAGAGGCACGTATGAGTGGAGACCTATCAGCATACTATTACTGAAAGTAGGTCACTCCCAGTAGTCTGCTGAGCAAATGTGGTAGGGTTGTTAAACTAGGCCAATTAACACTTTTTTCATGTAGATATTTCAGAACGTTTTCATAATCTTTGATTTAGAATTTGCCTTTAAGACGTTTGACTAAAAACAAAAACAATGACGCTGTTTCCAGATTTAAATGTGGAACATTTATAACTACAATTTAATTGAGATAAGTTTTTTATCCGTTTTGTTTCATTGTTACATCTCCTTTTTCCGTGGTTATTTGAACGTTGTGTCATTGTACAGACTGTCGGGTAGTTCTGGGTCACTAACGACAAAAACTCTGTTACCGTTGTTATAATCGTTCAAATAAGACAAACCTTTACATATTTTGAAAGACAGATATCTCTGGAATGTTTTGCATTTGAACACTATGCAGCAGCATTGTGTACTCGTGCAATACTTTGAGCGTAACAACATACACCAAGTCCGGTGGTTACGAGTCAATTCCGTGAGTTCCGGGTCACGTGATATTTTTGTTCTGGGGATCGTCTCAAAATCATTATGAACTGTCAAAACTGACAGAAAACTTGTAAAACATTGGGACAACTACTTATAAGTCACAACAGTACCTTCAAGCACACGTTTGGTGTACACTGCGACATACAAGAAACAAGAAACAACTGTTAACATTTTATTTTGCAATTACCAGTACCTGCTGGCATGTAAAACACTAAAAATAACAATAAACAACTGTAAAATGTATATACACTGGTCAATACCTTTGACATGTAAAAGAAAAAAAAATAGAGCATGACATTATTTCACATGAGATCAAAAATTAGCTGTGCGACAAACATTCTTATAAAATAGCAATAAAATATAAAAGTCTTAAACTGAACCTCTGATAGGAAAAACACAGTACAATATCATGACTAGACTGATTACAAAATAACGTCATGACTAGACTGATAAACATAACCATATCATGACTAGACTGATAAACATAGCAATATCATAGCAATATCATGATTAGACTGATAAACATAACACTATCATGACTAGACTGATAAACATAGCAATATCATAGTAATATCATGACTATACTGATAAACATAACAATATTATGACTAGACTAATAAACATAACATTATCATGACTAGACTGATAAACATAGCAATATCATGACTAGACTGATAAACATAGCAATATCATAACAATATCATGACTTGACTGATATAAAACATAACAATATTATGACTAGACTGATAAACATAACAATATCATGATTAGACTGATAAAAGTAGCAATATCATAACAATATCATGACTAGACTGATAAACATAACAGTATCATGACTAGACCGATAAACATAACAATATAATGACTAGACTGATCAAAATAACAATATCATGACTTGACTGAGAAACTTTTAAAACTAGAAACACAGTCATGAAAACTTATCCTATTCACTAACAATTGCAATAGCACTCTCTGCTTTCATTTGTGAAACAATGTGCCTTAACTGACTGAGCATTTGGCCATAAGATGACGGCAACGGTCTGATAATGTAATGGCATTGTATAATGACTCCCCCGCCAACTTCCTGTTGCTCCGGCCAAGAAGAGGAGCTAGGGGCTGGTTCTCCCCAAGGCTCTGCATAGACAGTCCCGCCATTATCAGTTTTGTCTCTCTCTAAAACAAGTGGCCAGTTCCTTTGGCACATGCCCTATGTGGAGGCCAACATCAGACAATATCAGGTGGCGTATATTGTCTGTGGTCATATTGTGCATGGTTAAATTAAAAGTTTCAAGTTTGGGAATCCAGACGAGACATGCAGACTTGTCGTGAATGTTTGTATACTCTCGATCAACAAGCAACAGAGATGGCGGATCTGTCATAGGAGGCCGAATTGGGTAGACGTGGTACACTTTTATTACACAGTTTTGTAAACGAATTGGAGATCCACCAACTTCAGAGTGTGTAGATGTGCATACAGCAACGACAGATGTGGTCTCTTCAGTCCTTGGTTTTACCTGAAACAGACAGGAGAAAAAATGACATTAAATTGGTGTGCCTAAAGCTCAAATGTGTATTATTTTTGCAACCAGCATTCTAAGATCAGCCTTCATGCAACTGCTAAGTAAGTTTGTAACAACAATTTGAGTGTGTCATATTCACAAGACTTAAATAAAAAGAAATGATCCGTTTTTTTCTCTGCTCCAATTTTTGTAATTAATGGTTTGGTTATTTTTTTAGCATTGTAAAGTGAAAACAATCATAACTGTGTAACCAATGAGGGTCCATTTCATGGATAAACTTACATTAAGGACAATAAATGGCGTATCGTCATCTACAGCCATGGCTACACTGTCCGAGCAGCAGTCTCTATGGATCCAGCCATCACATTTGTCACACTGTATCCATAAACTCCCCGACTGAAGTGACTGGTCCTCCTCCCATGACATCTCACAACCCATACAAGTGATATCTTCTTTTTGTACCAACTTCTTCAGATGTCTGGGGTGTCTTTTTCTGTGATCTTCTGGTGCTGGGTCTTTTTTTACTGATTAGAACAGACTGGGATTGTTTTGATTTTTTTCCCTTGAAGCTTTCTTCGATGTTTGACTTGTACTTAGCTGCTTATTAAATTTGTTCTTCGCTTTTGTTTCTTTCTCAGCAAACTGTTTTACTTTCTTCAGTTCTGTCAGTGCCATTTTTCTAATAGATTCTGGCGAAGTCAGGTTATCTGGCATTTCTTGTATAAGACGCCTTGCTTTTCGTTTGGTAGATACAGCAGCCGTAGGGAAAACAAGTTTGGCGGCCAGTACAGGCGACAGCACGCTTTCTGAAGTCTCTGTTGGGATGCTGGGATTGACTGCTTGTGGTTGTTCTACACTTCCTGAACAAACTGTGGCCAGCAAGTCTAGCCCACTTGGTGCTTGTACCTGTACTTTATCAAGATGAGTGTCCTGCTCTGGTTGGTCACCTTCAGGTTCAGGAGAATCTGGACACCTAGAGACTGTGGCTGTGGCTGTAGAAGGATTGACTTTAGTTTGTTCCATTGACTTTGTGTGCAAACGTTTGTATACCTGGAAGCATAGTGACTGGATTTCGATGTCATAACCCTCTTCAATACGCGTTGTGTACTTTGCACTGGAGTGTCAAGTGCACTTTCTAGGGCCTTAAGACACCAAGACACTTGCATCTGGCTTGTTTTTTCAGTCTCCTCTTTTGAGCTTTCTACTGAACTTTCACCTGAAAAGGTCAACCCAGGCTTTAGGACTTCAGACCTTACAGCGTTGCTGTCTACTGGATAGATACCAGAGCTTCTGAAACTGTTAACTACAGTTAATGGCCTATAGAAGAGGAGAAAGGCTTCTTTCAGAAGTTCTGGAAACTTCTCTTTACCCAGCGGTGACCATGGATTTTCTCTACTATGTCGACGCAAGACTTCATACCATCTTCTCTTCAGAGGACCAAATACTCCAACATCAAGGGGCTGCATAATATGTGTAGCATTTGCAATAAACCTGTAGATCTCAATACCCCTTGGCATGGCAAACTGAAATACTGACATATTCACATGGCTGCTCACACTACCATTCAACAGTATTACAGGCCTTTCTTGCACACAATGTTTATCAAAATGTTCCAACCAGCTTTTGAAAGCCACTTTATCCATCCAGCCCTTTGCAGTGTATGTGATTCCGCTGTTAGCAATAGCTCCAGTAAGAGGATTGTATCCTCTGGGACGTGGGGAAGGATATACATAGTATGGTGGTATCATACTTACATCGGCCGCTCCACAGAACATAACAGTCAATCTTTCTTTGGTGCTGCCCCCTGTCACATGCGGAACTTGTGGTACTTCATTTCTCTTTGGGCCGATCATTACCTGGCTTGCTTCCAAGTGAAAACCCGGATTCATCTACATTATATATTCTGTTTGGCTTGTCTATCAAACTCAACCTAATTACAAAGTCTATGTAAGTAGAATACCATCTGTCTATGCTTTCTCTTGTGATATTAGCCCTCCGGGACTCATGTGCAGTTTTCTGACGTATTTCGACAATATGACTATTTCTGGCCATAAATGCAGAACACCAAGCATAACTTGGCCTTCCATTTACAAATGGAGTTTTTCTTTTCTCTTTCACAACAACATCCTGCACAAAGTCTATAAATTCACCAGGTTTGAGTCCCATTCCCCTTTCTGACAATTCTTTCAACCATCTAGCCATTGCTTCCTCTTCAGCCTCACTCAATAAGTCTCTGGTCCATTTCTGCTGTATATATCTATTACACCAGAAGTTCGTCTGTGCAAATAACTAAAAGAAAGACCAAATTTACTTGCCGCTTTTCTCACAGATGTTCCTTCCTTTTCAATTTCAAGAGCACGGCGGACACGCTCCTTCTTGGCGGGGGACTTTTTGTAGTACCTCTTGGCTATCTTTTTTGTCGCTCTTTCCGCAGGACTAGCAGGTGTACAACAAGGGGGTGTTTTTTTTTCTTCTCCCCATTGCCAGTGTTTACAGTTATGCTGAAATACAAATACCATAAGACTATGTATAAAATAATGGCAACAATGTAATATGAGTTGTTTAGTTAATGTCAGTAACAACGGTATTATTTCATGGATTCCTGTTAGTAAATAATTATTATTCAGTTAGCTAAAGTATTATAAATTGATGTCAAACAATGCTTATAAACAAGTTCTCCATTGAAAATCAGGCAAAAATCACTATTTCGGTGGAAAAGTTGGATTTCATAATGTTTTGAGATGCCCCCTCTTTAGAATTTGTCAAGCGTCTATTGACCCGGAACTCCTTAGTACACATGCGTTTGTTTTTATACGTTTTTCTTAAGCAAGAATTGTGTAGCTGCGAATGCTGTAGATTGTATAGATGTGCATCATTTAATAAACACCTAGAAAGTCTGAATATACGAGCATATTACCTTGATTATGGCTGCAAATGACGGAGACGCAGATTTTAAACAACCGGTGTCAAGGTAAAATATTTCATGTGTGGTCATTTAGTAGACTGGTTCCCGGTCATCAACAGACACACGGACACACGGCTTTGAAAAATCGGCCACAAACGTTTTTGGTTTACAGGTAATATACGTTAGAGTTTAAAACTTATTTATTAATACCGGTTTCTTCGTAATACAATACTTATTACAAAGAGAAATCTTGGTTCCGTTATATTCATTGTAATTTATTAAAGTAATGAACAAACACTTATGCAAATTAATTCAAGAGGAAACACGCCCTAATTCACCTTTCCGCGAGATCTAAAAATAGATATTACACATTGTGTATTAGCATGGAATTAGCCAATCACATCGCATTGATTGACACTTTACCTGCGTTATGCTGATTCTTACTTACACATTGTACCACAAACAATTATTTTGACAAGCGATGAGTTTTAATCTGTTTGAGCCCTTGGTTCAATTTAATAGCAACAGGGTTTTTGTTGTTTGTGGTTTGCAAAGAATCGTACGTTGCTGTAATCGCTTCTCTGTTTGCATCTTAATTTAGTTTATTGGATGAGGCTTGTCCATTTCTGCATCGAAATGTAAAGTCTCGCTGTAGCCAGCAACTTTCTTTTATAATTTTGTGTCATGAATACATCATTTGGTGAAACTGTCTTAATCTTCATCATAAACATCTCCATCACAAGCTCTTTACATTTGGAAGATATCAAATTAAAATATTTTCGCGAATCTGTAAGATAATCTGTAAGATCTATCACTTTAAACCAGGTTGTTTGTGGGCAAGGGGGCGAAGCTTAAATGCTTGTTTTAGACTCGCGGAAAGGTGAATCAAGTACAATAATGTGTACGGTGTAATGCCCAATGTTAAAAGAGTAATCTTAACATTAGAAGGAATTTGTTTACATAGATAAAGGAGTACCGAGAGGACACTATAAAATGTTTAAAAGCTATCTGCAGTAAGATGAAAGCTTCATTTCTTCCGTCAGTTACAACATATCTATTTATGTACAGAACAATAGAAATCGCGTAATGGGTTTATATACTTTTGATATAATAAATTAAAACGACTTTAACAAGGAACAATAATGTCGAATGGAAAATGCAGTTTCCATGGTGACTTCAGTTTTAAGAATTAACTATGCATAAATCGAAATCATGTCATCCTCGAAAAAGAAAACACCCTGCCTAGAAGAAAAGACACACTTTAGAAAGAAAGAATGAGCATACATATACATAAATATATAATCCTTCTTTTGATTAACTCTTAACCTCATAGACATTTATAAATATGAGGATATCCCTTAGAATATCAATGCTGCCGTTTAAGGAATAAGAGGGAGATCCTGATAACTTGTTAATGCAAATAAGTAAATTTTCAAATGTGTAAGAATAGTATTCTTTAAAGGGAAACATGAACAATTGATATGAGATAATATGATCGGATTAAATTCATATTTTACGGCATATCTCCAGGGAAATGTCTCAACTGTCAACACACGTTTAGAAGCTTATATAAGAAAAACAACAATTATAAATATAAGTTGCCAGGATCTCCCTCGTATTCCTCAAAAGGCAGCATTGATATTCTAAGGTATATCCTCATATTTATAAATGTCTATGAGGTTAAGAGTTAATCCTAAGAAAGTGTTAAGAACCACACACGGACGATGGTTAAGAAAGGGTCATGTTACAGAGCTTTACCTTGTATAATGAAAACATTAAGATAAATTCAAGAGAAATTGATGCAAAGCTAAATATTATATGCCTAAATAGCTGAACCTCACAAACGATAATCGAAACTAAAGGGTGTGCACTATTTGTAGCCATTCTTACCTAACGTCATCTCTTTGCCTTTTCACCAGGAAATAATGTTAGGAGTAAAAAAGGAAAGCAGTTTGACATTTCCTCCCGACCTTTTCTTTTTTACAAACCATCCCATTCTATCATCGGCTATTAAAAGCTATGAGCGTATGTGAGTCACAAACGCAATGTTCACGTGTACATATATATCTGGCGGTGCAAATAAAGGTACAATCAGTATTAGAAGTAGCATATGTCCCTACTATGATTTTTAAGTATAAAGCTATATAACGGGAATACATGGACCAGTTAGTGTTTCTTGAATGTTTTGGGTTGTCCGTTATCTTGACTAGTATGTGCAAATCATGCTCGATCATGCTTAAAACTGATTATTGTTAAGCACAGGAAATATTCTGTGAAAGTTTTATCTGCTTTGGGGTGCTTTAAATAAAAAGAGAAATGATGTGTGTATAACAAATATGATACAAAGCATACATTTTAAGATAAAGTAAAAACATTATGATGTTTCAGTTTTCAGGCGAGAACATACACAGTGATTAAATATATTGTTGTGTGTATCGCCCCACCAACGGTATTTCGTTTTTTTGGATACGTGGTCAACTTGAAATAGACATAATGATGCTTTTACTGTAAATATTGTATCATATTCTCCTGGTGGGATACCACAACTAGTCATTTTATCCTGACACCAAGAAAACCAGTTGTGGTGAAACTTAATTTATATTAGCTTGAGCGTAAGCATGGGAGATAGCTCACTTCAATGTGTTACGACGTTGGTATGTTTGCACTCGGGACCATTTGTACGTGATTAAACTTGTGTTACGATGAATAATTTTACTTGTACTGTAATAACACAACTGTCTTGTTGTTTTGTTTAGATGAGGCTAATCGGTACCAATCCAAAAACACACGCATCTATATAAACAACGCAGACCCGACACTAGCAGAGGAAGAGTTAGGTGAAGTGGTTTTGTACATAAACTTCTTGGAGGATGGGTACATTTTCCAACATACATTTCAGCAGCCAAGGCTTTTCCAGTATATGTCGATCCTACGCCCATACATGCATCCTCACTTTCTGACCATATGTGAAGTCGACTTTATTACACCAGGTAGGACCTTTGCCGCACAAGTTTCCCTGTACATTCCTAATATAACATACCTTTTGTATTTACAGCGTTTTGATTGGTCGGGCGCTGCTCATGTTAAAATCTGTAAATTGAAATTGACTAGATACTCTTTTCACGCGAGGCCCAAGAACACAACACTAACGATTACACCTACATATAAACGTCAATATAACAAAAACAGACCCACAGAGTCAGCAATCTTTATTTGTTGCAGCTACGCAACGCCTTATACATTTATGGCGAAGCGACAACAGCGACAATAACAGTGTGAACATTTATGTAGTTGTTTTATTCATCTAGATGACATACAACTTATTTTTGAAGACATATTCACACCAAATCAAATTACATTAAAGGTGGTTAAAGGATTTCGTGCTGTCTTTTTGAATTATATACAGCGGTGCTACCGGGAATTTTTTTGGATTGTCTTTCCTATAAATGTTACCCCATCTCCTTTGAACACTGTTTCACCTCGTCTGTTTTAAGCACAGTGATGTATATGACTTTATCAGGAATTTTTACCTATCACAGCCGCGTGTTTTCATTCAGACCTTAGGCACGCATCAGGTAAGATGTGAGATACACATCTAAGCCGAAAACAAAATGTGTATAAAGATAACAATACACAACTTATTAAGAGGTGATTAAAATAATAACGCGATTCACCTTATTGCATAATCACACATTTTTATCAAGGTGGTTCCCAATAAAAAAAATACAGTTTCTCTTCTTCGCTTGGATTGATAAGGGTCTGACACTATTTATATCGTTCATGTACTACTCTTAGTCGTAAGGTAAGTGTATCAATATAGTGTTATATAAGCTTTCACATATATAATGTGTCAGTTACAACACAGCACATGCTCATTAGTTGAAGCTGTATTTATATTTCACTAGTTTTTACCTTTACATGCGAAAATAAAGCGTGTAATTTTAGGAAATTTCGTTCCTTATTGTTCTCGTGTAATGAGTTTATATGTTCGTTTTTTTTTAAATACACCCAATAATTACACTGACGCACATTACTTGCCTTTAACTTTAAACACATTTCAGCAATAACAACTTTAATTTTAGGATAGCACATGCTTAAGTTATATTGCCAGTACGATCAAGTATCTGTCTTTGACTTTTGACAGTAGTCAGATAAAACTCCATATTTTACAGTATGTCCTCCGGGTCATTACGGAATCAATTGTTTAGGTAAGTAATTTTACAATGATCAGTGTTTTCTTTTTTTAGAATATTGTCAGAAATAATTTAGCCTACATATCTTCATTTATATGTATTCATATTATTTATTTTCATTATACGTATATGGTCGATATCTTAAAATGCAATACTCATTAAAAAGAATATTTAAGAATTTTCAAGTTCGATAACCTTTCATATATAATAATGCCAATACGTTTACATGCAGGTTAAGCCAATGGTTTGATGTTTATTGAACAAACGTAGAAATGTTTATCGTTGTACCGTAAATTTATGTAACTCATGCGTGTAGAAATGAAGAGACTACGCAACATTCATATAAATCAGAAATGGACTGAGCAATGACAACTTTGGATTGGTATTTATCTTCAACGGACATACTTTAAAGAGTGAGGCATCGTGCATATCAATGATTGCAATAATTTAATGATTTAAATTTTTGATTTAAATTTTTGCCCCATTGGCATACAGGAAATGCTGTTTGTCGTGCAGTGTAAGTTAAGGAACGCAGCATTAAGTATTGAACGCATAAAAGGCAATACTGTGACAAAGCTACAGGTAGACTTATAGAGGGATTCAGGGAAAATGCACTCTGACAGGATGCGTTTCTTTCTTTAATGCATTGACTATTTTCATACAGTATTTTCGTAAGAACCGCTTATATACCGTTGAACCTCGGCCATTCAAACTCTGATTGTCCGATGTCGATGCATTAATCGAAGTCATTGGTCCGTCCTGATTGTTTTTTTTTTCTTTTAAAATTTAATATATACATCCTTCGATTAATTATTTCGCATTAATCAAAGTTTCGACATTATTCGAAGATGATGTTATTTCCCCAATACAGTTTTAGTGCTATCTTCACACGTCTTATCCCAAAGCCCAATTATGTCACAGATCGACCATTGTGTATTTTCACCAGTCAACTTGCGAAGGGAGGTTAATCGAGTAACATCGATGTTTGGCTTCGTTAACTGGTTGGTTTAAGTTCTTAATTGCAAATGGTGTGTTGATTAGTTTTACAATCAGTTTCTATGTATCATCGATTAAACAGTGTGACAGTGCAATTTAAGATTTAGATGTGTTCAAGTTGTCCCACAGTGGTATTGCAAACTGTTAGGGTGGGTAGGTATACATTCTGACCGATATTACCGCCATCGCACTTGACAAATGGCAAGCTGAGCAATCTGGAGTTGGATCGAGCAATTGGGGAATAGCCAGATCAGCTATAATGTAATACTATGTTATCTAATACTATAATGCTAGCAAGCATTATGTAACGTACGTTGCAGTTTGTTGACGATGATACCATGTTCAACAATGCTTTATACATATATGCATAAATATGAATTCTTATTTTGAAAATGAAATACAAGAAAACAAGATTGTATTTTTTATTAATTTCTTCTTAAACAATTTACTTTTCTTGTGTTTTACTGTTAAAGGAATACAGGTATATACCCTGCTCCTTGCATATTACCTCACTGAATTTCGTAATCCAAAATTGCGGACTCCTAGTCAGAATTGTTTTAAAGTGAAAGCAATTTGGATTATTCCAACCCATGTATTGTTCGAAGTAAATCGGCGGTCCCGACAACTTTAAATACACGATGTTCGACTTACAACATTTTAACGAGACACATCTTAAAACTCATAACCTGAAAATTAGAAGGTTGTCTCGATGCCTTTAAATGCATGTAAACACGTATGCACGCAAATACAAAAAGTAGCATATGACCAATAACAATTACAATAACAAAGTGTGATGGATAATGTTAGTTACATGCATAGTTATACAAACATTTTTAGACAGTCTAGACATCTATAATAAGATTAAGAAGAATATGTATTAATAAACGAATCATTAATTGTTATAATATTATTACAGTATTACATGTGCCACTTGCTTCTTTTATGACATGAACATACTGACATACCAATATATAAACAACAAGGAATATACACACCAGCCCGGAAGTCACTAATGTCCTCAAGCTTAAGATATTACGATTTACTAGCATTATTGTAGTATGCACAAATGTAATCACCTTGTGTATACGATTTTACTATATTGCCCCAGCTGTATCCTCCTTTTTTGATTCTTTAAATATATGCTTTCACTACATTCATATTTTCAAAATACAATGTAGATAGTATGTTGGAAATTTAATCCACCGAAAACATTGTTGTCCCTTTTTATAACTTTATAAAGAACATGTAAAAAGTTAAATCACATTTATTGTAGTACATGTTTTACTTTCACAAGATTTAAAGTGCTTCTTAAAACAAACTGATTGTCTTCAGCCTGTAAGGATGGATTTTTTGGCTATAACTGTAATGAAGCCTGCGGAAACTGTAGTAACACTAGTACATGCAAAAAGACAGATGGGACGTGTCCAGCGTTATGTGATCCTGGTTATAATTATACTGCAGACCGGAGGTGTAAAACAGGTAAATTCTATAATAATGGCATCTTTCTGATGTTTGAGTGATTAATATATATATATATATATATATATATATATATATATATATATATATATATATATATATATATATATATATATATATATATATATATATATATATATATATATATATATACGAGGGTTGATCAGAAAGTTCGTAGAATGGTGCTATAACTTGACAACTAACTAGAGCAGACATTTGAATTTTTAATATGACATAGCCCGATATCTCATAAACAAAATCTGAAAAAATCATAACAATATCATAACAAATATAAAATCTATATAAGAAATAGCAAATACAATAAACTCGACCCGGAGCACCCCGGGGTTAC
The DNA here is from genome assembly GCA_007844125.1 of Sinonovacula constricta. Lineage (NCBI taxonomy): Eukaryota > Metazoa > Mollusca > Bivalvia > Cardiida > Solecurtidae > Sinonovacula > Sinonovacula constricta. The sequence goes on from CM017558.1 coordinate 15,607,263, forward strand.
ATAAACGACGTCGAAATCGACGTCGCGTCGACGTCTCACAACCGCAACAAGCGCAAATGTCATAGGATTTACTACAACTTTTCAATAAAGTCACCCTGATACTCTGATGCCTGTTAATCCACGTAGAGAACACGTTCCGGTACCAAGTCTCCTTGAAGTCGGCGATAATCTCGTGCAACGCCTGTCGCAGTTCCGGTAGGCCGCTGTAAGGGTTACCTCGCAATCTGGACTTCACCTGCAGATACAATTGCATAACAGTCATTTTACCACGTACCTGAGATATCAATAGTTTATATTGACGATTGGCTTGAAAAGTTTAAATACATAATTTTATATTAATTTTATAGAATGAATCAAAAATATTATTTCTGCTATTATCTCGTATTGAAATTTTATGTATTTTTATTTTTTTATATTAACTGTGGTGTTTAGTTTGCAGTAAACGTATTGTCATTTCTGAAACATTTTTAAAATTATATTTTCAACATTTTCTAGTATGGATGTGTTTTAAGTACCTCAGGAAAAATGGAGAAATCCATTGGGGCGAGGTCGGGACTATACACTGCATCTCTAATAGTGCGCCGACGGTCTTCTTCAATGAACGTCTTCACTGACGCCACTAACGTCGGCGTAATAACGGATGGTCTCCCTGAGCGTGCATCATCGCTTATGTTTGATCTGCCATCCTTGAAGCGTTTAAACCACTTGAAAACAGTACCTTTCTTCATATTTTTGGTGTGTTGAGCCCTCTGCATAGTATTATACGTTTCTGTGGCTGAATATCCTAAATTGAAGCAAAATTTTACTGCCGCTCGCGATTCTTCATTTTCTGGAAGTACCATAATAGACGTTGTGTGTGAACGATGCGCGTCACTCAAATGTACATTGAATGCGTTGTATACATCGCATGACGTCAGAATCAACGTAAAGAAATTTAGTTGACGTCACGTCAATAGCAGACAATATTTCGCGGAATTTCGCAAAAAAAAACAAGGGTCAAAGTCGTGCCAGGTGATACTTACATTGCTTTAAAATTTGGCGTGCTCCGGGGTAACGTTGGGTGGTAATTATAAATATTCATAAAAATGAAACTAACTGTTCGATTTTAAAAATTTCTGGTTAAAATATTTAAAATAAATGGAAAAATATTTGTTCAAAATTTGAAGCGCATATAACGTCATATATAGAAGTTATAGCACCATTCTACGAACTTTCTGATCAACCCTCGTATATATATATCTGTTGTATAACATTTCTTTAATTGTGTGTAATAAAGGCTGTACTTGGAGAACTCATCGATAGCGGTTTGCAGAAAAACATTGACTGTTGATTTTTGCTTGGTTTGTAAAGATAAAAGAAGGCCGTCAAAAACAGCATCTTTTGCTTAGATAATGGTTTCTACATCGTATTGAGTAATGCAATCATGGCATCACATCTGGATTGTGTTTGAAAATAAACAAAAGTACAACTACATTTGTTAAACTGTACGGTATGCATATGGTCAATTTACAATTTATCTTGAAAGATACACAGTCATTCACAACAAAGACATTCAAAATACAGTTTTGAGCATCACGTTGTTACTTGAAGTAAAAATATGACTTATTTGCAAATTATACCACTTATTAATTGTAATAGTTTTTATTGTGTTTTTCCCCGAAAAAGATTCTGCCGCCAGTAGGGCAGTTTTTCGCTAGAATGTATACCAATTACCAACTTTGAGCATATCGTTTTATTAACTAGAATGCAAACACGGACATTACGGCATCAACTGCTCAGAAACATGCGGTGCCTGTATTGATGGTTTCAACAATTGCTCCTTTATAGACGGGACATGTCCAGGTGGCTGTGCTTTAGGGTATGAATATACTTCCAACAAGACGTGTAAAGCAAGTAAGTCATTCATTGTTGTCTATCAGAACAGGTATGCCATGTATAATCAGCTCGTTGTTGTATAAGCGTAAATAGACGCATATTGATTATTATTATTTGTGATATTGTTTGCATAAACAATTGCATTTTAGCTATTTAATAAATGCATTTTATCATAGGTCTGTAAATAGTATTGTCAGTTTATTTCTATCCGTCAATCAAAACAAGTATGAATCCTTTTACGTTTTAATCATGATAAATATACAATTGGATAATTCAGAATGCCAGCCTGGACGTTACGGTTTCAACTGCTCTCGAATCTGCGGCCATTGTCTTAACGGTACAACAAAGTGCTCGAGTGTCAACGGGGCATGTTCCTCAGGGTGTGCTCCGGGTTATTATTACACAGAGGAAATGACGTGCAATATAGGTTGGTAGACCCAAACATGTTTTTTTCTTTTTGTAAAACGAATCAAGCAAGCATTCATAAGGTAATGTGTCGGCCGTGTCACTTCTGTCTACAGACTTCATTTTCTTATCATTATCTCGATAAGCTGGCTGTACATTTTCTTACTCCAGATTTCTTCATATATTTTAATATTATCGACCAGAGTAACGATACTAACCAGATAGTGATGTTACTATTTTCATGTTGTTTTGTTGTTATTGTTGTTGTTGTTATGTGTTTTTGTGAACATGCTTTTCACACGTATAAATGCATCACTAAGCAGAATGTGAGCCCGGGACCTATGGATACAATTGCTCCAAAGAATGTGGGCTTTGTAGTGATGGGTACAAGAACTGCTCTAAGACGACAGGGGTTTGCGATCAAAAACAGTGTGCCGAAGGGTACACGGGCGATACATGCCAAGACAGTGAGTACATGGACTATTGTAAACATAAGTATATTATCGAATTCCAGCGTTGATGAGTAGAGAAATGTTCATTGAAAATCATGTCGTATCGTATGGCAGCGAGAAAGCCTTCACATGGATGTTGTGCTCTCGTTCCTAATTTCAGTCTGACGGGATGAGGATCCGAATTAAAGCCACCCATTAGTTCAAAATCACCTCAATAAAATCAGATAAATCCTATTACATGTAAAAATATAGCTTTCCTTATGAGGATGTGCAAATTTGAAGCATTGTAGGACGTATATTAGTCCCCGATTGCGATCGATACATATCAGATATTTTGTTTGTGGTGGAAGTCTTCCTACATCATACGTAAACAGACGCGTACAATCGGCACACTCGTGAAATTTCCGATAACCACACGAACGATCATGCGGCGACCTCATGTTTATTTATTAGTGGCAATACACAGGATGTGTAAACAATGGAGAGAAAGAAGCGGAAAGCAACTAGTTTAGCCGAATCAGAGAGGAAACGGAGAAGAAAAGAACGTGCGAAAATAACCAATCGAGCACGGGTTTTTATCGGTACACAGTTTGGTAGATGGACTAGTGTGAAAGAAAAGCACGGATTTACGACAGATACAGATGTAGCGAAATATTTGCTCGATCGGGGTGAGATACCGCTAAAAAAGTAAGTCAATTACTTTCGGTTTCACTTTTATCAAATATGTCTAAACTGGCTAGAGGGCTGCATCCTTTTGTGTAGACAATCAGTGTTTTATGTTATTGGGAAAGAAGCACTATTGTGTTTTTGTATGTTTGCTATAATCGCTACGTTAGAATGACGAACATCCAGTGAGCGAGTGAACGCTAACATTGACAGAAGTAGGTTAGATGGGTCGGATTTGCCACCCATGTCTCAATCATTCTGAATATATTGATGTTGTTTTACTTTTACTAGGACCAAATCAATTAGTTCTTATTGTGTAATTTCAGCATATTCATTTACACATATCCAGCCAGTACACTAGAAGTAAACAAAAATGCATAGACTTAAAAAGAGACAAAACAACAAATATAATTTACTCGTACACTAGAAGTTTGAAATTAAAGATGAAATTCACCATTTACTGCCATAATTGTCATTATGCACCTTTTTTGTTTTATTTTTGTGCGTGTATTTTTAATTTTCTGTATCCTTGAATGATTTGATTAAATGAAACAAAATTCAGTACTATTTATTGTTGAATTTGTGTGGTAATTGTTTGTTGGATTTATCATCCAACCAACAATCTTTCAGTTAAGTGAAATAGTGTCAACTTGAAGTGTGGTATATTGCTGCCTTCACTGTGAATAGCAAGTCATGATCCTGTACCAAAAACTTACACAGACACATTATCCTGTCATCAAGCTGAACAGTCGTGGAATAGTTATTTGCTTCAGAATTGCAAAGGAATATGCCACTACTATTTTCTATTACTTAAGTATGTCAGATTTTAAACAAGAGGCCTACTGTAAATGAAGTCAATGCGCATCTGATTGCACTATCAGGTCTGGCAGCATTGTGGTAAAAATTTCTACTGCTAAAATCCAACAACCACCTCAAAATGATTAAACTATATCAATGTAGATAAGTCATTGTTTTTTTAAAGAGGCTATCCATTTTTTATAAATTCTTATCTGGCTTTAGATTACAAGAAAAAACAACTTCAACCCCTTTGCCTGGATCTTTGCTTGGACCCACGTTGGCTATTACACCAGGTGTAAGTGGAATAAGTGCTGGAAAAGGCAGTAGCACTGTGACTGCTAGTGGTACGGATCGGGAGATGTAAGCATACTTCATTGTTCCCCTATTTTAAAGCATTTTTTCAGTTGAGATTTAAGTTGCGTTAAGTAGGTGGAGGAAACTCCTAAAAAATAAAGTTCTTTGTAGAACCACAGACAAAAGTTAAATGAAAGATTTTGCAGTGAAATGCTTTATTTTGCTGATCACATGAACAGTACTTTTGGCAATTGGTTGCTATTAAATAAAATCCAATGGTGGCTTGGTTTTTTGTTGATCAGTTTTCCGAGCTGATAAATATTACAAATGTTGGGAGTATCTGGTAATTTCAGATATTTTAACAAGATTGTCATACTTACCTACGGTTGATATCTACAAATACCATTTTAACTTTATTATTTTAGGCCAGAGGACATAGGCACAGTAAGTCATGAGGTCACCTTTGAAGAGATGGAGTTTGGGTAAGAAAGTATTGACAATGAAGAGGAAGAGAGAGGAGAAGACTTCACTGAGGAGAGTCCTAGTTATGGAGACCGTGTCACTGTAATCTCAGAAAGCCAGGGATGTGGGTCACTTGCAGAGGAAACTAAAGTGATCGTCTGTCTCAGTCAACTGTTGTCTCTTGCTTCTAAACCTGTAAAAAGATGCTCAACGTGCGGATCAAAAACATTGGAGGTTCAAGAGTCTTTCATAGGATCCGCCACATATCTGAAATGGGTAGGTGACTTCACTGCTTAACATAACTGTTTTATATGTTTAGTATCAATGTTTTATTTTTAATACTTATTATAGCTTACTGGCATAATTGCCATTCACTATCTATATATTTTTCGCTTCTAAGATTATTAGTTTAAATCTATTTATTTATAGTCGAAACCACATCTTTCAATTTATATTAATCCCAATTCATTGTCCACTTCCTGGGTAGAACTAGTACTCAGGTATTTGGAGCAATGTGCAGTAAATGGTCATGCTCAAGGATTAACATTATATTGTCGGTTTCAGAGTTTGAACCCGGGACCCACAGATCCGGAGTCCAACATGGTAAGCGCTAGACCACGGACACCACACAGACCACGGATACCACATCTAAAATTATTAACCTAAGTTTATTAAATCCAAAAGGAGACTTTTTTGAGTAGAATGAATAATTTCATGAAAACCAAAATGTTTGCTTATTGGGTTTATTGTCCCACAAACGGTATTTCAGTTATCTTGAGGCATGTATAGTGCTGCCTTCACTGTGTATAGCATGCCGTGACCACATGGCATAATATCACACCCAGTCACATTATCCTGACACCAGACCAACTAGTTATGGAACTTCTCTTATATTAGCTTGAGCGTTAGCAAGGGAGCTATACCACTACCATTTTTAACAACTTATTTATGTCGCGGCACGGGACACGAACCCGGGGCCTCCCGCACCTATCTGGTCGAAAAAACAACAAAATGACATTTTTGAACAACTTCTGTGTCAAAACATAGTTTGTACCATATTTTTCAACTCGAATGATTGTATACATGTTGTATTTTGGTCATGATGATTGTTGTTGCCGTCAGCAGATGAAACCAGATATTGAAGGGGCGTATATGTTGTCTTAACTTTTCTTGATTTATTTTGATTTGTTTGATTTCATTGCAGAATTGCAAAAATGGCCACACCACTGGTAGGTGGTGCACTCAGCCAGTTTTAAATAGACGGCTACATAGTGGTGACTTCCTAATCAGTGCTACAATCCTGACATCTGGAAACAACTATGGGAAGATGTCATTGTAGGCCAAGATGTTGAACCTAAAGTTCCCTTCTGCATACCATTTTTTTCGTGTTCAAAGCAACTACTTGGTGCCAGCTATTGATAGTTACTGGGAGCAGCATCAAGCTGAAGTAATCAGCGAAAGGACAGGATGTTGTTGTTCTAGGTTTGTTTGCCTGCTTCTCTGTCTTCATTTCCATATTTTGTATTGAAGTTTTCACAACTATCCAATTTTATTTTTTAAAATAGTGATGTGTAAAGCCAATTTAATGCATAAACTATTTATTTTTATAACGTTGTTCTGTGACATTCGACTAATTACATAAAATGTGTGAACTAACCAAGATTAATCCATTGAAATATCACATCTAGCATTAAATGGAGAAATTAAATGTTTTCTCCCTGTTTGTGATCTAAAGTGATGACTTCATCCTTTTATTGTTTTAATATATCCAAAATATTTACAAATTTAAACATTCAAACTGTTGATAATTTTGGTTGAGTTGTTTATTTTGCTTCAGTTAACTCAAAGCTTCTTAACCTTAATTATGAGATTCCCTATCCTAACCATAGAATTTAACCACAGAACAGAATAAAGGACATTGTTTAAAGTTGTCTTTTGAACTGCTACTCAAGACAAACAAAGATTCATGAAAAGAATCTTTTCAGTTAACGTCTGGTACACTGGTGGGTCTACTTACACTGAATCTTATTTTTCAATTAAATATAGTTGAACATCAAACATATGACTATTAGCCATTTCTCCATGGTGTTAATATGAAAAGTATAAAGGAAAATAAAGCTTAATTGCTTATTGTGTATTTTAATGTGCTTAGGTGATGGAAGGAATGACAGCCCAGGTTACTGTGCCCAGTACTGTTCATACACATTTATGGAATTGAGTACCAAAAAGATTTTGACAGTAAAAACCCTGGACAAAAGAACTACCCAAAGGAAATCTGCGGCTATGGAGAAGTCTGGCTTCGAGGCAGCATTGGAGGATCTAATGTCAAAAGGGGTTAATGTTAAAGAAGTTGTCACAGATGGCCACCTAGGCATTGCAGCGTTGATGAGTATGTTCATTCTTTATTAAATGTGCAGTTTTTTAAAAATAATCACAGTGTCACTTTTTTTTCTGTTTTGTTCTCTTGAATATTTAATCAGAAATCAATTATGTTATATGTTAACATCTCGATGGAAAAAAAACCTGGTTGCAAAATAATTTTAAAAAATACCTTTTTATGTTCGAAGATTACACTCCACTGATTTCTTTTTTAAGTTGGAAAGTGTTTCAGATTCTTTCTCTTACTTTTAAAATAATTCCAAATGCATTCTCATCAGCCATACATAGATATAGACAGATAGGGGGAAAACAAGATAGTTTATGGTCTGCAGCGTATCACAATACCAGATTTCTTTTTCAGCTATATGTTTATTTTGACACAACTTGTTTTGTTTTATGATTCACAGAGACCCCGAAGTACATGGAATGTGAATGTACCATTCAAATGACATTTGGCATGTTTCCAAGAACATTGCGAAAAAGATTTCAAAGGTATATAAAAGATTGACAATTTGCATGGTTTCTTATTTTTTTACTTTTAATGCATTTTATGGTTAAACATGCATAATTGTGAGTGCTTTTTTCATCAGTAAATGAAGATGTTGTGATTATGTTTAAGCAAGAGAGAGAGAGATAGAAAAAAAGGCAGAAGAGAGAGAGGATAGAGAGCTGATGATGATGGTGATGATGATGATGATGATGATGATGTGCTTGTAATGTAAGCATTTTTATATTTGCAAGGTCGCAGTTAAGAGACCGAACAGAGTGCTTCTCCCATGGACAAGGGATATTGTCAATCATTTTTGGTTCTCCAGCCAAAACAGCAGAAACAGAACAACAGTTTGTTGTAAGTATTAAATGTGTACCATAATAACATGATGCATCATAGACATTGTTCATTTGTCTCCAACTGTTTGCCTTTATCAAAAACATATGATGATTGTATGACTGTGTTTTGTGGTAAGAATGAATAAGACATTAAGCATACTCTAGCATCATTAAAGACAAATTATATCATACTTATATCGTAGAATTATGTTATTAATAAAAAATATTTTTCTCTTTCCCAAATCTATGTTTATGAGTATTTCCGGTAGTGTAGATACAAAGTTCGAAGTACATAATTGGTAATTCTTTAAAGAATGTTTTGACGGATAGGTAATTATGCAACATTGTTCTCAAACTATCATTTAATTGCTGTATCCATCAGTATGTGTTTATTTGAAGCTAACCAACTGGTGTATGATTTACACAATAAATAACTATAAACATATTGTTCAGCTAATAGAAATGATATTTGTGTGTTACATGACAAATGTCACAAAACAAAGAGACATTTAAATTCAACCATTTAGCAGGATATTTCAAGAAATACCTTTCTGCCTGAATAAGTTTCTTACATGTATCACAAAGTGTCAGGTACCATATGTAATATAATGTTCAAGCAACCCAGTTCCTTGTATTATACATGATACATGATTACATGGTAGTGGGTTTGTTGTCTTTGCAAAGCAACTGTCTTAACAATGTAAGCTAGTCATAAACACCTGATATGATACAACTCACAATCACATTAACCTGATCCTGACACTGTGCAAACTGCTTTTTTCATGCATACATTTTCTTAACATATTGCTTTGTTGTATAGGCCATTTGGACTGGTTTAATGCACCACATCGTCAATGAACATTCTTGAATCATTGGCCATGGAGATGTGAACATGAACTCGTGCCGACATGGACCACTGGAGGACGAACAAGCCAGGAACAAGCCTTGGCTTCATCCAGTTAGGGATGCAGGTGCACTCAGAGATCTGGCAAAAATCGTATTTGACAAACGGATCCTTGGGCAGTGTAGAAAATACCTGAATTTTAGGTAAGTTATTAGTATGTTGTTATGATAAACATTAATATAATAATAATAATAATAAACATTAGTTTATAACTTCATTGTGAGTTGAGTGTATAGGTTTAACATGTGCTTGTATTTCTTCTTTTGTTTATCTGTTTTTATAATTAGTCTAAAGTGTGTTGAAAATGGGTTTAATAATGTTAAAACTGTATGCTCCCTAAGATTTGTAACAATTGTTTTTTTCTGATTATTTTGACCTGTACATATTGCTTGTTTTCTGTTTGCATAGGACATGGAACAAGAAAAATGGCAGGTGGTCAGTGTACCCTAGAAAAACAGAGAAGATGTACTCATACATCAATGAGCTACTGACTACAGCTCTGACTCTCCGACTCACAGACAAGGTTGGGTATAAAGGGCAGGTACTGGAGACAGATGATCCTCGGCGGATTTCTGGGCACTTGGCGCCAGTTTCACCTCAACCAAAAAAAGAAATCCAGCAGAAGTCACGATTTCAGTAGAAAGATAGCTTCATAGGTGAAGCTAAGTGTTGACCTGGGTGTTTCATAATATCTGTCCCCATTTTATGCAAGTATATTTTTGAACATCTAGTCTTTGGGCAAATTGATTTTCATATTTAGTTTTATTGACATAATGGAGTTTGGTTGGGAATATAGAACATGTGTATTATGTTTGGAACTTGTATTACAGTCACCATTTTCCACAGAGTACATTTATAGCACAAGCTTCAAATGACATCTTGGGCTATGCTGACATCAAGTCTAAGTTTAAAATTTTGAATTACTGTGGTGCGGGTGTCTCTGTTAATGGCACAGATTTCCCACTTTATTGCGGCCTTTATTTCATTGGTTGTTTTGGGTGTAGACCTGTAAACACTATCTGTTTGATACCCCCAAGAAAAAATACACGGGGTTCAAATCTCTCAAGTGTTTCAGTCATTCTGGCCAATTGCTTTTTTAGCCATGCAATTACATCACCGGCTGCAACTGGGAGGATTGCTCCATCTTGTTGAAACCATACAGATTCTTTATTCATACTTTTCGTCCATTATACTGGTGCAAAACTTTCTTTACAAGAGATTTAAGTAACACCCCTTGTTCACCGTTTCAACAGTTCCTTCATTTTTTTTAAAGAAAGGACCATTTCTCCTATTTACACACTTCACCGTCCAAATGATTACCTTTTTAGCATCTAAATGTTCCTCCAATCCCCAATATCTGCAATATTTCTTGTTTGGTTGGAAGTGTGCCTTGCCTGAGAACCAGATGTTATGAAATTATATGTGCATTGTCCGTAAGTTTTAATTGTTGCATGATAGAAATAATGTAAGTCTTCAGTTTTAATTCATATTTCAACATTAAGTAGACACTTGTAGCACTTGTAGCCCTCATAGAATTGGTGATGTTACCTAAGACTTTATGAACAGACTTTTGTTAATTTCTTCATTGACGGTATTCACCAGTTCAAGTTCTCATGGATTTTTGTGTCTTCAAAGCTGCGTACAATTCTTTGAATTTGCGTATTGTCCATCTGCCTTGTTTCTGGATACTTCTTTTTCATAGCACTGACGACAAATGTAGACAAATTACTTTGATAGTAAAGTTTCAGAACACCGTTGCTTTGATAGTGTTATGTTGCACAAATGTCAACGACAAAAAATGTTGTCACTGACATCAACTTTTATTTTTCTGCATCAAACATTGGAATAGGTTTAGAAATAGTCAAGTAATAGTGTTTAGTAATGGAGACAGACGTAATGAAACACCCTGTATGTTTGAACAATCCTGGTTGTTGTGTGGTATGTGCAAGTGTTTATATACTACTAAAATGGTTGTGTTTTCTGAAAGCACAAATATTCATTTATACAATGTCAGAAACATGAACATTATCAACAAGGCTATAGATACTATGATATAGGACTATTTTATGTATCATGTTTTACGGTATCGTTAGGATTTAAGCAAGATATTGGTTTCACTGTTTTATGAATATATACATAAACTCTGGAAGTTCATACCTAAACTCTTTAAGTATACCATATTCTACTTGTTTTCATCAAACAGGTCAAACTATTTTACTTATCATAATGTAATGCTATGCATACAATCAAACATTGTTATTAAAACCATGCACAGAAAATATAAATTCCCTTTTATAATTCAGAAATATTATGGAGAAGCCTTAGTCTACTTTGATACACATTACCAGCATTTTGGACAGGAAGTAACCATTACATGTATTGAGAAGTAAGCAAGTTTGAAACATTACTGTTTCCTTTTGTGATGTACCAACCAGTATAGCTGACACTGACGTTTCTCTTGACTGGTTTTTCCAGCACTGGTTACATGGTCATTTTCAATAATCACATACAAAGTGAAAACCATTTTTGTTGTATAGCTATCTATCTACACTTGTTTCCACTAAAATGTTCTTGAATCTCTGTTATGTTACCGCAAAAGATCTTACGTAATCAAAGTAACTTCTTTGTACATTTTTGACTGACTTATATTTTTTTAATAGACTACATTTACTTGTATTATTTACAGTTAATACATGAACATGTATTATGAAGAATGATGAATAAATAACAAAGTATCCTGTACATACTAAACTATATCTTATCTGCAAAAATCCATGCTGAAAAGAAGTAACTTGTTCCGTGTTTAACGTAGCATGCACACAATTTGTCTTTTATTGCTTATTGTTATTGCTTTTCTTGTTTGGTAACAAAATTGCTTTAATCACGATTGATATTGGAACTGGTTGTTATTTATAAGTGATGACTTTATTTTATTCATTTATTAGACATGAAACAGATATGTTTTCTTCTTTAAGAATTAAAAGCACCATAGCTGTTTTTATTCTTTTTACCTTTACTTTACTATCTACAGCTAACATTATAAGAATGAACATGTGTGAAAGAAAAAATGATACACGGGTTGCATAGTTTAATTTACTCAAAGCTTAATATAGACACACTCTTTATCTGTGTCATGGTCACTTTCAAGAAAGATTGATCTTTACTTCAAATCATATTGTGTATGCATTTTACAAATATTTCCTTTATGCATTGAATCTAATTATTGCTGGAACTTGGTAAAGATTGTAACTTCAAATTCAATTATTTGAAAATAAAGTGTTATTATTAAAATGAAATGTGATATTCCAATATAAGTTTAATGACATAAGTATTAGAAGCACTAACATGAAAGTTAAATCAAAATGTACATGTAATATTATTCTTTTGTTAATAAATTATCAACCTATAAAAGTGTTTGTGTTTTACTATGCTTCAAAACATTGAAGATTTGAATGTGGCCGTATCTGGTTTCACACTGTAAGCTCAGTGGGGTGGGGGTGGGGGGGGGGTTAATAGGTTGGGAGAAGAAACTAGGGGTGGGGTTGGTCTGGCAGGCTGGACACAGCCTTAGGCAGCTGTGGTATCAGGAAAGGGGAGGGGATAAGAACGTTACTAACCAATAGCAGTTCAGTAAGCACATGTGCATCAAGTGTGACTAATTGTTTTACGGCCTCTTCCTCTGCGACATCTTTGTAGATAATTATCAATTGTCCAGCTATGATCACACAGAATGGTGTAAGCTTTGGAAGTGTGGACACTAAAGGCCAATTCCAATGCCTTTTATTTTGTTTTCAGTTTTATACTGAAGTGTTATTTTATGAGGCTATCTAATTGTGTGACAAAGTGACTAGGTTAAATAATAAGTACTGAATTCGTATGACTAACTGTTCATTAAAAGAATTTCAATAATTAAAAAAAAACAAGATAAAGAGGTATTTGAGTTTCTTTCAATTTATTCTATATTTGAAAGCAAAAAAATGTAAACAATAAAATTCATTTTGGCACTTTAAGACAAGACACTATTGGTTTTAACAAACAGCAATGCACTTCAGTTATAGGTTGCATTTTTATTATCCTAATAATATAGTAAACAACATTTTTGTAAGGTAGCAACTTTGGACATGACAACAATTAAAACATTATGAGTCTTACAATGCAAGTATCACCACGGAGAGTACAACCAGTCTCATAGAGAAATTGAAACAGAATGAAAAATATTTGTTGAATTTTTTTCAATATGAATAAACAGACATTTAAAAAGGAAAAGTGTTACATAACTCGCAGGTACATGAGTACCATACTGTCAAAATTTATATAAGCTGCCTGTAAAACCTAATCAAGACTAGGCAAATATGAACACACAACATTTTAAACAAGTTGTGAACATAAAAAGAAATTTGTCTTTAATGGAAAGTTAAAAATGGTTAATGCCATCATTTTAAACATGGATTGTGACACCACTATCTTAGCTACATCTATACTCTGAAACATTCCAAATAAACAATTTGTGATATTTGTAATTCCCTATTGTAGATACTTGTAGCTCAGCATATGTTTAAATTAATACTTCAGTCTGAATAATTAAGTCAAAAATGCTTATAATGATACTGTGTTCTTAAAAAACAGTAACTATGGAGCACATATTGTTCTACCTTTCCATACCATTTTTAAATGACCTGTGGTTAAAAATAATACAAAATTGTCAATAAATTCCGAAACTACTAGTTTTTAAACGAAAGACAAAAATGAAATGAAACAAAAAACAAAGATTTGACCCCAGCCGTCTAAAAATCTAGACAGTAACAGTGAGTCATGGAACATGTTGTTATGTGTAGTAATTTATTATTGCAACCATCGCAATGTTACACCATCACATACAAGTTTGTGTTTATTTAAGTCAGACCCAATGCATGGTAAACAAATATGGGTTTGGCCAATCTTCTTTGCCATTTGCTTCTTGTTTTGAACCGATTGGTAGGATTGTATTTTATACATAATGGCAGTATTGTATTATTATCTATCATCTTCAAGTTTAAAATAAAATAGACATTCACCCATAAAAACACAAGTACACAATGCATTCCTTGTCATCATTTGTTTATTAAAATTAATTATTAGAGAAAAATGAAAATTATAAATTTAAACAAGGTAGATAATATTTTTTCAAGTTAAGTCAAGATGGCATTTATTGGCACTATTTAAATTATGGACAATTTGCAGGCAATATTCTTACAACTAAAACACTTGCAATTTGAAACAAGCAAGGTATCAAACACCGCAAATTGATTGCGAACTTAAATTAACCATTCAAATACGAGCAGGTATAAAACCCTTATATTGTCCATATGGGTCAGGGAATTTGTCCCTGATCCTCCACACTGCACATGCGGGAACTGGGACTCGGTTTCCAGCTCCTAACTTACCATGCGCCCATAAGGTGTATTGTGTGTATGCATAATAGCGGTTAGCCTTGTTTATGTTGTATCCAGCCTCACCAAGATCTTCGTCTGGGTACACCAAGATGTCCCTCCTTAAAAGGCGGCCTAATGCCAAGACACCTTCATCCAGGATAAGTGACTCGAAACGCTGAATAAAAAAAAGTAGAAGAAAAGATAATAGAAGCATAAATGTACAAGTACATTAATAAAATCTTCAATAGGACTTAAGCTCCTGTCCACCATTATGTTATCTTTTAAACAGTTCTTAATCTTTTAAACAGTTCTTAAATTAATACAAATTGACTAGATTATATTAAGTTTTGTAAAATGTAATCAGACATTTTTTTTACTAAGTCAGAATCGTTAATTCATTAAACTTGGAAGAAATATGCAGCAAGCTGGTTTCCAATGGGGCAATTCCAGTATTACCACTTGACCAACCAGGAAGATGCAGCTTGTGTGTGAGTCATTTGCCCTTTCAATTAACTTTATTTATCCAGAAAACATAATTTTTTCGTGATGGAAAGAAATTATTACAAGTTTACTGATTTTCTACCAATGTAGGTTTAATTCAGGATATTTATTTATCAAATCTACATGAAAACTGGGTTTTAAGGAAACATCAATCCTAAATGTTTACTAAACTGTGTGCACAAATTATGGTAATTCAAGAATTATTTTCAGTTTTCTTTTTTGTAGGGATTTGACAAACTGGCATCTTATCTTAATTTATCTTGAAAGAAAGCACTGACTGTGCAACAAAATCTTAGCAAGAACAGAGATATCAATGGCATATACAGAAACTTACAAAGTATGGATGGGGCATCTAAGATTAAGTATTATCATGTACTAGTATAGTGTTTATCCACCACAATTGCTCGAGTGTAAAACAATTCTTAAAAGGTCTTTATAAAATTGACCATAAAGTTGTTCTGTCTTACTCCATGACCATTGGAGAGAATAAGTTTGTGCGAACAATAAGCTAATCAAGAAATAGTTGATGTCAACAATGTCAAAGCCGAACCGGAGTTCTGGAGACGCATTGGTGCTTCTTGCAGCAAACTCGTTCTGCAACTGTAGGCATTTGTCTGCAGAAACCACAACTACACCAATCTGGGGCTGGATGGCTAGGGTCAGGATGATATCCTCCTTCTGGTCTTGCAGAATGCCTCATTGCATACAAAATAACTCCTGGCTCCACCTCCACCACTCTAAAAAGTATTCTTAGAAGGTCATCCCGAGTGAGAGTACTGAATTCAGCCTGCAATTGTAGAGAACAATTTTTATTTATTCATTCCATTTTTCAAAACTAACATTTCTACTAAAGCAAAAGGCACATTGTAATAATATCCTGGTTTTATATAAGATTTGACATTCTAAGAACATAAAAACATTTTTACCTTTTAGGTTTTAACCCTCTAAAGATACAAAATCTATTATTTTTTTGAGGTTGTCAAATTATGATGGTTACTGTAAGGTATATATGGTAAATGCATTATGAAGGGCTGCCTTCATTTGTGTTATAAAAAGGAAGAACCTTACCTTAAGAAATTCCTGGTTTTGTTCTTGTGTGTTCGGCTGGACATCTTGGCCTTCGTCTGC
Source organism: Sinonovacula constricta (assembly GCA_007844125.1). Lineage (NCBI taxonomy): Eukaryota > Metazoa > Mollusca > Bivalvia > Cardiida > Solecurtidae > Sinonovacula > Sinonovacula constricta. The sequence continues at coordinate 15,623,366 of CM017558.1, forward strand.
TTATAGTGTGCTCTTTGATCTGCCCCTGCCCCGTCCTTTCCCTTTTCCCCTCCCCCTTCCTCTCAGACCTTTCCCGCGAGTTGGCATAACTGGCTCCGTGTCATATGCTGGGTTGGGTGATGATCCTACCGAAAAATCGGTGCTACTCTGTGGAAAAGGACGATACATTGTAGAGCAGTCAAAAAGAAAAACAAACACAAAAAAACAGCCAGAATCTTACGTGTGCATGCAAAAGTAGTATCTGCACATGCTGAAGGTACATTACATTTGTTACTCCAAAATGCAACTACGATCGCTGATTATATTTGATATTATTATAAACGGTAGAAAAGAAATTAAACGACAGCGTTTTGGCAGTGTTGACTGTTGCCAAAACGCTGTCACAGCATCATCGCTGTTGTATGCATATTTTACACATGGTTATTAGTCAAATTTGCGTTTTCCAGCCAATAATATTATCAAGAAACGATAACAAACATTACATTCTATAAAATAAATGTATGAGAAACAAATAACATTAAATTACTTACCGATGAGGACGACATGTCGATATCAAATCAGCATCAGAGCATCAGTTGCGGGATTGTGTTCTATTTTTAGAACGCGTTTGCTGACCTCTATGCAAATAAGGACAGCATCCCGACAAATACCGGAAACCATCGGAAGTTTCCGTTTAACTTCGTATGTTTACTGTTTTATTTACATTGCCGATTTTCGTACAAGATAAAAACCATGTTCGGGAAAGTTTGTGGTCGTTATATTGACATCGCCGATTAAGTTTAAGCTATATCTATTAGTTAAGACATAAAAAGGTAAGATTCGCAATGCGACCATTTTAGGGGCTTACGAACTAATGGGTATCTTTAAACGTACTACAAATCAATTTCCAAATTGATCATTTCTTCATGCTATGATGTTTTCTAAGTCTATGTTTTCTTTAAAGCGATAAAGAGAAAACATAACCTTAGAAAATATAATTGCATAGCACCACTATTTATTGCTTCTACTTTTACCTAGTAAGACTTTTATTGTGGAAAAAGAACACATGTGCATTCCGTTTGTTTAACAATACTGACCACATATTACAAAATATATGTTAGCAAAATATTTGATTATCTCGGTTGTTTAGATTTGTAGTTAAAATAACAATTGTGTTACATTGTATAGACATACCTGACGTCACAAAGACGATTGTTGGAGCAGTTCTTGGGGTTAGCGCATTCGTGATTGCTTTCATTGTTCTGGTAGTAATTCTCAAACGACGGGAATTTCTACCTAAAAGGTAAGCTGATTGAAATGCTAAAATGCAGATTGCATGATTTACACCACTGCATCGGGTATAATCACTATCATTTCTCCACAGAAATTCAATGTATAGGCAAATGCAATTCGGCTCTTCGATAAGTAAGCACCAGCTTAAACAGCCCATGGACGACAAAACCAAAAGTGGTATTTTTAAGCACAAGTTTACCATATATTATGTATTTACTATAAATACAATCGGTTATGGTAAGAAAATATTGCCTACAATATTAAAATAACAACGTTTTTGTAGTATTGGTGTATTTTTTTTGTTTTTAAAAACAATATTTGCGAAAAGATATTATTAGAAATATATCGTTTTTGCAGCAAAACAGAGGGAACACATTGCGTGGCAAATTCCGTGCTCGATAGTTTAGAAACTCCGGCAATGGAAATGGACAAACCAAAGAAGAATTCAGGAAAGGCAGTGACGAGAAGTGTGGAGAATACTTCTCATGGTTGGTTTAAATTACAGTGACCTGAGTATTGAATTTGCAAAATGTTTTAAAACTTAATTTGTAAAGAAAACTAGTCGTGTAAAAATCATGCGCCTGGAAATGTTTACCTTGTACTAGATAACTCATACACATGCATTTGCAGTCGTTGAATACACCAGTGGAAATGTGATTGTTGCCTTTATGATTACACTGTTCTGGTTTATTAACAGTCAGCAAGGCGGAGTCCAGAGAGTATCGCTAGAGAATAACCCCAGACAGATATTTTTTTATGTAGAACCACTATCATAGAATTGCATAAAAATACAATTTTTACCTGTAATTAATGTTGATAAACATTGAAAGATTTAGATACATTTTCTATGACTTCTGATTTTTCTTACGAATTGTTGATCTCAGAATATACAAAATAGAAGGTTTTTTAAGTATTCGCCTTTGTTTTTCCACAGAAAGCATACTTGTTCAGACAAGATGGCTAAAACATGTTGATATATGTCCTTTCGATATAATTTACATTCGGTGTACTCTCCAGAATACTACGTATTCAACCACGGTGATCACGTCTTGACAAACAGGATCAAAATTCGGGACCTCTGGGATTACATTACCAGCAAACGAGCAAATGATTTCCAGGAACTATTTGAGGATTTTCAGGTTTGTTGTTTAAGTCAGTGGATTCATCATATTTATTTCAAGTTATTCTTATTCCTATTTTGAAAAAAAATCATAGTAAAGTATGTTGTATTCAATTATATTTCTTTTGGCACTCATCATATTTATGTTTATGTTTAATATGATATTCCATGCACGTATTTTATCAGCGTTTTTACATGTAATAGAATGAGTACCTTTAAGCTACATTTTATAAAGGTTAATAATCTGCAAATAGACTCCGTTTTTTGTAGGCGGTGCCCGCTGGATGTCAGTTTGAATGTTCTGTTGCCATACGCAAAGAAAACATAGGAAAAAATAAGTATCGCAACATGTACCCTTGTAAGTTTTCACTTCATTTAATAACATCTCAACATAATGTAAGAATAAAGAATACATTACTAAGAACAACTACGGCATTTCTTTCAAACATGTGACACATTTAATGCAGGTAAGGCCTTACTATAGAAATTGTATTATTTTGTAAGTGTAAATTTGATGTTAAATAAAATTATATTTAAAGCGGTTAACCTTGAAGATTGATGTATCTGTATGACAAAGTGTCAACATAACTAACGAGCTGCAAGTTCTGTAATAAACGTCAGTCGTTTGTGCTATCGTACTATTAGACTCTCGAAGAAGTTAATTAAGGCTGCCATTCTTAATAAAATGTTTGTACTTGTACAAGTCCTGTTGAGTTATCATTGCATGAACTAGTCCTGCTTATGTAGCATTATTACAATTAAGTTCATATTGGTGCAACTCTTTCTCTCATACCTTTACATAGAGTATACCAACAATCTTTATACAAATGTAAATGTAAGAAACCAATCATATTCACTCATAGTAATATCTACATGTGATACAATGTGATACAATGTTCCTTTATGTCGTATATCATTGCTTTTCACTTTGGTTTAGTTTTGATTTTAAAAGTGCATTGTGGGTTCTACTGTTGGTCATAAAGTAACGTATACATTTGTTAACAAAAACGTCCTCTTTCGAATATTCTAGCCTCATTAACAACCACATAGTCGTTTGTACGCTACAAACACGCCATGCTTTTCACCACACTTGAGTGACGTATTACGTTATGAAATAGCATATAAAGTAAAGTCTACACGTATGCTGTGTTTGTTTCAGATGACTACTGTCGGGTGAAGCTAAAGGTTCCAGAAGGACAGTCGGACTATATTAACGCTTCACATGTAGATGTAAGTTTGCTTATTTGAATTGCAAAAACATGTGTCATTTCATTATTTATACTACTTGCAATCATTAGCCATGCACTCGTGGACTTTTGTATGAACTTCCATAACATGCTATTCATTCCTTTTCGGTCATTGTGTTGTCCTAAATTTAAATATTGCGAAAGGTATATTAGCTAGCTTTCTTTCCTACGCCCAAATTATTTATGACGACAATTTGTTTTAAATCGTTAAATCAACAGACTGCAGCATAACTTCTACTGGAAACAAAATACAGCACTTGATAACATCAACTAAAACTCTCATTGTTTCTGTACATGCTTGTCTAACTACTTGACTTACAATGTGAGGCATGTAAATCTATTAATTTATTACTATCTGGCTATAATTGTCTATTTCAGGGTTATGAAAGAATTCAGAAATTTATTGCTGCTCAAGGTAAACATTTTGATAATGAAAAAGAAGAGGAATATAAACATTATCTCGTAATCTATAATGTATCTGACATTTAACGGTAAACGACTATATTTTGTTATGTAATGTGGGTAAAATTACGTTGTTCGCGAGAAATATTTAGGATAATCTCCAACTTATACATGTATCTTAACGCAAGTATTATTCTTAATATGTCAGTCTGACTTTAGTCATATGAAAACAACAACCGCAAAAGAGCACCACTCCCTTAAAGTAAAAAAAGCTACACCTTAAATCAAATCTTCCAAGCACGGTATATGTTAATTAAACTCAATAGACCTCCCAAAGACCCCAATACCCAAGATGATAATATAGTATAAAACACTGACAGGTCCCCGGTTAGGTACCATAGACGATTTCTGGTTGATGGTTTGGCAACAGAATGTCCGAAAGGTTGTGATGCTGACCAACATTGTTGAAATGGGCAAGGCAGGTGTCACATTTTTCAATAATAATTAACAAGCATTTCATTCTCCTTGTCAATGAATGGACTGAATGGGTGTGCTTTGTGAATAATTGGTAATCTCTCCGATACCTAATGAAATTATTCATTCTTTCGAGGCTATCATTTATGCATCTGATCATAGCCTCATGAACATATAATTATTAGCATATTAATTCTGGTTAATCAAATACAAAGTTTAATGTTATTTTATCGTAATGTATAAACATATATTTCTCGTCTGGTTCTATTAAGCATTCATACTAAGCTGTACGATTTGCTCAATAAAATGTGATATATTACATAGTTTTAATCACTTCATAGGTCCATTATATGTCATTTAATTGCGTTCTTATTAAAATAATTATGGTTTTGATAAGAAAAATTCTTACCCCTATCTCATATGTTTTTCTTTCGTTCTTTAGGATAAATGCGAACAGTACTGGTCGGACGTAGGCTCCAGTGTTCAGTACGGAGGCATTTATGTCACACTGAAGGCGAAGACAGAAAAACGCGACTTTATAATCAGAAAATTAGAATTGAGGCTGGTGAGTACATGACTCCTAAGGAATAAATTAAAATTGGTTCATCTGTATTATATGTTGTTTTTGTAAAAAAAATAATTAAGTTATAAGATGTAATAAATAATGATCCACTGTTTAGCAATATCCAGGGTCCATCTTCAGTGTGCGCACAGTAATTTTTTTATATTTGTGTATTCCATGCATATTTTGGTAGTACTGACTTCTTTAGGTGCAAAAAGCACATTTTATTCGGACCCTTACGCGGATTATAAAACTAGGAAATTATACCGAGCTTTACATCGTTTGCAACTGATATCTTCAAAATCCTATCAAACACTATCAATACAATATACGATAAATCCTATCAATACAACTAAAGCATGCAATTTAAAACATTGCAAACATATCTTTAAAGACAAAAGAACCCCACTGATTCTATATGAAGAAAACGAGTTTTCAAGTTGCTGATTTTTTACATTCATAAACTATGTTTCTTACTTTTCAAAGTATTTCGTTGATAACAGTTATTCTCCCTTTTTTGAAAGACACAACGCAATAAATAATGTTAGACCAATAAAAAAGGGATCGTTCTTTCTGCTTCCAACTTCTTTGTTTTTATTAAAAAACAACAACAATACATTTTCCGCTCTTTTGATGCATGTTATAACAACATTGTAAAACGGCTGATTGTATTTAAAAACGGACATATGACAAAAAACGAGCTATGCAAGTTTTAAGTTTATATTATTATTACTCGACAAAGAGAAATATAAAAATATATTCTTTATAATGTTTAGTAGGTCACGAACTTCGAAATCGAAATGAACATGTGTCATTCATTAAGCAAAACATCTTCTTTTTTAATCCATTAGACATGATGCGCTTTTGTGAACATATATAGTCTTGCATCATATAGGTTTGCATACATGTACACTTTGTACACGTTTTCAATTATTAACGATCAATTTAAATGGCTTAAGTTGACAACAGACTAATACTTATATATATTATGGATGTATATTTCATCTGATACGTTCAATATGCATGCAAACCTTCAAACAATAGCAGTGAAGCAAATAAGGTAATGCTGTTAAAGGTCTTTTTCGATAATTTCTCTCAAATTAAAGTTAAGCGGTCATTTCTAAATGCGATAATGTATACAGTAAAAGAGGAGTGCTATCAACATCGTTCGTACGAAGACCTTTTTTGTTACGTACAGGTATTTTAAATATATCCAAAGGTAATGATATAATAACCTCTTATATTTGAGTAGGTCATTACCAAGGAAAAACACATGTTCTATTTATTGGATATGCATGTAACTTAAAATAAATATTGTTATATGAATTTATTTACCAGTTTGGCTTAAGCTCAAAGATATGTAATCAGTGTTTATATCCATTTTCTGGACAGTTGACAAGGAAAGAGTCCAAAGGAATTATCTCGCCGAGATGTGACTGTTTGCAATGATCAACTATTGTACCAATTATGGTGATGTTATGAAATTTCCAAAATTAATTTTAAGAAAACTACATGTGTACCGCTACTTTCTGGTGGGTGATCAGACGTTGGAGATATCATACTCACTAGACCACGAAGGCTCCGAAAAGGGACTAAACGTTCGTGTTGCTTACCGGCACACGATGGCCAACTTGCTTGATGCAATGATAATTTCACCTAAAGCTTTGTCAGTCTAAAGGGAATACATCGCTTTAGTTTAATTATGCTGACTGGTTTATCCATATTATGTGATTGTTTTTATGTTACGATGAGACACATTTGGAAAATTCCTCATTAGTATTAATAACTGATGGTCGCCGAGATAATAAATAAATGTCCACGTATTTCCTAACATTTCCTCACCCGACAAGATGAATTAAAAAGTAGATTATATAATAAGTTTTATTTAATCATTTAAATCCAGTGTTGAAATTAATAATTAACTACTAGGTATGACAAAGAAAGGAAGCAGTTTCTTTCGCGTGATGCATTTTAAGTAGGTAGCGCACTGTCCAGGGATGTTTGCACTATAAAGGCAAAATACGCAACAGCGAAAAACAACATAAAACATTTAAAGAAAAAGATATAAACAAATTATCAACGCACTCATTTAGTGTTTTAAAGCTAGCGCTAGTAAAACTTCAAGAACATAGTTTGTAGTCTAAAGTATATGCGGTTTTATAGATTACAAACTGTCTTTAATCAGTAGATAAACATTTGCCAAATCCCCGACTCCAACTACATGTACTTAAGTCTAGGATGTCTTCGAAATTTACTCAAATAGTAAGTTGACTCAAATAGTAAGTTGATTTTTATATAGCCATTTTTTTCGTGACCACTTTGTTAATTGAAACGTAATCAGAAAAAATAAAGTGTTTCATTTTCATCTTTGCATTTTGGTTCCTTATTGGAAATTATTAAATAATTTTTCAGTTGCTAATCTGTATGATTCGCGAACTCGTGTTTGTGGAAATATAAAGGTCGTATTTATTTTACGTGGATGCTTCCTTAGAACAACTGTTTATTTTCACAAGAAAAATAATTTAATCATAGGGATTTATGTCAATGCAGATTAGAAGTGAATTGTTCATGTTTGCAATATTTGAATACAGGAACTATGCTTGATTTCTGTACATTTTTGATGGTTAGTTGTTGTTTACTAACATATTTTTTTTGTTTAGCAACAAATGCAAATAACAAAAAAACTGAACTATTTTGCTGATGCGTCAAAAGATCATACAAATGCGTCTAGCACATGTCAAACGCCTGGACGTTCATATTACCTAACAGAGATTAAAGGCTGAAGCACTTCAGATTGTCAAATTGAGAACGTCTATATTACTTGACATGACAGTTAGGAAAAGACAAAGCACTTATTTATCAATCCAAATTTTTAATATTCATATGAGAAAACATTTTTTGGCAGAAAACATAACTGTAATGTATACTGCTCGAGTTGTAGGAACTTTCTTTCTAGACCTAACACATTTGTGAACTGAAATATGTACGGCTAACATTCTAATTCATGGTAGGTATATTTAATCAATAAGTCAACATACAATTATTCTTATTCGTGTATAAAAGTAAATGTATGAGCAAAACCTGTTTATAATTTACAACTCCAATTGATTATTATTGGGTTTTTTTCTATGCCAGACGTTGTTTAATTAGTAATAGTCGACACGTGTTCCCGGAATACAAAACAAACTGTTTTCTGTCTTATGTATTTAAAGTGCTGGCATTGGTCGAACTGGGACATTTATTGCCCTCGACTATCTGTACAATCAAGCTGTGACCGAGGGTAGTGTGAGGCCTGTAGGCGTTTTAGAAACTCTCAGGAGACAACGGATAAACCTGGTACAGTCCGAAGTAGGTGATAAGTCGAGATTCAATAAGAGGATATTTTTATTTATTATTCGCGTTTGTCTGTTTAACCTGAAAGTCTAAACAATATTTAAACTCATTGAAATGAGCAGACATACGATAATGGTAAGAAGTGCACGTTTGTTTTGTTTAAACAATAAAACTTGTTTTATCATGTATACCAATATAAACTTGTTTCAATTTGTATTGCTGTTTAAAACAGTTAATTCAAAACATATAACTGAAAGCAGTTGTTAAACGCTCTTCTGGCAAAAGGAACCAGCCAGCTATCTGCATCATGTAAATTCTGATTTTATTGTGTTATCTGCAGTACCAGTACGCATACCTACATGAGGCGCTGGCAGAAGCACTCTTGATTGGCACACATTTCTATTGGGCAAACCAATTGCCCTCGGTGTGTAACTTCTTCAGTGGACGTAACCCTGAAGCCACAGCAACCAGGGCTCAAGAACAGTACAAGGTATTGTTTACCGTTCAATACAAATATACCTAATTCATGCATACAACCATGCACACATGCAAGTACATACGTGCTTTGTCGTCACATCTTGTAGTCCATCCGTTCAGAAGCGATGCAAATTCATTCAAGTTCATGAAAGTATAGTTACTGAAGTCTTCCAGGTTAATCTTTGTTTATTTGTGTTGTCGCACAAACAACAGTACGCTAGTTACCTGGAGACAGTGTCCACTTGAAGTATATATTATTATGCCTTTCTGTGTATGGCATGCTGTGAACACCTGGCTTGATTTAACAGCTAGTCACATTTTCCTTACACCGGACCAAGCAGTCGTGGAACAACCCAAATGCTATCTTGATCGTTAGCAAGGGATCTTTATCATTACCATTTTATGACGTTGTCATATCACGGCCGACTACGCTACCAGGCTTGGTATCCTCAAAGATTAATTGCATTATATAATATAGCTGATTTGCGAGTGCATATCATCAACCTACGATCAGCAGCAAGCACCATCAGCAACAGCAGCAGTAGCAATAGCTGAGAACATTTATGAAGAACCAGAGGTTCCTATGGCTGAACCTGAGTATGGGAATATTTCAACTCCACAGTCTGAAAGTAAGTGGTTCACACAATATGTCCAATATATAGCATACTAATAATAAGCTTTTATATTAGTTAAACATTATACTGGGTTATGTTGGGTTGAAGTTGACACGTTGATACAGCTTTCAACTTAAAACACCCCTTATTTGATCGACGCGGAAATTTCGGTTTTATCTTTTATTTAGGGCTTTTTAATTTAACTGTGTCCCAGAGTTGTTTAAATGATTATGCCGTTGTCTAAACGTCTGCTCTCAAAATGCTTTATGTGCAGGTCAGAAAAGTCACATTATTGAAATAATACATATGAAAATAAACAACATGTCCTACTCAAGACCTATGACATCACAAAACGACAGACGTTGAAATGTCTTTGGTTGACTTAACCAACAATCAAAGTCGACTAATCATCTCATTTAGTTTCAGAGTATCAACCCAAAACTAAAGATAGAAATTCGGCTTGCATGCAGCAAATGAATGCCATCTACCTGCCGGTAAGGTAAACCAATCTGATAGAGCTCGCACACACATATGGACACACACAAACACACACATTCATGTGTTTGCTTTTGAACGGGAACTAAGTATATAACCACTTTAAACGGGGACTTCTTTATTTTTTTCTTTTGTGATAATACTGCAAACAGGTGATTCTTTGGAAAATATGTATTTGGCAGACATTTTGTTTTGAAATGTTTAATTTTAAACAATGCGATTTATTTACAGATCAATTGGCCACACACAGTTATATGTAACCCCTCACAATAGGTACGCCTAAATTATTTGCATTTGATTGTTCATTTTGTTTTTGTCGTTTTATTGTTTTCGCTTTTTGGATTACGATGCAGGCGATAAAATGCATACGGTAAAAGTTTCGGTTCATGAATGATATAACAGATTGATTTTATGTCATAGAAGTTACCTAGATAGAGTTGGAATACCGTCTAGCTTACAGCCACAGAGGTATTAGTGTGGCAAAATACCGACATGAAATTATTATGCCTTATAATATGTCGAAGTTGAGTTATTTGACAGTATACATTACCGTAATGGGGTTTTAGACCGTATACATTGCCGACATTGAGAAATATGGTCATATACATTACCGACATGGTGTTATAAGGCGATATTTACTACCTAGATGACGGTTAAGGTTCACACCGGATACATTACCGACTTGGGGATCTAAATAACCGACACACAATGGAGTTACTAGGCCGATATAGAATTATTAGACACAATAACCGTATAAATTACTGACATATAAGGCCATATTGGTTATCGATAAATTAAATTTAGTTATTAGGCCGTATAAAGTGCCGTCATTTAATCGTAATATTTGTCGATGCAGAGTTTTTCGGTTGTATAAATTACCGTTATGGAATGTTTAGGCAGTATACATTGTCGACATTTAGTAATAAAGTCAAATAAATGTTTAAACATTTTTAGACAATTAGATTTAATGTAAGTTTAAGTATAAAACTCATTTGCTATTTCATCCTATTGATTGCATAACTTAATTTGTGAAAACTTATGACCCCAGTTTAATAATACTAGAGTACTCACATAAATAGTAAGCTTCATCTGCAAGGACCTCACATGCAGCAATAGCCTTTTACGGATTGCCTACCATATACGAATACGGGACCACTAACAACCTAGCCATTCTTAAGTCCAGTATAAATTACTAAGAACAATATTATAACGAGTTGAATAAGCAATTCACATTTCATGTCTTTTAACATATAAACGACCTTCCAGCCTTCTACTGAACGTCTTTACAACCGCCCAAACTTCCTCAAAATCAGCCTGTCTAGCTCAACGTGTAATCAGTGAACAAGAAAAGCATTGATGCGAAGCATCAAAAGGCGACGCAACAATAAAAAATACACTGTCAATGTGCGACAGTTTGGACCAAAATTATGTTGTTCAAATAAGCAAATGAATTATGGTTATCTGAAAAGAACACGAGACATTCTATTTATGGATGTCCTACATATATATGAATATTAAACATAAAACTCCACTAGTCACTAAAAACATGCATTCCACACCTAAGGCACGCTGCAAAGTTATCTATTTTTAAACTGAGAAAACAACGTGACCATTTACTTTTGACATCACACTATTTCATCTGTCGGATTAATCGCTCTGACGTCGTTAATTCTTTTTAGCATAAATCCCCATCGTGCTTATTGATAGATTTTAAAACAATTAACATTTAGAGCGAATAATTTCACGAGTTATACCGTCTAAGAATTGTGGTAGTGGTCGGATCGTTTTACCCAGCTTTACATACGAATGAATAAGGAGGTTGTCTTTTCCAAATTCTCTTTACATAGATAAAAACCGTTCGGGTAACGTCTCTAAAGGCACACAATTTTAAATGAGTTATTAATATTTATGATGTACTTTACAGAGACCTTGAGCTTGTTTATGTTTGTGTGCATGTTGTAAGTGCTAAGTTAAGATAAATCATACTAATGGATGATCATATACGTTTTAGTTTGTAAGTATGAAAGTATACGTAAGTATATATATAATAACTATTAAACACTAATAATACACTATTAAAATTACACTACGCACATATATAGCCACTATATAGTCATCAATTTTCCAAAACGTAGAGACCATTTACTGTAGAAGATAATTCTACCGAACTGGCCAATTACCGAAACGGCCGTAAATCCCCGATTCTGCCACAAATGGCATCGTAGTGAATTTTGCGGGTAACGTGACTCGTTAATATCAGCCGGTTGGGGAAAGGTCTACTGTTTACGCATTGCTGCCACAGTCAATATGTTATTAGCTTGATTTGTCATCAGAGGAATCAGCCTCCTAGTCATTTAAAATTAATGTTTAAATAATCACAGTGTGCGGAATTGTAGTGTGATTGCTAGAACAAATAAGTAAGGGAGCAATATTAAATAGCAGTTTTATCGAATCAGTTGTCTAGGTACACTACTTTTTGGAAAACATTTTCATACGAGATTGACATTTTTTTTTGTAAATTCAACAGCACGTTGTATTGTATGTAAAGGTGCGTTAAGAACTCGTGTATTGGCGCAATAAATTTGTTATCAGGAAACATCGTTACTATGTATATTCGTCAATAATGAGAAGCACCATGGAGCTTAAATGATAACATTCTCGTTGATTCATAATTTACTTTCAAATTTAGTTAAACCTAAAGTGTATAAGGTATATAAAGTGTAAGATTATTCATTTATAAAGGTGTAGATTTAAATAGCAAGGAAACGTTTCCGCTATTACCATAGAACGCCAATGCGTTGCCAGTTGGTGATCATAAAGTGTTTGCATAGAACTACTCAGATTATGTATGTGGTGGGGTTTTATAAATATAATGTATAACAGGGGACATAACGGCAGTCATAAGTGTGTATAAATCCTACGCATAAACGGGGAACTAGCGGCTAGTAGAATGTATGCGTTTTTGAAGATAAACGGGGATGATGTATGAGAAATATCATGTAAAAATCGGGTGTGTAGTCCTTACCAATGTGGTTAATTGGGGACATGCAGCAATTTCACCTGTTATCCTTCCTTGCCCGTAGCCACGGATTTTAGCAGTAGAACAACCGGGAACGTTCCCGGTTGGTGGATGTCCCCGTTTGGAATGTACGTATTCATACAACTGTCCCCGTTTGCAACCAAATACACGCCCGGACACACACACACACACACACACACACACACACACACGAGCGCGCACACACATACACACGTTCTTTGATAGTTTTATTGATAACTCTCTACATATATTGTTTTATTGTGTAAAACATAGTGCACTTTGGTGTTATCTGTATGTGTTATAGTTTACTTTCCTTACCCAGAGTCCCAGACCCTACCTAATATTATTTATGCTTGAATCTTAGATTGGGGTATACAGGTATGTAGTCATGAACTATGTTATAGTCGATCTCATTGTACTTCTCTTCTTCCTAGAATAGAAAGGATAGACAATTTCACTTCGGGTTGAGGGTTATGTCAAATTATAATGTTTGTGTTATGTATAAGAAATGTACTTTTTCCTTTTTGTTTTGTTGTTTTACACAATTGAGGAGTATTTTGATTCTAGAATTATGCGGAGGCTAGCACATATATATTGGCTGAGACACCATCAGATTCCAGCTTGCCATACTTGTGGTCTTTGGTTGAAGAACAGAACGTTACCACTATTATCAACCTTACAGAAACCACACATCCATACTATCAGGTACAACGAACCAACGATCCGTTTGCCAAAAACCTTGAAGATAAGAATCTAAGATCGACCCAGCTTAACAGTAATAAATGGGTTGATCTTTTTAGAATGTTCATTGTTTTACATCTAAGAATAATTTGGTGGAAATTATGTGCAAACAATGCTGACACCACAGCGTCCACTACCAATAGGTTAGCATGCGAATAGACAAGTTCGTCATGAACTAAATGTGTGATATATTCTAAGTTGTTTTTGTTTTTCTTTAAATAAGCCAACATAAAAATCCCACTACACATGTCTAAGTTACATGGTTCGTAATATAATGTTTTATATTTTAGTCGGGAGGCCCGTGGCGTAGTGATACTGTAGTGAAGATGCAACTCCGCTGATTGCGTAGCCCGCCACCCCCCCCCCCCCCCCCCACCCCCCACCGTGTGGGTTCGAGTAACGTTCGGAGCGAAGGAGTTAATGCACGAAAGGTCTTCCAGCTGGCATGCGGTGCACTAGTGGTTCTACGGGGATATTTGTCTGAGGTCTTCTTCTACCAAAAAACAGCTGGACGTCACTATACTGATCATAAATGGTCGCTGCGTTGTATCTCTAAAAACAAAACATATATTTTAGTTAGTTTTGTTCTGTTTGCTTTAAGGTCCCACAAACATCATTACCGTTGTTAAGAGACGGCGTCCAACAGTAAGTCGTGGAATTGCCATTATTAGTTGATTGAATGTTAAAATGGAGGTAAAACCCTTACAATTTAAACACCCATGGCTACCCCTAAAATTTAAGTTCCTTTGACATGTCGCATGCTGGATTTGAACTACCGTACCTATAGACGACACTCTACCGATCTCGCTATCAGGTTCAGATAATTAATCTTTTATTTGCAGACATGTTGTGTACTTGGTGCGACTGATGACAAACCTGTTGGCCGGTTTTCTGTCCGTGTTGTGAAAGAAGGCAAGCATCGAGATTACGTAAGCAGGTCTATCGTGTACGGGGAAATTGGCAAGGTAAGACTTTAATGTAAAATTAACTTTATGTAGGTTGACATACATACATTTCAAACAAATTGTTTCAGATCATCGAACCGTTCATCAGTCATTTTTTTTCTTATACACATCCGCAAATTTGTGATATATCTACCGTATATATTGGAACAATCTTGTTAACAATAACATCGCTATCATTGTGATTACATCATAAAGGCATTCCCCTGCATTGCATCATTTGTTGTTACAGTCTGGTTTTAAGATTATCTTACTAATCTTATCCATTTTTTATACCATACATCATTTACATAAGTATTTCTTTTTTGTTCATGTCACTCACTCCGTCATTTTAATTTTATATTGACTGGTACTGTAATCAATTATAAATTTATATTTACAGGTTAGGGTAATCGGCGATTGATTCATAAAGTGTAAATTTAACTTAAATGCATTAGCCGTAACTATTTGTAGTTCACTTAAGCGTTAACAAAGTTAAACTGTATTAGGTTTCATTTAAATTTAACTTGGACGCATGTGTTTCAAATTTCTTACATATTAAAGGCATTTGTATTGTCAACAACATTCCACTGACTGTTATTATAATCCAATATATATATTGTAATATCTTGTTTGTCGGTAGTTAAAAAAATGTATCCATCAGGCGTTTTGTTAGTATCCTGGTACAGGCTAATCGGTATACATTAATATCATAGTAACTTTTTTAAATGCTTTTTAATGGATCTAGTAGTTTTTCTATGAACAAATGTAATTTACCTAACATGGCGTGTGTGGCATAACGGGGCTCCACAGTAGAACGCAACATCAGTCCATGATTACAATTTTATTACTGAAAGTTACAATTTACAATCTAACAACAGTGAGGCGTGAATACCTCTCTCTCTCTAACGTGTTCAAATCCACTCTCCTCTCCTTAGCTCATCTCCATTCCTTTTCCCTCTACCATTCTGCACTCCTAATATATATAGTCTAGATTAATTGCTCATCCGAACTGAGCTCGCATATATTTTTGAAGATTGTGTCATTCCTACAGTTCACAACTAATTCTTCCCGTCTATATTTTGACGTATTCATCAGTCACGGTCCTGAATCGTGCCTCTTTATTGCCATTTTACTAGTTTCCCGTGCGTCATAGTATATGTCCTTGTTTTAATTATTATTCCTAACTGAAAACTAATTAATATGGTAATATTACATAACACGTGTTATGTTTATTAAAGCTGATGTTCTAGGACAAGAGGAATCTTTCACAAGCTCATTTGTCCCAGCTTTATCCAACTTGCCCAACATATCTTATTTGTACAATGTCTGTTCTCTTTTTCTTCATTCTGTCTACATTCCTAGTCATAATAAATAAATTTTAATATCGCCATCATTATTAAAATAATACATGCATGCCAAACTTACTTATATATATATAAACATATTGTTGTTTGATTATCCATCTCATTATTCAAGAAGGACAAGACGACTGGCTCCACAGTGAAGATGTTCTCTCTGTCTGATTGGCAACCAGGCGCCAAATGTCCCGATGACCTTGACCCTTTAATGGCCTTTCTGGAGAAGGTCAATAAATGGCACCCATATGTCTCTGAGGCCAAACCCGTGCTCTTTATCTGCGGGTATGTCGCTCCAAATCTATTAAATCGACAGCGTCATTGTCAAATTCTGCCTCAGTTGCTTGGATGTTTGACTTACATTTCTAGCAAACACCACAATCACTTAAAAGTGATAATGGCACATAACATGCTTAAAATAGGACATCCGTGCATTAAACAGAAACAAAAAAATACATTCATTAATCATTTATGTATACGTACAGAATTAGATCTCTGCATTAAAAGGGCGTGTATACTCACCCTCTCCATCATAACCTTGTTCTATAGGACATTATTTTAAACCTTAATAATCTATTGTCGGAGAATCGTTGAGAACTATATTTGTCAAGCGGGCGATAAAATACACGTGGCGAAATCTGATAAAGAATAATAAAGTATTAAAGTAATGATTTAGTAAAAACAAGTTCAAATGTATCTTAGTTATTTTGAAGTGCTGGGCACTGCGTTAAATTCTATGAATCCGTATTACATTATGCGAACATTACACTTAATAACAGAACGCCTATGAGTGCATATACTGAGTGTCATTGTTAACAAATTGACCAGTTCAGAAAATAGCAACTTTCAAATTGCTGTTATATTTAAATGTAAAGGCGCTTAGCTGTTATTTATACATTTTAGTAATGGGCGTACGAGGTGTGGTCTGGTGGCGGCAATCTTTAATGAATCTCAGCGTATGCGCAATGAGGAAGGTCATGTTAATATTGTTGAAACCGTCATGACGATGAAAAAGCGAAGGGAGGATATCATTTCTGAAGTGAGTATATTACAATTACGATATTATGTCAGTGTAATGTTATACTTGGTTTCTAGAGCACCTTTCACATGAAGAGTATTCTCGAATTCCTCAATCAAAAATACATTATAAGATGTTACCTTACTGTTTGTTAAATATACATATAGCATAAGAATTCATTAAAGGAAACACAACATTTAAATTAAAATGTGATTAATAAGACAGTTATTGAAACAAAAGCAGCAAAGTATTGGTTTATATACCTATATCAGGGTTCAGTGGATTTAACCTTAATTTCGCTTCTACTGCTGGCAATACTGCTTCTGTTTATGATGCTGATTAATATTGTACATTTTGCCTTTTTTCAGAAACAATTCCAGTTTCTATACAAGGCCGTGTTCACATATGCGAAGCGCATTGGTTATGTGGTAAATGATGACAAATACAAAAATGTTTAGAAATATAAGTGATGCAAGCAATGATGTCGCCATGGCTTCGAAAATGAAGAAAAACTTTGACAATTAAAACCGCTAGAAAATTATCTTGTAATTGTGTTTTAGACTAACTGACCATTCCTAAATTATTCAATATATTGAACATAAGATGAGCACGTTAAGTGTCGTGAAGCAAGACCTGAAGTGATGGTTTTCGTTGCCATATAACATGTACCACGTTTCAAAGGATGATGTATTTTCGGTAAATTATGGTAAATTGTGTAAAAATGGTATATTTTGAATTGCATTTTAAATCGCTATTCACAACTTGTTTAAAGACGCTTTAAAGAAAATAATTGGGACTACTTTTTGCAGTAGTTATGGTTGAATTCTGTTTTTGTTCGCTGAACAGTAACCGTGTATTGCTGAATACATATATGTAAGCAGTGAATAGGTTATCCGTGAATACACAAATGCTGCTTTATTTCAGCATTTGCGACAACCCATAGCTATGGAATACCAATCCGGCGAAAGAATATACGATTGCTTTGGAGAAGCGGACAAGGACTGCTATTTATACGCGTTGTTAGTAGTTAAACTTGTTGTACGACAGATAACATGTTCTCACGTGGAGGGCCATTGCACTTGTTCCTTCTGAGAGCCGAGAGGCATTAAATGAACATACTTAAATGTAAATGGATCAGCAATATAAGTTATACTTTGCTTTATTGTAGCAGGACCACTTTCTATTTTAGTAGCATTGTGTGATAAATAGGTGAACACCTGCAAATAACAGGACACCTGTAAGACAAACGCGTACACATGATTACCTAGGACGAGACGAAATCTTTATATTATCATTATCATGAACTGCATCAACAACACCGTCAAAAAAAATGGAATACTTTAAATTATGAAAGTTTCATTTTGGTAATGATGAAACAAAACAGCGTCATGTTGTATTGATTTAGATTCGAGGAAATTACATTGTGTATTAAATAATTTTGCGGATCATTGCTTAACTACGCCTAAATGCATTACACATGCATGACCCATATGTACCTTTATATTGTGCATTTTTTCCATTTTAATGTAAACTTTAGCACATACGATTTTTGCCAGAACTACGTATTTTGGTTGTTAATTCAAGGGCAAGTTCCTGAAAAAAAACACCCTATTAACAAAAGATAATAGGGCAAAAAGAAAGAAAAATATCGTTTATCAGAGCCTCGCCGTTCGTGTTGAGTGCTTTCATATTGATACAATATGTATGTTAAAAAAGAACTAAGCTGTTTGTAATCCGCTGCCTGCCTTTGTTTACTTTTAAAATATTATAATTATACATTTACGGTAGGGTAAGAAAAATGTAAAAAAGCCTATAAGATGCATTATTTGAAACTAACAACATATTTGTGGTTAATGCCTTTACATAATATAATAATGATATAAAATAAGATTGTCCAATTATAGTATATGTAAGACATTGTTAAAGCGACAAATGTAACATGAATGGAATGGGAATTATTATGTGTGAAAGCCACTTCATGAACACAGTAATGCATGGAAACATACACATTGGAATGCCTTAAAACCATTAAATTCATATTACTTGAATGGAATACATATTATTTGAACTTAGACTTTTCTCAATATAAACATCATATGGACCTAATACAAGACCTTTTAGAGACTGATGTTAGCAATTGTCCGCTTATAAAAAGTGTCTGAAATTTGCACAGCTCCAATGATTATTCTACTACAGGAATTTTTATTTTTTACAAAGTTCTCCGTATAAAACTTTAGTTATATTGCGAACTATGTAATACTATTATCATCTATACTATTATAGATTTGTTCGCTTTGATAAGCATCCAAAATGACAGTATTTGTCATTTTGGACGTTTTAAATCCATTTTATATTTTAACTGTATTTAAACAGTTAGATGTATTTGCTTACCAGGAACACAGCGTCCCGAACATGTCCCTATCCGTAATTATATACACGCATACACTTTCCAAATATCTCTGTGTTTTTTGTTGATCTAACGTGAGTGTAAATTGTTGACACCAGATAACTTTCTTAGTGTTGCCTCCATGTTTACATTAAATCCGACAAAATGCTTGTTGTATCTTGAATTATCCATAAGCTCGAATTTTCAATATAAACTTTGAGTTTACTTTATGCGTAGTTACGCCCTTCCACAATCCCATCAAATAAATCGGTGTCTAACTGGTTGATGTTGTGGCCACTTTTTATCCGTGTGCCTCGACCGTGTTTGCACTAGACGTTTAAATAATTCTGCTCGGACGTCTTTCCTATCCAATGAACCGCACAAGGCAGTCGGGACCTGCAGCTCCAAGTCCTATGCTCCTCTGCTTACTTATCTTAAACCTCGCAGCGCATTTAAGCCAACAGCTCTTAGAGTCAGTCATCTGTTAATTAGTCTCCATATTGATTTATGCTTACTTTTGTATGTAATCTTTAATTTCATTTGACTGCAAATCAACACTCTAATATATAATTGCATCTAGTGTACTGCTTTTTCTATAAATCCAGTATAAAAATATTTGAAATTTTTCTTTTTAGGTGTTAAATTAGTTTTGTTTGTGCTTTTTTGAAATCCCTTATCTGTATTCACCAATGTATGAATTGCCTTCTCTGTGTGTGTCAATCATTGTATTGATATAAACGATTGTGATTTGTTGATTACATTCGATTAGATACGCGAACACCTAAGTTGTCCTAGTTGTACCTCTATTTTCCCGTTGTTTCTTTTTACACAAGTTTTCACGACAGAACGCACTTGGATTATTTTAGTTTAATAATTTCATGTTATACGAGGGATGATCCGGAATTCTATAAATTTTCCCAGATTTTTAAAGACAACTATATGTATTTCATATCGTTATAATGCTCTAAATCTCTACTAACAGTGTCCCTAATGTTTTTCTTTTTGTATTATTATGCCACGTGTAAGACGCTTTCAAATAACCATAGTTACGGGGTTGCGGCGCAGTGCAAAAACGTTAACCGTTAATATTTATTTTAATGAATATACACCATGAATAAATTAACGAAAACACCTCAAATTACGGCAAAAGTACAATTGTTTAGATGACGTCATGTTAAATATTTACGTCATTTACGGCTTGGATTCAAAATATCTTTAAACCGTCAATAGCACCAACGCTCTTAACAAATGTCGTCTTTAAACGGCAAGAAATTCGAGCTGTTAAACAATTTTGTCAGGAATTTAAAAAAAACAACCGCGGAAACATTCAATATGTTGAAGGAAACTTTGCACAAGGATAAAATAAGTCACACAACGATTTATGAATGGCATAAACGATTTCTGAGGGTCGAACAAAACTAGACAACAAAGGCAGGGGACGAAAGCGGAAAATGCGCACGTCACTAACGTCATCTGTTGAGGAGGCTCTACAGGCAGACAGGCGAGCCACCGTGCGTGGGCTCGCTGACAGATTTGGCTCGAGCTACGGGACAGTGTATCGAATTCTGACGGAAGAACTACACATGACGAAGGTAAAATATATTTTTAAATCTAGTTTAAATAAATTTATTAAATCATAGCCGTACTTTAAATAAAATGATTAACAAACTCGGTTGATTGTACTTGATGAGATTTTTTTTCTAGAAGATAATAATTATTATTTGTTTATAGATTAGTTTTCAATGTAAAACATTATTTAAGTTTTTTTTTATTTTAAGTTGTTTTTTTTTTAAATAAAAATATCATTTTTATAAGGTTGACGCGCGATGGATCCAGCGAGTCCTTAAACAAGAGGAGCGTGAATGGCGAGTTCGTGACTCTCGTGCCTTCATTCGGCGCGCGGAACGAGAGGGTGACATGTTCCTGCAGAGGACCATTACTACAGACGAGACGTGGCTCAACAACTATGATCCCGAAACCAAGGAGTAGTCTGCGGTATGGAAGCCCGGGTAACAAAGAGCGGCGGCAAGACCCATCAATTAAGCGGCAGTAGGTTCATAGGCCCCGAGGCCATGGAACAGCCTTCATGTTAACATCAGGGCCCTTTCAACACCGACAAGCTATAAGAGGGCTCTGATAACACCCTTTTTATTAATGTTTTTGCACTAATTTCTGTTATATTCTTATCTTAATGTTTTATTTATCAGTGTTTTTCGTTACACTTTTAAATTGTGTTAGGTGTCTTTGAACACTCTTAAGATAAAGGGACCTTAATAGATAATAATAATAATAGTAATAATAATAATAATAATAATAATAATAATAATAATAATATAATCATAATAATCCATACTGAAATAACATTCAAGAATTACTATGCATGATTATTATATAATAAAGCGTTCATTAAATACTTTTACTGTTTTGATATCCTTGGCGGTTTAATTACCAGGTCATTACCAGGTCCGGGTCACACGTACGAAATAATCGACGAAATTCATGGCGCATTGTATAACGCATGTTCTATTTTCTATTTTTTTGTGGCGACCCCCTTTTTCGAATAAGCTACTGTAGTTGGTTTTAGCTCAGCTTAGGATCTGAGCTATAGGGAAAGCTCAGAACATTTTCGGATTCTTGCCTGTAGAAAACTAATTTCAACTAATACATTTATGTGTTTATACGGTTGTAGATGAAAAGAAAAGTCAAGCCAAATTCAGAAAGGTTTAAGACTAATTTAATTATCAGGACTTAACAATGTTGTATTTTAAACAGAGGGTATCCAAATAAATACATGGCATAAAGTAAGTTTGGTATGTCTAGTCCATTGCAATAAAGGTAAACATGGTTCCTTTTAAGTCCAAGTTGCAAACAGCCTGAAAATATGTACGCTGTACAATGCATACTTCTTTTATATATTAATTAAATCTTTATAGAATATTCTCCCCTTTCATTAAGATACGTATAATAATATTACAAAGAAGAAACAGTTAAACTTGTCACTGTCTTATCTACAACACAATTCCTTTCAATACCTCCCCAGTACACATTATTTATTAAAACATGTGTTAAATGAGAAAAAATAAAGCAACACAAATGATACAATCATGTAAAAATGCACATGGACATTGCCGGGCAAAATTAAGCTTTGCCTAAATATTAAATGTTTTTGATATCAAAACAGTATTTTCAACATAAATATATAGTCAACCTTTTATCCATACTGGGATTAAATGCATAGCCTAAAGTATAGTTAGTTGGAAGTGAATAGTACATTGTAGTTCATGTAAATATAATACCTTTTAGATCCAGGTTGCAAAGCCTAGAAAATGGACAAAGTAAAATACATTCATTCTTATTAAACTCACCACCAACTAGGTAAATATTATTACCCCCGCCCCCTTTATACATATACTTATTATAATTTTACAAAGAAACAGGTAAATATGAAATAACATCTCTTAACAACAATACAATTCCTGTTCACTACTTTTTTTCACGGTTTTATGTAAAGCTTTGAAAGCATAAAGCCACCAAATACTTCCAACGATTTATAAAATAACGTAATAAAAAGCAACACTATCGGTTTGCAATTTGATTTGTTTGTGTTTGATTTAGAACAGCGACAACGCCTTTTGGAAGACCTTTGAAGATTAATTGGTAAAATATTATTCGTAACACAAAACTTGACATGAAGTCTTGCACAAATCGGTTTTGACTTTAAGTAAAACTGACATGTCTAAAATGTATCAATATTGATAGAAAAAGTAACTAAAGTTTAAAAAAACTAAAGTTCACATTTTAGGATCATGGGCGGATAAAGTTTTTCATGAATACACGCTCAACGCCATAAGAGACAGAAAAAGTTAATTATTTATGTCATCGTGACTTTTGGAATTTTGGTGCTCGTGGTCTTATTTAATAAAATATTCTTTGAAATTAAACGGTTCTAAACATTAAAATGATAAAGTCATAAATCACATCTGTCAAATGACGTTTACTGAAAACGTGTTTATACATATAATTTACATGCATAATAGTATATTATTCTATATTTAGAATACCGTCAATTATACACAAAAATGATATTTATACTTTTGTATTTCAACTCTTAATTTGTTGAAAGCAATTTTATTAAACATTGTAGCTGCTCTGTCAAAATAGTATTAAGTTTGTTTTTTAAGACGAACGCATGTAGTTCTGAAAAGAATGGCAAATCCTCTTCTCATATTTGGGGTGCGATGTTAATGTTAAAAATATCGTCAAGAAATGGTCTTTTGTCCAAACACTTAACTTCAAACAATGATGATATAGTGGAATATGACACTGTATGAAATTAAATGTACAGTAAAAGGCGGAAAGTCATTAAAGGTGCATAAAAAGTGCAAAAAGTATATGTTAAATTATAAATGAAAATAAAACATGCTCATTAATTTTAATCAAAATTACCACTATGTCAGTTTGTTATGAACAGAAGACTTGTTCCGTTTGTTTTCTTCAGAACATGGTATTCTCGTAATGTCTCGATGTACTGATACTTTCTGTAAAATACAAAAGGCACGATTAATGTTCATTTACACTTAGTATATTTATAAATTACTTATCAGACAAATAAAGTACACACGTGACAATTAAACAATACTACTTCACTGTAGCGACACGATTTGAATTTGTCTGATTTACACTTTAAAATAATCTGATAAAAAGGCTTGTAATTCTTTTATCAAAAATGGAACATACTGTGAAAATCACCCAAAGCAAATCATATCATGAATAGAAGTTTGACTTACTCATAATGATGTTTACACCTCGATACACCGTTCAACGTGGTGAGTTAATTTTATGATCTACACACGATATATTTCTACAGAAAATCATAATTGCAAGAAACACATGCATTCACGAGAAAACCCTATGGAGTGTTTTCTCAGTTTGCGTTACTGGTCTCTGCCCATTGCCTTCTTTCACATAGGTACTATTTCGTCATGCTTAGAAACCTGTATACCTTGCTATATAATATAGAGGTTATATGATACAGCCTGTATTTAACAAGAGGGTGTAAATAAAATTGCCCCATCAAAGTGCTAAAACATACAGTAAACACTCGTATAAAGAAGAAATAAGTTCAGCAGATTAGAAATAATTGTTACTCAACATTTCTCAACAAGATGTCCCTTTAAAATAAAACAGTCCAAGCGATGATGTTAAATATGAACTAGATATTGATGCCATATGATACAAATGCAGCAATAGAATTTTGAAAGAAACACAACTTTTTTTTACACAGAGGTATTTATATTTTAGCAAAAATCTTGCAAACTAAGAAATGTTGTCTTTTATCGTTTTTACTGCTATATGTATTAAACATTAAAATGCATGCGTATATGTAACCCCCAAGTCAAAGAAACTCACCCTCAGATACAGGACGGTCAAGCTTGTCAAGAGTTTGGTACATATTCTGATCATTAGCGTCAAAAGTCTGCTTGTGACTCTCGTAGTCTCTTGAGATTCGGCATTTTCGCAAACACATCAGTCTTAAGGAGACAACACATGTGAACATATATTTTACCTTTATGTCAAAGTCTGGCTTATATTTTTCTTGAGATTAATTCTTAAATCTATAACATTGTTTTACCCAAGTATTGATTTAATACACCATATACTAGAGAAAATAAGATTAAACTTATTTCTTAGCACAAATAAAATTTAGAAACTTTAGATTACTTTTTATTCGTATGTTTAGAAATAGTTTAAGTAAAATACACACCTCGTTCGTCTAAGCCATACTACAACTGCAACCGCTACAAGAACGACAACTGCTCCACCCAAAGCACTCCCTACGAGAAGACCTACATCGGATTTGACCACAACAGAAAGCGTGCACAATTCCCCTGTGTAACCCTCATGACAGCCATTTTCGCATTGTCCGGTAATCATGTCACAAGGAAGTCCATCTTTGCAATGTCCACATGCAAGGCATTTAAGGCTGAACGTGTTATTCGGACAAGTTTTCTCTGCAAATAAATTCAATTCACAGTCAATCTTTTCAAATGCCTTCAATTTACCTGTACCACATGTAATACGCTCAATTAGAATCAGGGAGATCGCGGGTTCAAATCCCGGCCGGGTCAAACAAAATACTTTAAAGTTGGTAGTAGTGGCTTCCCTAATTATGATCGGGGCTTAGGGGACAACATTACGCCTGACTAGTTGGTGTCAGTATAATTAACCGGCCGGATTCAGTCTCTGGGCACCCCATAAGTACCCCTGTGCTATAATGATAGAAATGTCTTTGCACATTATCGGTAAAAAAAACGGCAAATCCCAATCCCAGTTAGTATCATCTCAATTAATAATACATGTACACGCAAAACTGAAGGAATTCACATTCAAAAGTAGCAAAATCAGCACAATAGACATACAATACAGTAAAATTAATAATAACCTGATTGAAAGACTTCCACCTCACAAATTGTCAATACTCCAGGTCTTTGAATCCTGACATATCTTGCGTACCTCCCGTCGACGTCAATATAGTATGTCACATTGAACTCTGATTTTGGTACTGGGACGAAGTACCCGTCCGAAAATTGTCCTGATGTACTGAGGTACACACTGAAACCGGACAACTGCTGGTACCGATCGTCTTAAAAAGAAATCAGTAAACACTGTTCAAAAAATTCATATTGAAGTACATTCCATAAATATAATTATGCTATTCTCGTTTATTTCAAAGATTTACATGTATTCCATAAAGAAAGAACAACACACCATCTTGTCGCCCGTATACAACTATTTCCCGTATAGGCACAGTCACACCCATGTCCACCTGCCACCATGAAATCTCATTATTCTGTGTCTGTGAACAACAACCACAATGTTCCGGGTCTGGTCCTCTTGCTCCGTCCACTGCAAGCTTGGAGTCCCGGTCGCCGAACTGGCTTGACTGGAGAGTATGTAACACATCAGCCGCTAACTGAAGAATGTTTACCTCTGAAATAATCCCAACTTAGATTATTGAATGTTTCTTAAGTTTCTGGTAACGATTATTTACTCTCTCCTTCTTCCTTTAAGACTTTTATTATTCGGAGTTACACACATCACATTACATTTAAACATGACTAATAAGTTAATACATGAGCAAAAGAGCGTGATCCTATCTTGATATGTGAATTTTTTGTCGAGAAAAAAACTTGTCTTATTGCCTGCCTTATAGTGATCTTTATTTTTTTCCAAATCATTGTAATCGTTAAATATGATTCTGTTAAGTATGTTAATTATAAATATTTTCTGCTTAAGTATTACACAAACACGGAAATGCATTTGATGAACATTACAGGTGCATCAGCGTAGGTTGTACCTAAGTCATGTTGTTTCATTAGTGTAAACAATGCAAACATACCATAAATTCAAGAAAAAAATAAATAAAGCGACCTTAGTTAACTATATTCTGAAATGTACTTCAAGTTCCAACTATAAATGTGTTAAGCGCATTCAATACATTGTATTAGTCTGATTTAAAGTTATTTCTTCGTCCAAGTTCACCTTGATGACACGTGGGACCCGTGTATCCCTTTAAACAATGTCCGCTTAGGCAGGTACCGTCAGCTTTCAAACACCCTCCAGGTCGACCGCTGCAATGTCCACAGAGTTTGGAACAATCAGGACCGTAAGTACCATCTGGGCATTCTACAATAGACAAAGTATAAGAAAAGAATAGTGCGGGCATTCTACAATAGACATAGTATAAGAAGAGTACCATCTGGGCATTCTACAACAGACATAGTATAAGAAGAATGTGTAATGATTGTGGTGTGTACAGCTGAATCAAAAAAATGTGAAGTGTTAGAGGATGAGTATCATGCGATTTGTATTTAACCTAAGTTAAGTCATATAAGAGAACGTTATATTTTGAACTAGTATCTTGTCAGAACTAGCAAAATATATTTAATTAAATGTTATGAAATTTGAAATTGAAGATCACAATATTCATTTCCAACTTTTACTCAAACCATGAATATCTTAGGTGTTGTGAGTATGATTACGTGTCGTATTTATTCACTGGGAACCAAGTAATGTCTAACACGTCTACCTGTTTTACACGTCTTGTCAGAAGCATAGTATCCATGGGCACACCCAGCTGGACAAGTCCCGTTGATAACCATGCACGCGGAGGTGCCGTCAAGGCATTGACCACAGGTTTCTGAGCAGTTGTTACCGTAAGATCCGGATTGACATTCTTTAAAAAAGGGAATATGTTTATTAAAGGACAGACGGTTTACTTATTAAAGACTATAAATGTATGGAAACAGCGTTTTTTATCATTTTATATTACAATTGTCATTATTATTAAAGTTGTTTTAACTTCGCAGTTGGGCGAATGCGTTATATAGATGACGTAGATGACGAAATGTGTTTATTTACATATTAAAATCCCTGTATAACCAGAAGTAAAATACTGAAAGGACAGATTTTCAATAACCAGAAACATAAAAAGAAAATTTATTTAAGTGAACAAGAATAATAACATAAAAAAAAACACGCGGAGGACGTAAACTGGATAGATCCTAAATTTAATGCACGATTAATATAATTATCAGAAATACAATTAACCTGAATTGGCTTACCTGTATTGCACTTTCTGTCGGCAGTATAATCATATCCCTGAGCACACCCAGCCGGACACATCCCATCTGTTACTGAGCAATTGTTGGCACCACCAATACATTGACCGCAAGTTTCTGAGCAGTTAAGCCCATATTCCCCGGGCTGGCATTCTGTTATGTATACGAAAATATTTATATTCGTACATATATATATACGCCTACAAAATTAACTGGTAAAATGCAGTAACCTTCAACTTCTTTTGGTCATTTATTAATGAGTTGCATACTGCAAAATAAGTTTTGTAAATAAAAAGCACCATTTTATTACACACATTTCAAACGCAATATTACATGTTAGCCACTCTTATTAGTATATTGCCAATTTTGCGTATACAGTTACATTACTACCCTCTTCATTGTTTCGATTGAACTCTGAAAATAAATATTACATTATTTCTACATGTGATACGATCTACAAATGTCGCAATTATAAATATAAAAATATAAATGATAACCTAAAGAAGTGAATAAACAAAGAAGAAAATTGAAATTTTGTAATGAGGTATTAATTTTAAAAAATGCACACTGTCTGAGCATTAAACAAATGTTTCAGCTTATATGTTTAAACTAAAATAGAGATGAATGATTTTAAATATACGCCCACGCTATGTTTCTATATACGCCTACAAAATTAACTGGCAAAATGCAGTTACCTTTAACTTCTTTTGGTCATTTACTTATGACTTGCATACTGCCAAATAAGTTTTGTAAATAAAAAGCACTATGTTATTACACACATTTCAAACGCATTATTACTTGTTATCCACTTTTAGAAGTATATTGTCAATTTTGCTTGTACCTTTACACTACCCTCTTCATTGTTTCGATTAACTCTAAAAATAAATATTACATTATTTCTACCGGTGATACGATCTAAGGAACTACCTTTCCTTCATCACTATAAACTGATAGTTAGAATATGTATATGTACATAATAAACCATAAAGAGCATGTACTTGTTTTACACGTCGTGTCAGCAATATCATATCCAGGAGCACACCCATCGGGACAAGTCCCATTTGTAACCAAACAGCTGGTCGAGTTTTGACAGTGGCCACAGGTTTCTGAGCAGTTACTTCCAAAGAACCCGGGTGAGCAATCTGTTAAAAAGAATATACGTCACAAAACGAAATTCTAAAAACACCTGCTTACTGATATTTTGAATTAGTATGTTGGCAGAACTTATCAAATATATATTTATTAAATGTTATGAAATTTGAATTCAATGATCAAAAAGTTCAGTTATACTTTTTACTAGAACCATATATTTCTTAGTTGTGTGAATTGTTTGAATATGACTACATGTCATATTTGTACGATTTGAGTTTATAATTGTAGTGAGAGGCGTAACTAATTGACTGTATGGAAGAATGTGCATTTGTATGTTCATTTGTAATGGGCCGGTGTCCTAAATCTTAGAAATAAACTTCTATTCTGTTCGTACAGCAGAACAGCAGGACTATTATAGGAATATCTAATGTACATTTTACAAGTCAGGTACAATATGCCAATGGTACTTATTGACAAGAAATTTGATACAATGAAATAACATTATTTGTACAAGTTAATGAAATATTGAAAGTTGAACTGATTTATCATGAAACATTTCTAATCTAGCGGACATAGATGGAAGACGAGGAAGTAAGACCAGAGCAACAGGAATTACATTTTCGGTGTTTTAAAACTGGAAACTTAGTAATATCAACATGTACCTGTTTTACACTTCTTGTCAGAAGTATAGTATCCACGGGCACACCCAGCTGGTGTATATATATATATATATATATATATATATATATATATATATATATATATATATATATATATATATATATATATATATATATTTATATATATATATATATATATATATATATATATATATATATATATATATATATATATATATATATCGATTGATCGATTTACTGACCTACCTATCAATCTATCTATATGTCATGTGTGTGTGGACGTGCGACCGTGTGTTTAAAGTTCCTAGAAATAAAATCCAGCAATTAATTTGCCAGCTTTATACTGGGTGTGTTGATATGCAGTTTGGTGAATGCGTTATATAGATGACATAGGACACTAAATGGGTTCAATCACATTTTAAAACCCCGCTATAACCAGAAATAAAATACGGAAAGCAAGGATGTTCAATAACCAAAAACAGAAATAGACAATTTATTTAAGTTAACAAGATGAACAAAACAAATAAAACACACATATGACGTAAAATAGACAGAATCTATCGTCAATACGCGTTTGATATAATCATCAGGTACACAATAAAACCAAATTGCCTTGCCTGTATTGCATTTTCTGTCGGCAGTATAATTATATCCCGGAGCACACCCAGCCGGACACATCCCGTCAACATGCCAACAGCTGGAACCTATTATGCAGTTACCACAGCTTTCTTGGCACTCTGCACCGTACTGACCAGTAGAGCAATCTACAAATGTCGCAATTCGATGTAACATATAATTGATAACCTACAGACGTTAATAAACGAAGAAGAAAATTGAAATTTTGTAATGAGGTATTAATTTTAAGAAAGGCACACTGTCTGAGCATTTAACAAATGTTTCAGCTTCAATTGTTTAAACTAAAATAGAGATGAATGGTTTTAAATATACGCCCACGCTATGTTTAAATATACGCCTACAAAATTAACTGGCAAAATGCAGTTACCTTTAACTTCTTTCGGTCATTTATTTATGAGATGCATACTGCCAAATAAGTTTTGTAAATAAAAAGCACTATAGTATTACACACATTTCAAACGCATTATTACATGTTAGCCACTCTTATTAGTATATTGCCAATTTTGTGCATACAGTTACACTACTACCCTCTTCATTGTTTCGATTAACTCTGAAAATAAATATTACATTATCTCAACCGGTGATGCGATCTAAGGAACTACCTTTCCTTCATCACTATAAACTGATAGTTAGAATATGTATATGTACATAGTAAACCATAAAGAGCATGTAATTGTTTTACACGTCGTGTCATTGACATCATATCCAGGAGCACACCCATCGGGACAAGTCCCGTTTGTAACAAGACAGCTGGTTGAGTTTTGACAGTGGCCACAGGTTTCGGAGCAGTTACTACCAAAGAACCCGGGTGAGCAATCTGTTAAAAAGAATATACGTCACAAAACGAAATCCTAAAAACACATGCTTACTTATATTTATATTAGTACTTTGGCAGAACTTATCAAATGTATATTTATTAAATGTTATAAAATTTGAATTCAATGATCACAAAGTTCATATATATTTTTTACTCGAACCATATATATCTTAGTTGTGTGAATAGTTTGAATATGATAACATGTCATATTTGTGCGATTTGAGTTTATAATTGTAGTGAGGGGTGTTATTTATTGACTGTATGGAAGAATTGCATTTGTATGTTCATTTGTAATGGGCCGGTGGCATAAATATTAGAAATAATCTTCTATTATGTTCGTACAGCAGAACAGCAGGACTATTATAGGTATATATAATGTACATTTTAGAAGTCAGGTACAATATGCCAATCGTACTTACTGATAATAATAAATTTGATACAATGAAATAACATTATTTGTACATGTTAATGAAACATTGAAAGTTAAACTGATTTATCATGTAACAATTCTAATCTAGCGGGCATAGATGGATGACGAGGAAGTAAGACCAGAGCAACAGGAATGACATTTTCGGTATTTATTAACTGGAAACTAAGTAATATCTCACTGTACCTGTTTTACACGTCTCGTCAGAAGTATGGTATCCATAGGCACATCCAGCTGGACAAGTTCCGTTTGTAACCATGCACGCGGTGGTGCCGTCAAGACATTGACCACAGGTTTCTGAGCAGTTGTTACCGTAAAATCCGTCCTGGCATTCTTTGGAAATAAAAATAACATATTTATGAAAGGAAAGACAGTTAACTTAAAAATGATTATCATTGTTTGGAAACAGCAGTGTTTCCGTTTAATATTATTATTGTTATTATTATCAAAGTTGTTTTAACTTCTCTATCGATCTATCTATATATCTATCTATCTATCTTTCTATCTATCTATCTATCTATCTATCTATCTATCTATCTATCTATCTATCTATCTATCTATCTATCTATCTATCTATCTATATATCTATCTATCTATCTATCTATCTATCTATCTATCTATCTATCTATCTATCTATCTATCCATTTATCTATTTATCCATCTATCTATCCATCTATCTATCTATCTATCTATCTATCTATCTATCTATCTATCTATCTATCTATCTATCTATCTATCTATCTATCTATCTATCTATCTATCTATCTATATATATATCTTCCTATCTATCTATCGATTGATCGGTCTACTGACCTACCTATCAATCTATCTATATATCTATATGTCAATATGTGTGTGGACGTGCGACCGTGTGTTTAAAGTACCTTTAGAAATCAAATCCAGCAATTAATTTGCCAGCTTTATACTGGGTGTTTTGATATGCAGTTTGGTGAATGCGTTATATAGATGACGTAGGACACTAAATGGGTTTATTTACATTTTAAAACCCCGCTATAACCAGAAATAAAATACGGAAAGCAAGCAATAACCAAAAAACAAAAATAGACAATTTATTTTAGTTATCAAGATTAACAAAACAAATAAAACACATATAGGACGTAAAATAGATAGATCCTATCGTCATCACGCGTTTGATATAATTATCAGATACAGAATAAAACCAAATTGCCTTGCCTGTATTGCATTTTCTGTCGGCAGTATAATTATATCCCGGAGCACACCCAGCCGGACACATCCCGTCAACATGCCAACAGCTGGAACCTATTATGCAGTTACCACAGCTTTCTTGGCACTCTGCACCGTACTGACCAGTAGAGCAATCTACAAATGTCGCAATTCGATGTAACATATAATTGATAACCTACAGACGTTAATAAACGAAGAAGAAAATTGAAATTTTGTAATGAGGTATTAATTTTAAGAAAGGCACACTGTCTGAGCATTTAACAAATGTTTCAGCTTCAATTGTTTAAACTAAAATAGAGATGAATGGTTTTAAATATACGCCCACGCTATGTTTAAATATACGCCTACAAAATTAACTGGCAAAATGCAGTTACCTTTAACTTCTTTCGGTCATTTATTTATGAGATGCATACTGCCAAATAAGTTTTGTAAATAAAAAGCACTATGTTATTACACACATTTCAAACGCATTATTACTTGTTATCCACTCTTATTAGTATATTGTCAATTTTGCTTATACCGTTACACTACCCTCTACACTGTTTCGGTTAACTCTAAAAATAAATATTACTTTATTTCTACCTGTGATGCGATCTAAGGAACTACCTTTCCTTCATCACTATAAACTGATAGTTAGAATATGTATATATGCATAGTAAACCATAAAGAGCATGTACTTGTTTTACACGTCGTGTCATTGACATCATATCCAGGAGCACACCCATCGGGACAAGTCCCGTTTGTAACAAGACAGCTGGTTGAGTTTTGACAGTGGCCACAGGTTTCGGAGCAGTTACTACCAAAGAACCCGGGTGAGCAATCTGTAAAAAAAATATACGTCACAGAACGAAATTCTTAAAAAAAACCTGGCTACTTATATTTTTAATTAGTATGTTGGCGGAACTTATGAAATATATATTTAAATAAATGTAATATATCTTTTACTCGAACCATATGTATCTTAGTTGTTGTGTGAATAGTTTGAATATGATTACATGTCGTATTTGTATGATTTGAGTTTATAATTGTAGTAAGGGATGCAACTTTATGACTGTATGGAAAAAAACGTGCATTTGTATGTTCATTTGTAATAAGCCGGTGGCCTCAATGTTTGAAATGCACTTTTGTTTTGTCCATACAGCAGAACAGCAGGACTATTATAGGAATATCTAATGTACTTATTTTAAGTCAGGTAAAATATGCCATTATTATTATTATTATTGTTATTATTATTATTATTATTATTATTATTATTATCATTATTTTTCTTTTTCTTCTTCTTCTTCTTCTTCTTCTTCTTCTTCTTCTTCTTCCTCTTCTTCTTCTTCTTCTTCTTCTTCTTCCTCTTCCTCTTCCTCTTCTTCTTCTTCTTCTTCTTCTTATTATTATTATTATTATTATCATCATTATATTGCCAATTTGGGGTATAATGTTACACTACCCTCTTCATTGTTTCGATTAACTCTGAAAATAAATATTACATTTATACAACCGGTGATACGATCTCAAGAACTACCTTTCCTTCATCACTATTAACTGATAGTTAGATTATGTATATGTACATAATAAACCATAAAGAGCATGTACTTGTTGTATACGTCTTATCAGTAACATCATATCCAGGAGCACATCCATCGGGACAAATCCCGTTTGTAACCAAACAAATGGCTGAGTTTCTGAGCAGTTACTACCCAAATGACCGGGTAAGCAGTCTGTTAAATAGTCTGTTAAAAAGAATACATAGCAAAAAACTAAATCCTACAAAACTGCTTAATAGTGCTGTGTTATTAAATACATTAAATACCTATTGAATCTAATATTATTACGTCATTTACTATAAAGTTAGTATAAGCATCACGAAGTCGATACTTCTTCACGCTGTTAACCTAACTAATTATCTCAGACCGACACCTTACAAGTTTCAACAGTTGGAAACTGATGAGAAATGATTGAAAACAAGACATACGATTCTATAGTAATGGGTAATTTATCCTAGTGTACAAAGTAACCGGTTTCTGATACGTCGATTGGTTCATATGAGAGTGCCAGATAAATGTGACAGTTTTCGTCGCAAAAGTGATTTTAGTTAAGAATCTTCTTTCTCAGTACGAAAAATAGCATTTTGTCGATTTGCTGCAGATTGATAAGGTTCATGAGAAACTTAATACATACTTCTGCCTCTGTCTTTACAATAGATTTGCATTTACGGTTAGTGCGATAACATACCAGATCAATATTGCACTAAACATATCCCTAATGCTTTATTCTGTTTCCAACGCATGTGAGCGAATAGCTGTATTATAAAAATATATCTCCGTTGATAATCAAGGTTTATTGTCGGTAAATAGTAGGTCGCCTGTGTTCAAGCATAGCAAGTTAAAATGTTTATTCTTAGCTGTTGTCACATAAAGACTTATTGTGCGTGTGATTTGCTTATGCATTTTGTTGATGTTGTTGTTTTATTTGTGTATGTAAAGGAAAACAAGAAAGAAGGTTACCTTTTTCAGATAAACCTTCGATGTTGTCAAGTCAAAGTTTATTGATATTTTCAAAGACTTAAGAAATGCTTAGATAAAAGGTAAAAGTTTATTTTATTTTTCTTTAACCTAATAATCTTTTTAATACAAATGAAATTTAATTTTTCGTCAAAGTATAGTTCCGCAAACACAACTGATGTTGTAAACGTCATACCGGTTGTGAAAAGGTCGACCTCACAGATGGTCATATAGGAATAAATGGTGCTTTGACGTATGATTGATAGGTACTGGAAATTTCTTGGCGGTTCAAATGTGTGACTGAAGATATAGCCCGGTGTGGTGGTGTTTATGTACCAAACCATGTCTCCAAACCATCCATCTTCTTGTGTCACGTTTGTGTTGCTTGTGTAAATGTTTAGATCTTTTGACTGATACTGGTCCAACAAATCTATACCAAGCATCAAGAAAATGACAAAAGTTTGAATTGCAGAGAAAATATATTGATCAATGTAAGGGAAACTTAAAATCTCATTAAATTTAGATTGTATAAATATTACATTTAAAAAGAAAATCCCAAAACCTACCTGCTTTGTTCGAATATATAAAGAAGTATTACCTACAATTTATATTAAAATTTGTGTCTTTAATCTCTTATCAAGTCATGCGTATTTAGCTTTTTCCTAAGCTAGTGATTTAAAATTGTCTTTATTTAACACAAACAACTATGCTATTTAAACTTTATTTTTACTTATATTTAAACCCTCATTTTATTGTTTTATATTCTTCGTTGTATTTTGACCTATTTGCTTAAACAGGCATTCACATCAAATGTATTATAAATAAAATGATAGCCGAAATTCAAGCATGTGAAGAAAAATATAGGACCTCAGATCAAACAGCAAAATTCCTTACTTCTGTTGTCGCTAATGACCAATATTTTATGAGACAGTATGTATACCAAGAAATATATTTTGGTTTAATGTTTGGTCTACTATTAATCTGATAATATCATAGTAATTATATGTGCAGGAAGTATTCGGTGTTCAAAGCAAATGAAACACGTATTGAATTGTTCAGGAACTAAACGCCTAGTCAATTGTACAATTTACATATATGTATCTGATTGGGCGAAAAGGCAGGACAAAAGATATTGAAAGTAATTACTAGCGTACTTCTCCTCCCAGTAATTGTTATTCCACTAATCATCCGAGGATACCCAAAGTCGATGGTCCACCAATGTGTCCCGGACCCCTGTGTTATACTGCAGCAGTTACATCTCTCGGGAGTCTCGAATTCAGCATTTGGATATCTGCCGTCTATAGCAAACTGGGGTCCGTAGCTAAAGTATGTATCGGACATGGAGACGGTGCTTGACTGTTTGATGAGATCACCTGTTTCATTTTTAAAGAAAAAGAACAACAAAAAACATGAAACATTTGACTATAGATTTGATCGATTTAGTATAAATTATCAAATACAAACAGGCGTATAATTAAACCTATCGAACACTGAAATATATTGTCTTCAGTGTTTCAGAATATGTTACGCAAGTTTGCCAGGTCATTTCCTTTATGTGTCACTAGACATCACAGACCAACAACTTACAGGTTAAAACAGTCAAATTGTTGGTAAGAATGGGCTAGTATTGCATGAATACACGCATTTCAAATACATACCCATTCAGAGAAGATCATAATATCAGGTTAACATATAATTGGAAACTGCTAAGACATGATTGAAAACATGATAAAGCATATGATTCTATAGTAATGGGTAATTTATCCTAGTGTATAAAGCAACCGGTTTCTGATACGTCAGTTGGTTAACATGAGAGTGCCAGATAAATGTGACAGTTATCGTCGCAAAAGTGATTTTAATTAAGAATCTTCTGTCTCAGTACGAAAAATAGCATTTGCTAGTGTCGATTTGCTGAAGATTTATAAGGATTCATGAGAAACTTAATAAATACTTATGCCTCTGTCTTTACAATAGGTTTGCATGCATGGTTTGTGCGTTAACACATAAGGTGAGTATTGCACTAAACATATCCTTAACGCTTTATTCTGTTCCCAACGCATGTGAACGTATAGGTGTATGCAAAAATATATCGTCGCTGATAATCAAGGTTTTTTGTAGGTTAATAGTAGGTCGCCTATGTTCAAGCATAGCTATTTAAAATGTTTATTCTTAGCTGTTGTCACATAAAGACTTATCGTGCGTTTTGTTTGCGTATGCGTTTTGTTTTTTGTTTGTAAGTTTGTTTTTATAAACAAGATAGAAGGTTACCTCTTTTTAGATATACCTTCGATGTCATCAATTCAAAGAAAGAAAAATGAATGTTTGGTGACATTTTCAATAATTTAAGAAATACTTAGATAAAAGGTAAAATGTGTTACAGTAGTTTACCTCTACACATATAATCTGTTTAATACAAATGCAATTTAATTTTTCGTTAAAATATAGTTCCGCAAACACAACTGATGTTCAAAACGTCATACCGGTTGTGACAAAGTCGACCTCACAGATTGTCATATGGGAATAAATAGAGCTTTTACGTGTGATCGACAGGTACTGGAAATTACTTGGCGGTTCAAATGTGTGACTAAAGATATAGCCCGGCGTGGTGGTGTTTATGTACCAAACCATGTCTCCAAACCATCCATCTACTTGTGTCACGTTTATGTTGCTTGTGTAAACTTGTAGATCTTTTGACTGATACTGGTCCCGCAAATCTATACCAAACATCAAGAAAATGGCAAAAGTTTGAATTGCAGAGAAAATATATTGATCAATTTAAGGGAAGCTTACGATCTAAAAGAATTTAGATTGTATACAATATAGGTCATTGCATTAAACAAGAAATTCCCACAACACCTTCCTGCTTACTTCGATTATATAAAGAAGTATCACTTACATTTTATACTAAAAATATTTGTTCCTAATCGCTTATTAAGTCATGCGTACTTAACCTTTTCCTAAGCTAATGACTTAAGCTGTCTTTATTTAACACAAATAACTACGCTTTTTAAACTACATTTAATTTTTATTTGATGACTTGATAAATTTAAACACAAATTTACGTCAAACGTATTATCAATAAAAGTATGGCCAAAATTCAAGTATTTAAAGAACAACTATTGGACTACAGGTCAAACAGCAAAAGTCCTCACTCTAGTTGTTGCTAATGCCCAAAATTTTATGAGACAGTCTGTAGACAAAGAAATATATTTTGTTTTAATGTTTGGTCTACTATTACTTTGATAATGTCATAGTAATTATAAGTGCAGGAAGTATTCGTTGTTGAAAACAAAGTAAACACTTATGGAATTGTTAAGGAAATAAACGCACAGTCAATTGTACATTTTACATATATGTATCTGATTGAGCGGAAATGCATTGCAAAACACTGAAAGCACTAGCGTACTTCTCCTCCCAGTAATTGTTATTGCAGCAATCATCTGAGGATATCCGAAGTCGATGGTCCACCAGTATGTCCCGGACCCCTGTGCTATACTGCAGCAGTTACATCTCTCGGGAGTCTCGAATTCAGCATTTGGATATATGCCGTCTATAGCAAACTGGGGTCCGTATGTTAGGTATGTATCGGACATGGAGACAGTGCTTGATTGTTTGATGAGGTCACCTGTTTCATTAAAAAAACTAAAACAGAACTAAAAATTGATAGATTTAGTATGCCTATCAGGTACAAACAGGTGGATAATTAAAGCTATCTTGACTGAAATAGTTTGTCTTCAATATATCGGAAGTTGTTTCGCAAGTGTACCAGGTCATTTTATGCAGCAATGGATACTGTTAGAATAACTGGACCAATACATTTTAAGTTTGTAAACAAGCAAACCTTCAACGGTAACATATTCAACTCGTGTTATCGTGATACCATTTTTTAAACGCGTTGACAAGCTTGGACTCTACGCCGAGATAAAAGAGACCGCCATAGAGATAATTTAAACTCAACAATACCTTCGTTCATGTGCATTGATCGTTTGCTTAAGTGCCGTGTCATGGCGACTAGGGTGAGGAGCGAAACAACAAAGTGCAGATGCACAAAACAAATGCATACGTTGAAGAAGCTTAATATGCTCATAGCCTTCAATGCAGCTAGGATGCTTAACTGTATGTAGATACAACTTTTTCTTATGTAGTTTCTGCATGTGTTTCAACTTGGGTTGTTAGTGCAGCCTTTCCACTTAATGGTAGGTAAACTATCAAAGGATCAGCTAAACTGTTCTGGTCAAGTTGTCTCAATTTGTTTTGACACTGCTCCCGTCGCCATACTGTCATACTGTCGACAGAACTAGCTCTTCAATACCGACATGCTATCCTATATTATATTGTGACACTACAATTCTGATTTACTGGCTACTTAGGACATTTTAGTTTTCGTTCAAACAACCATTTCTAAAATGCTGTTGTTTATAAAATGAAGATCAAAACGATCTGCCCAACTTATAAGTATCAATCAAATCCATACCAAGTTGCAGACTCTCGTTCTTTTGCAGGAGGTAGATAATGCAAAGAACTGAAAACAGGTTCTTCATGGCGGCTGTCCTGAAAATAAGTGTACTTTCAATATCAATACACAAATCATGTAATCATAAAAATCCATATTGGCTTTTAGTGAAAAGTTATGCACACTATCAAATCAAATAATGATACATATGAACATGAATTGCACAACCCCAGAAACAGTGACCAAAGTCTACAACTGACGTAATTCTTGCATTTAGTTTTCTCCACAAAATTTGAGAAATACAAATAAATCTGAGATGTCGAAAATGCCAACACATAGCAAATATGTCGATCTATTGTTAGGAATTATTAGTTAAAGGTCAAATAAAACGAATTTAGTTTTTGCATGTTTTGTTCACATTTGGATTAAAACGGCAAGAAAATTAGTTTGGCCACATTTTAATATTCAATTATCATAGAATAACATGCTAAAGAATTGCAGCCCATTTTTAAGCTGACACGATATTCTGCCCTTGATTTCCTGCAATTGGACCCTTGCTGCGCACGAGCGTATCTGTGAAAAAGCAAAGTCAGCCACATTGGTCAACGCCGAATTTTTAACACGGTTTAAACTTAAGCTAGTTATTTCAAATGACCATTGTTTTTTTTTTCTTACTGAAACGAGAGAGACGTAATGACTGTGCGTAAGTAACAGCATAAACAGTGAAGGGGCTTCGCATACGACTGCTGAAAATACGAAGAACGAATTGGAGGAAGTGTTTATGGTTAACTTGATTTTTACATTTAACTTGATGGGATGGGATGGGATTTGCCGTCGTTTTTGCCGATACTGTACAGCGACATTTATATCATTATAGCACAGGTGCACTTATGAGGTGCCCACGGACTGAACCCGGTCGGTCCATTATACTGACACCGACGAGTCAAGCGTAATGCTGTCATCTTCGCACCGAGCATTAGGAGAGAAGCCACTACTACCAACTTTCAAGTCTTTGGTTTGACCCGGTAGGGGTTTGAACCCGCGACCTCCCGATCCGCAAGCCAAACTAATTGTAAGCAGAGTACACGATCGTAGTGTTATAGGAATCTAACTTAAGGGAATGCAGATTTTGGCATAATGTTGCCGTTAATCATACAGATGATATACAATTTTAGAAAGCGCTATATTATCAAAAAAAAAAAAGAGATTCGACGTTCTCAATTTGTGTTAGTTCATGAGCTCTTATAGAATATACCGCTGGTTTTAATATATGTGTTTATGTTTTAAAAGAGAATTGTTTCTGATAACATTTTTGAAAGTATATGTTCTGTTTCAATGTAATGCAGAATCTTTATCGTAATGCCCATTACGTGTTTTTTTCTAGGTGTAGATGTGACAACTGAAGAAAATAATGTGTTGTTGTTTTTTAACATCTACATGGTAGCAAAAAAAAATGAATGCATATATATTTAATTGACAATTCAAATTTGCCTGATATTGTCATTGTTCAATATATATATGTCTGAGGGGCGCTGTGGCAGGGCATTATAGTTGCTGACTTGTAACTCCCTAGTCCCGCTCCGCAACGCAAGGGTTTGAGGTCAGGTCAGGGCGAGAACTTTCATGAGGGGATGTTTTCAAGCAACTCTTTGCCCCGGTGGTTCTATCTTGACTGGGGTCTACCTCCACCAATAAAGAGCTGGAAGTAGCCAATATGACCATACTTGTGTCGCTGCGATGAAACACAAATAAGTATATTTATTAATTTATAAAGTTGTGTGCTCATGTATGATGTACAGCGGAATAAATGTTACAGTTTGATGAAGGCAGTAGCTCCACTGCACTTTGCACGAATTAATTATGTACATTGTTCTTTTGGCAAGCAATTGTTGGATAGAAACTACTGTACAGTTGTGGTTACTAAAGTGAAGACATTTTCCAGGAGGATTCCTCCTGTTAATTTCTTTAATCTGTCATTTCAGACTGTATCGGTATATTTGCGTATCGAAGAATTACCGGATTGGTGTATGGTCTGATGGGAAAGTAGTGCAGGAAGGTTTTACCAGCATGTGATGTCCATGTTATGTACATGCCATCAGGAAAGCGTTCCTATCTGAGGAGTACTGTGGTTTTAAATATCTTGAGTAGGTCAAATATACGTATTTAATATACAAGTAAATGGCAAAGTGTCCATCGACTTACACTGAGACAACATAAGGCAAACTCCAGTTTCTTGCAGTTGTAGCTCAATCGGTAGAGCGTTCGATCCCGGGCCGCGACAGTCGTAAAACACGCTAGAGATATATCTCCATTGCTAACGCTCAAGCAAATATAAGGGAAGTTCCCCGACTGGTTTGCCCCGTGTCAGGATAATGTGACTGGGTGTGGTATCATGCAAGGTTTTCACGGCATGCTATACACAGTAAAGGCAGCACTATATCTGCTTTAAGTGGATAAATAAAAGCAAATAAACAAACACCAACTTACCCATTGTTGGGGATGGATTTATGCATAAGTGCTAGATGCATGCCTTAGTTTCAATATTGTTAGACAATACACATTATTAAATATATCGCGTCCTTGGCTTAGATAGAACTCTATATAAAGGCAAGTGAGATGAAATGCTTTACTTTTTTACATTTATGAACTACACCAATAAACAGCAATTCAGCTGTTTAAGTAACAATTATGTATTTGGTTGTATGTGAAAACTTGCCGAAAGCTTAGATACCTTCTTTAAAACAATGGTTACGTTGGAAAGTATTGATTATTCACATTTGGAAAAGATCAGTGTGTTTGTTTGTTTTTGAAATGCATCGCACAGACAAATTATGAAGCACCGTTATTTTGATGGAGGAGGACCAGAGACAATAATCTGTGTAGAACAACTGCCACAACACAGGTCAGCAGGAAGATCTTGCACAAGTGAGTCTTTCGCCCCGAATGGGACTCGAACCTACACGGCGAGAGGCTAAGCAGCCAGAGGAATGGGCGACTACCACTTCGCCAAGTTTTTATGTTCAATCTTGTCAGGCAACTCCTCTTTTTGATTTCCTTACAAAGCATCACTGGTAATTCGCAATTATTTCGTAAGTAAATTCATATAAGAAAAAGAGTTTTACGTAGAAACAGTGTTTGAAAAAAAAAAATATTGAAAATAAGTTAATGCCCTTTTCCAATTTCATGCAAGGTCATGGTTTCAAATACGGCCGAGACACAATTCTTTTTAACTGTTTATGCGAACAAGCTCAAATGCCTATCTAACAGTAACAAGTGTAGAACTGTTTAACTAGATGGTTTTACCCAGGCTTGTCTTGGGTCTTCTCCCACTAATAATTAGGCGGTTAGGCTTCATGAGTGTAGGACAAATCCCCCCTACACACACATACACACACACACACACACACAAAAACACACACACACACACACACTATATATATATATATATATATATATATATATATATATATATATATATATATATATATATATATATATATATATATATATATATATATATATATATATAGTGTGTGTGTATATATATATTTATATATATATATATATATATATATATATATAGTGTGTGTGTGTATATATATATATATAGTGTGTGTGTGTCGTATTAATATTTACTGACATGCTGTCTCTTATTGAACATGGACATTTCTAGTACGGGGGGAAATTGGAACTTGGTTGATAACCAGTCCTGTTTAGTTCAAAAAGTGGCTTTTCTTCAACCCTCTCCACCCTGACAAAAACAACAACAACAACAAAATATTTATCTCTTAAAAGCCTTGAAAAGATAGCTCCAAACAATTTCCCTATTTTCCCGTTGTTATTGTTTTTTTCGCAAGTGGGTATATTAGTTTGACCAATGATTTGTTATGTGGTTGGTATGTCCCTATAAATCAATATTAACAATCCATTTATTTAGTTGTTATCATGGCTTTGTATTTTATTGTTCCTTGTTAATCCAACAATGTGAAATATATAGAGAGTATTGCTCGAAAAAATCTACGTAGCTGTCTGAAAATCCTTCGTAAAGTCATCCTTTATTACTATCCTTACCAATTACATGGAAAGAAGTATCAATATTTTAATAACAAATGAATATTCTTTTAATAACCCGCTAAAACGCTAACATTTATCCTATCTGTCATGGGCAATATGCAATTTTGGGCAGTTGAGTGGGCCAGGAACGGGGAGGCGAGAAGGCAAGGAGAGAGGTGGCGCATCTGGTAAGTGGAATATTGTCCACCCTGTCATAAACGTTAATTAGATACAGCTGGGATTTGTGACCCATTGACGTGAAACATGACACTACGAACACGTACAAGGAAGTTATTTCCATGTGTCCTTATACATGTATTGATGTTTAAAGTGTTTTTTTTGTTTTTGTTTTGTAAATTACCGGTACTGTAGGTATTTTAAGTGATTGGAAAAGTTATGACACATTTCTTACTAGCAAATACAAACATAATGCCCACAAACTTGATTGATGTTTTATCCCTCCGGCACACGGTTGTACTTATATCTTATCTGTCTGTGCAGCACATGTATTTAAGACATGGATTATACTGGAGCAATATACG
Source organism: Sinonovacula constricta (assembly GCA_007844125.1). NCBI lineage: Eukaryota > Metazoa > Mollusca > Bivalvia > Cardiida > Solecurtidae > Sinonovacula > Sinonovacula constricta. The sequence continues at coordinate 15,667,829 of CM017558.1, forward strand.
CAGAATCTAAATGAAAGCTACCATCTAAGGCAACGGCATACAATACAAGTCCGTATGTGGAAAAAGTGGGAAATGTACCAGAGTGTTTGTGGTTTCATTGATACATTCATTCATGTAAACACAGGGGAATAGTAGATCTAAAGTAAACGACATATAGATAAAGATTGTCTAATAAGTTACCTAATATTTGGTAAACTCAAAACAATTACATATTCCATTTCACCTACTTTAAACCTCACCTCTTCTAAACTTTATTTCTTCGGGAGGACACTAGCTTGTTTGTCTGTCATGCCTAGGTCTGTCTTGCCAAGAAATTTGAACTGTGTGGGAACCGCATAATCTCTATGATTCGTTAGTATATTTGATTAAATCCACTGTTACTTAAAATAGTTTGTTTGAATACTCAACAGTTCTCTTCAGATGGTAACGAACATAGCCTGTTGTGTTTGGTTGGCACAAAAGGCTTCAATTTGTCAATCGGATCACAATGGCCTAGCTTACTTGCTCAAATGTTGGTCAGATTATTGTCTCTTGGGAATTTGGTGAAAACCGATATTAGACGAATCCGTATGTTCTAGGCGACTTGATCGCAAGTTACACCCGATAGCTGCACAATGCACCATTCCGCATCAGTAGCAGGCCATTTGAGCTTCATGTCACGTGGACCAAAGGGTCAAAATTTACATTTATAAAGGAAAATAAACGTGTACGGATTAACGCAAACTTATAGGTCTGACTCTTTTAAACTTCCAAAAACATCGCCAAACTTTGGATTGCAAAGTAAAAGTTAGCATACTGTTTTTTTCTTTTACTTAAATGACATGGCAAGAGGATTTATAACAAAAGTGACATATTTTTTTTATTTGCCATTTAAGTTACAGATAAATGGATTAGTTGCTGTATATCTTTCAAACTTTCATACGCCACATACGCCATTAAACCAATCCTCTGGTCTGTATTCACCCCTGTTATATAGTCATACCGATAAAAATTATGAACGTTTTCCATAAAAATACAGAACACGATAGGCCATTAAATATGCTAGATCTGTTCGAAATGGGAATGTTTGTGTTGGTGGTCTAGCACCCCCCACCCCCCCCGCCCACCTCACCCCCGTGACATGATCATATGAGAATATCCAGCACATTATAAACATCATAAATATTTACCGTGAACTTTTGTCTATGAAGTTACGATGTGAAGTTTACATGCAATAATATACACACTATTAAATGCAAGAAGTTATGTTTTATTTTTATTCTAAACTCTTTAATCCTCTGAAAGTGGCCGTAAATAGGCACATAATGAGGAGACCATCTTCAATACATTTAAGCATAATGCGGAACATTTAAGGTCACGTTAGGCCAGCATGGTCGGGTATACGATAAACTCCCGACGGACGGAAAGATGTTCTGACTCGTCAAAAACCAAGCAAAAGGCAAGCAGGCATTACATATGGTTTGTATAGGAATGTGCGGTCATACAAGGCTACGCACTCAAACAACAAGTTTCAGAGATGCTAAATTTTCACATCATTTTATGACAGTAAATGTTGGTTTGCTGTTGTATCGAAGTCATACAATCAAAAATTTAATTATTGAACGAAGTATTTGTTAACTTTTGATACAAACGTATTTAAAATCCAATGCCATTTATACTTCGTTGTTTTCCTTAACTAGCTTAAAATACAAAAAAGCTAGCCTAGCAGAAGTCCCTTTAACAGGAAACAAACTGTTTAAACACCAGCTACTAAATGTTCACTAACCCGCAAAAAAAATTATAAAGAAATGTTTACTTCCGGTCGACCCATTGTGACAGGTTGTAGAATTATTTCATTATTTTAAGATAGCGCTATGCCTGCTTGATGTGAATACCCTCTGCGGATGACAAAAAGTGAATTTAGTTGATGCAAGCGTCTTAAACATTCCAATTGCTACGTTTAAAACTTAAGTTACAATTTTATTTCAATATGTTTAAGTTTTGGACGGATTATGGTAGTCAGAATAAACACAGTACGCGGAAAGAAGTATTTTTGCTTGAGAATTTGCACCACGGTTCAGCAGGGCCCATTACAAAATAATCTCGATTTTTAATAGACCGAATTGACTGGCTTTATCTGCGGCAATAAGATCTAAACAATTGTTTTTCAACTTACATTTTATAAAAGTATAGCACCATTTTTAGTTATTCAAATGTACCTTTATCGTACAGAGACATAAAACAGTATTTGGTGTGTTAACGATTTGGTGAATCGACCAGTCTGCGAGTTGCCATGTTCACTGTTTCTATTAAAGCCTGACGAAACAAACAATAGTACAAACACAACTCATGTTCGTTGGTGTGAAATAGGCCATCCATTTACTACTTGCTTTATATTTTTACTGATGAGATAAGCAGGTGTATGAACAAACTCTATACAGACATTGATGTCCACGAAATCTCGTGAAATCATGGATATTTCCAGGACATTCCAGGACCTAACAACATTGAGTTCTGTGCATAATCTGTATACATATACACAGATGAAGAGCCTTAACTGTGAAAAACATGCTGTGAAAGTCTGCCATGACAAGACATACTTTCAAAGTATCTTTGCACCAGACAAAGTCCCGGTACTAGCCATTTATTAACTTGGACATTAGCAATGTAGCTGCATCACTACTATTTAACGGCGTCAATGTCCGAAATGAATGAGGGGCCCTCATATCTGGAGCCTATGCTCTCCTTTTTGCGACCTCAGGTCTGGTGCATTACAATGTTATAGGTATATTACATATACAGTTGATTATTGTTTTATCATTATAATAAACATGGGCAAACGTGTTCTAGATTTATGTAAAATGTCAACTGCAAGTGTACTCTGCGTGTATTAATTTTCTATCGTTTGCAAAGTGTTATCAAACAGTAACATACAGGTGCAGCAACAGTAGGAAGTTAGGACATTATATGCTGCATTTGTTTTTTTCTAACAATAAACATATACTTAACATAATGGAATTTTGGAAATAGCCGTTTAGCTTAAAGAATTTTCAAGAGTCAATTATAAACGTAGATTTTATAAAAGTGTGATATGGTACTTAATAACATTACGATATTTTTATCTATCAGTGGCGTTGGATACATACACATTACTTTAAAATACAAAATTCGCGCACCTTTTTAAGGAAAACATGAGAGGACATGTTTAATTAACAACTACGAGTGCATGTATAGGTATAGAGATGATACGTTTCATCTAACCAGCGGATGGATTTTAAAACAAATTTGTTGTGGAGTTTTATTAATATGTTTTTTAAATACAAGCGATTAATTGTGGTTCTTTAATGGTGTTCAGCCACTTGATGGACGAATACCTCAAACACAATTCTGGTTAGAACCAGCGGCACATCACAGAACAGCTGTAATACCTTTCTACATTACGTTCCTTGCCTCCAACGGGGCTCGAGGTGCTCAGCAATAAACGCTTCTGGCCACTGGCGCCATTGCTTGACTTATTAATAAAACTAAGACTATATTTTACTATTCAATGTAGAGACGGAAGCGTTTCTACACCAATGTACACACATATACATGCACTATATTTAAGCCAATCTTGTAATTAGGTCATGTTAGTCGATATCTTCCGGCAATCCAGCAACCCCGCCCCGCTCATCCCCCAACCCTCTATTTGTTATTGTTCCTTTGTTTTCTTAAAAGTAGATTGCATATGTATATATATGTATGTATGCATGCATGCATATGTGTGCGTGTGCGTCTGTGTCTGTGTATGTGTGTGTGTGTGTCTATTTGTGTGTATGTGTATATAACTATTAAGGATGCAATAAGCAGGGACATAATTACGATGATATACATGTTTGCGGTCTTAATTTAGTTATAATCATTTTCCAAAGATCAATGGGCCTTGTACATACGTGCAAAAAACCATCATATATTAAATTTTGCTACTATACTTGTCAAATGTATAAGTTTGTAATTGACATAGGCCGCATCTATGGTTTTATACAGATCAATTACAAAAAAACACAACAAACAGATTACAATGGAAAACTTACTGATCGCTACGACCCGCTAATCCTTCGTTGGACTGCATTGCTTACAATATCCCCTCTTTATAGCCAAGATCTTTTAAATTTCACAATGACCATACATAATTGTAAGACAATATAAATAATCTGACTTAAGCCATAATTGAGACAATCACTAATGAAATGTTGTCTCTACATTTCTCCAGTCGTGGTCATCTGTTTAGTCTAGCCTATAGTTGAGAGGCAATTTGAGCAATGTTCAAGCCCCTACGTGAGCTTGCACAGTAGGTATAACCTCAGGATTGTTCTGGCTATGTTGACAATGTGCAATTTGCGCATTAATTATCGCATTTATTGATGGATCTTTTTTTTACCTATAATCGCTTCACACTTTTACAATTTGTTTTGCTGGTAAAGATCTAGTTCTAAATTTAGATAATTATTTTGTTTTCGTTTTAATTTGCATATTTTAGTGTGTTTTTTTTAACATATAACGTCACTGCATATTGAACGCATCGGGTCAGTAAGTGGTCCTTGTTTAATGTATACGTCATGTTTCGGGTTTTCTTTTCATGATACCCGATCCTTTGACACTGTAAAGGTTGTCGAGTCTTTTATCACATACACATATTGAACATTTGTTGATAATTTATTGTACTAAGTGTTATTTTGTTTTTCATATAGCATTTTTGTCATCTTTTAACTCCTGCTGCAGGTGTTTGTGTAAGAAGTCTCACTTTAATGGGTTTTTTTTTTATATTGTCTTTGGGAATATATTTAGGAAATGCGAGGTTGGAGAGCTCCATAAGCAAGGTTTATGCACCTCAATCGGTCCTTTTTGCCGACATAACGTTCCAAAGCAATAATTACTGGGTTGTGTTATTTTCTTTCTTATGTGTTCATTTTTTATTGTGTGTGTGTCTGTGTGTGTGTGTGTGTGTATGTGTGTGTCTGTCTGTGTGTGTGCGTGTGTATACCTATCTTTTAGAGGACTAAGGCTTGATCGCACACCAACAATACGAGGACCTATCTCCAGTTCGAGGACTTACACCCTAGTCCTCGAAATTATTTCCATATTTTGCGTTATCTGGGAGGACCTACGTTGATTTAGCGCAAAATCAAAGAGTCCTCAAAATGACGGTTAGTCAAGACATGTTCGCACATATTTCGCACATTTTTATTTATCACGTGACCTTGAAAAGTGTGCGAAGGCAGAGGGAGATCACTCTTAGGAGAATACGCGCCAAACAGTGCGCTCAGACGCTTTATGTTATACGTAACATAACGACAGAAAGCGTCTGCTCACATAGATGATACTTTACAGCCGCCATCTTAATGCGCGAGGTAAGATTTGATTTTACAGTCAGTTAGAGGTCTGAATGTTTACTGTTTCAGCAGAGATTTGTTGTAAAAAATATTTTTAAAGTGTGTAAATTCTAAAAAAAAAGCAAAAGTACAAATATGTCCGTGTACAGGTGCTGCTGGAAAGGACCGTCGAGTTCAATATTTGTGCTAAAGTAAAGAAACAGGATGTGGACTTTATGTGTCGTTTTATTTCAGCAGAAGAAAAAGAATATTTTTGTGTTCACAAATATAATAATGGCTATCTGGTATCATTTAAAATGACAGAAACTTGGACCCTGTGTGCTCTAATGTTGGAAGATGCAAAGGTTTTTTTATAAAAAATTCTATTAGACTAAGTTAATTTATTGGCTGTATCTTGTAAATTACGTGAACTGATGGTGATGTTATTTTTTTTTATATGATTTAGCTTAACAAAGGTATTTTCACACCCTTGCAAGAAAATCAAAGATGCTTTAGCTCAGTGCCACATATCTGATCTGGGTTTTTAAATTCAAAAGCTTTTGAAAACCAGAGGTGAATTGACTTTCCAGAATTTTCAATGAGTCATAATCAGATTGTCCGAAGCCATTTGTTGTATTCAGTGATATTTCTTTATAATGATACTTAAAATTTGTTTTTAATAAATTTTAAAGAGTCAAATATATAATTACTTCATATTTAAAATGCAACAGAAAAAATATCTATCTGTTTATATAGTAGTGAGTACTCGAGTAAATCATTGAATTGATGTGTCTGTATTTTGCATTTGAAAGCAAAATAAACAGGGTTTGTTGTTTTTTTCTCGTTTATTCAAAATGTGTCAATTGCTTATTCATGGTATTATCCTTTGTTTAAAATAATTGTGAAGCCAGCAGATCATTACATTGACTTCAAATTCAAACTTATGGCAACTCATAAGTGATTTAGATATTAAGGGAATCACTTGGTATTGTTCAAGTATTTTGGCTATGAGTGTAATGATTGCAATTATAACTGACAACGAAATTGTCATGATTGTAGCCACATTTAGTGATTTTAAACTTGTGCTACAATTTGCAAGGTAATTGAGGCCTTGTGGTTTCCCATTAATTAATTTACCAATTGAACCATGCATAATATGGTTAAGTTTGAAATTAGTAGCTTGACACATATTTTTTTCTTTATAATATATTCATTGTAATAATGCAACATATGAATTTTAGATACTGGGCTGTTTCATAAAAAAGGCTAGTTTTGGAATTTTTATGGACTTAAATCTTAACTATTTTTTTTCACTTCACTTCCCATTTTTTTGAAATAGCACAAATGACAATATTTCAGCTTCCAGTTGAACAATTTCAAAAATATTTTCAGTTCTCTACTCAGTTTGAATGTGCAAAAATACGAAGCAACCAGTTTAGACTTTATATGAACTTTAATTTTTTATCTTTTGATAAATTAAATTAGTTAATATTTCTGGTAATGAATAGTTGTGACAAAATACACTATGGAAGTTTATGTTTGTGTGAGTATTTGTTTCTTAGGCCAGCATTTTAATAAAATATATCCTTTTTTTTAGATGATTAGTTATGCCTCTTGTAAGGCAGAGTCCAGTGTTGCCATGTCTCTGCCAGTCTAGTTGTTCGATTAAATATGGAATTGTTTTTGATAACATATTCCAACATGAACAATTATTGCATTCAAAAGAAGTTGAAAACATGGTAAAGTAACTTTGAATCATTTGACTTCATTTGATTCTTTTGGGGGGTGTCAAGACCACCATCTAATAGTTTCTTTGAATAAGTTAAACTCTAACTTGCATTCTATTTATGGCTTGCGTTTAACAGTTGCTAACTGATTTGGATTTTCTTGATTAAACAACCTCAAAATATCCGTTGGATTATTGGCTGCTGCTCACCCTTTTTATAATATAGAAGTAGATCAAAATTTTCAACAGTACTATCTAGAGATGTTTTTTGCTAAAACCTGGTCCCTACAGTTTTTCTTTTTTATCATTGCCTGGAGTGTTTCACAGTTACAGGTGGTTAGTTTGAAAATATGTATTTGAAATTAACACATATAAAAACATACTGTATTCGGTTGTGTATAAATTGCATTTATATATAACTTGCATCCATAATTTTGGGAAAAAATCGACGGAAAGCTGATTTCGGATGTATAACTTGCATACTGGACTCCCCCTTCCGGTATAAATGTAAACAACAAATGGCGGCCGATTTTCAGGATTTTTTTTTTTTCTTTAAATTAACATTTTTTAAGTAACTCTTACTAATACTTAACTTGTTAAATTGATACATGCCGTTTTCACAGTGTCAGACTCTATCGAGCAAGATGACAACAGTGTTTGTTACTGTTTTATAGTGTAATCCCGCTTCTGGCATAATGTAAACAAATGGCGGCCAATTTTCGGAATGTTATTGAAAAGAATCGACGTCTAGGTTGTAAACTCTAGATACATTTACCATAAAAATGATTTACCTATTTCTGTAACACGCCTGGCAGATGAGAAATAATGGTGTGTAATTTTAATAAATATCATGGGTAAGCATTCAAGCTGCAATGTCAAATGAATTTTTGAAACCCCATCCTTCATCAAGTTCCTGATTGTCTTATATTTTTTCACTTGTATGTCAATATATATTATCACATTGTACTATAATGAAGTGTTTTTATGGTTAAGGTTATGGTATGGACTATAGCATCTTCTAACTGAATAAATTCTGTTGCAAAAATGATGATGCCAGTGTAGTGGCACACTTACTATTTTATAGCCACTCCAACAAATAGTTCTTCAATACCAAGTTAAATTGTATGTTTTGTCGTCTTAAGAGTTCAAAATTTAGCTTTGTGAACCTTGTCTTATTCCTTTGCAGATAATGAGACTCCGAACAAAGAAGAGCGGGAATGTTGATACAACTCATGACAGTGTTTCAGCTGAAGAAAAGGGACTAATTGAAGTAAAGTATATTGACAGCTACATAGGTGAGTCACAATTATATTAAATAAAAAAACTGTGGTTATTGGTTTTTGTCACATTCACAATCTGTCAAAGTCAACTTGGAAAGTTAACAACTTTCATCATGCACACCAGAATATTACATGTCATTCTGTGGACAAAGATCCTGTAAAATGACCCAACTAAATTTCAATTTTTAGCTTGACTATTCGAAGAATATGTCAGGCTATTCCACTCACTTTTTCGTCAGGGTAGGCGTTGCTGTCCGTCCCGCCTTGGTTAAAGTTTATGTGCAACCTACTTATATCTTACAAAGTACTATAGCTACAGCTTTGAAACTTGGCACACTTGTTCACCATCATATTTCGAGTGTGTATGCCAAGATCCATAACTCTAACCTTCATTTTGATGAAATTATAGCTCTTTTTTGACTTAGAATTTCAGGTTAAAGTTTGCGTGCAAGCTGGTGTACTAACTTATAACTTCCATACTACTCATTATACATCTTTGAAACTTTGTACACTTATTCATCATCATGTCACAAGTATGTATGCCAAGAACCATAACTCTAACTTCTATTTTGTTCAAATTATGACCCTTTTTCGACTAAGAATTTAAGTTTGTATAGTTTACATGCGAGCTTAGACAGGTTCATAACTTTCATATTACTTATACTACAGCTTTGAAACTTTTGTACACTTGTTCACCATCATATCCTGAATATGTATACCAAGAATCGTATTTCTAACTTCCATTTTTTTTTCAAATTAAGGCCCTTTTTTTGACTTACAATTTCAGGTTATAGTTTGCATGCAAGCCTGTTCAAGGTCATAACTTTCATACTACTTATACTACAGCTTTGAAACTTTGTACTAGGACTTCCAGAGGAGCATGAAGGAACACAGGCTGCCACACAGAAAATGGAAGCTGTCAATGATGAAATCCACATGGCTGTTTGTACCCCAAGCATAACGGAGGACATGACTGAAGGACACTTTGAAGCAGACAGTAAGAGGACTTCCCAATTGTTAAAACATGGTTTGTTTGTCAAAGTATAAGAGTATAGTTAGAAATATGTTCAGTGATTTACTTTTTTATCACTCGCATTGGAACTGTGCAGTATACAAAATAAAAACACCAGTGAGTTTTAACTGATGTTGCCAAACTGAAGCTAATCCTATCAACACTGGCCTAATAATCAGGTCCTCACAAACCACATACTTCTTAAAATCAGTTATGTGCTAAAAACAACCTTTTTCATTTGGTATAATTTAATTCCATGCACGGTTTTATTAGGACTTCCAAAAAAGGATGAAGAAAGGCAGGTTGCCACAGAAGAAATGGAAGCTGCCAGTGTTGATAGCAGTGTGGCTGTTTGTACTGCCAGAATAGCTGAGAACATGACTGAAGGACTCAGAGAACCAGACAGTAAGAGGACTTAAAAAATTTGTTGAATAAGTAAGAATAAGAGATCGATTTAGAAAGCATATTAAGTACCATAGTCTTAATTGTCATCCACATCAATGTCACCATACACTGGTGTCCAGTAAAATGACATTCATAAACAAGTAGTAAGATATATTGGCAAACAAAAGCTGGTTGTATTAACACTAAGTCATGTCATATAACTAGGTCCTCACAAATACTTGACATGTTTGTATGCTAAAAATCATTATATGATTCCGTCTGATTTAATTCCATGCACTCTTTTATAAGGACTTCCGGAGGTGGATGAAGAAAGGCAGACTGCTACTGAAGAAATGGAAGCTGCCAGTGTTGATAGCATTGTGGCTGTTTGTACTGCCAGAATAGCTGAGAACATGACTGAAGGACTCAGAGAACCAGACAGTAAGAGGACTTAAAAAATTTGTTGAATAAGTAAGAATAAGTGATCGATTTAGAAAGCATATTAAGTACCATAGTCTTAATTGTCATCCACATCAATGTCACCATATACTGGTGTCCAGTAAAATGACATTCATAAACAAGTGGTAAGTAATATTGGCAAACAAAAGCTGGTTGTATTAACACTAAGTCATGTCAGATAACTAGGTCCTCACAAATACTTGATATGTTTGTATGCTTAAAATCATTATATAATTCCGTCTGATTTAATTCCATGCACTCTTTTATAAGGACTTCTGGAGGCGGATGAAGAAAGGCAGGCTGCCACAGAAGAAATGGAAGCTGCCAGTGTTGATAGCAGTGTGGCTGTTTGTACTGCCAGAATAGCTGAGAACATGACTGAAGGACTCAGAGAACCAGACAGTAAGAGGACTTAAAAAATTTGTTGAATAAGTAAGAATAAGAGATCGATTTAGAAAGCATATTAAGTACCATAGTCTTAATTGTCATCCACATCAATGTCACCATACACTGGTGACCAGTAAAATGACGTTCATAAACAAGTGGTAAGTAATATTGGGAATGAAAAGCTGGTTGTATTAACACTAAGTCATGTCATATAACTAGGTCCTCACAAATACTTGACATGTTTGTATGCTTAAAATTATTAAATATTTCAGTCTGATTTAATTCCACGCTGAATTGACAGGCATCATGCCATTTTGAGGACTAGGATATGATTTTGAACTTTGTGCAAACTAGCTCAAAGGAACCATCAAAAAAACTGATATTATGTACCACTGTAACAGTGTCATCCTTTTGGAAAGCGTTTGTCAAAGATCCTACTATCAGTGTGAAATAAACATGTTAATCTTCTAACAGAAATAATGCAATAACAAAATGTATAATTCTTTATTGATCAGTCTCTTTAAAAACATGGCAGCACCTTAATTTAATAGGTGTTGTATGCAATAAATGTAATATTTTCAATTTATTGAGTGCATTAATATAAAGGAAATATCTGTAAGAATCTGAGGAAAACAGTGTAAGAACAATCTGAAATCAACTGACTGTCTATTAGATTGTCCCATTAAATTTCATACCCCTGATTTTCATCATATATTTTTATCATTTTGAGGACTAAGTGTAAGTTCACTTGTAAGTCCTCGGATTGTTATTGTAGTCAACAAAGTTTATACTCTATTTAATCTACTGTTAAAGTCCTTTTAGATACATCTGACAGATTCATTGAAGGTCTCTATGTGTCCATTATCTAATTCTTTGACATTAAACTTGATGACAGTTTGCACATTTAAAGTATAGCACTATATTTAATAAAGTGTAATACAGATATCTATACCAATATTTTAGCTTAGGATTGATGTGCATTTATGTATAAATGAAATTTAAAATTGAAATGAAATTACAGGGTTCATACAGTCTTAAAAAGTGCTTGAATTTCTAGCCCTTTTTTAAAAAGTACTTAAAATAACAAAAGTCTGATTTTGGTTTATGTCTAAAAAATGATTAAAAATTGGCTTATTTTAGGTATTTTATTTTGTCAGAAAGCATGCTTGAAAATGAATAATAGACGTTTCTAAATTTTTCTCACTCAATTTGCTGCCTTTAATAATGAAAAGTAATTTCAGTAACATACCAAGGGTTGTTTAAGTTCATATAATTATTATATATGGAGTGTATTCATGATTGCTTTGAGTCATATATTATAATATATAAGAAAATAGGTGTCTAGCAGTCAAAAATGATTTTAAACTGTTTTAGATTATGTGACAGTAATTTTCGAGAACTATGTTTACTCCGATTCATTTCTGTCGTCCTCAGCTGTTAGGCTCTGCAGGTTAACAGATGTTCTGATCAGCCAAGCTTTGCGATTTTTGATGTGCTAAAAATGAATTATTGTTCATATAGTTTACCATTTTCCCTGAAACTGTTGTGGCCATGGCCTTACTTGCATAACCCATTTCAAATGCCAGAGTAAATCTCATTAATGTAAATCTCCATAATTGTGTTGACTTCATTTTCATAGCTTTTCAGATAGTTTCTGCAAGTTGGCTCAGTTCTAAAAAAATCCTTTGATGACTCTTTTTCAAATTATTGATGTTAATTTGACTTTAATGTTGTTTGTATTGTTTATTTCAGATCAAAACATGAAACAGAAGATATTTGCTTGCTCTGGAAGAAGACGAATTAAGGTATGTTCTTGAATTGTAAACTTATAAATGTAAGTTTATCTTTAAAACATAGATCAGATATTGGATCTGATCTAATGTAAGTAACCAGTTTAATGCACTAGCTGTTTTATGGATAAGATAGTTAAGCCATTATGAAGCAAAATCTTTTGTATGTACAGTACACACTTTCTTTTCTGTAAAATTTTAAGATGAAGTTAAAATATTGTATTATTCTGTGTTCCAGAAACTAATTATTCAGCTGATTGCAACATGCGGTGGAATTTATATGGATAGCTTTGACAGAAGTACAACACATGTGATCATGGAGACTGGTAATTATGTTAAAGTTAATTGATAGTTCTTTCTTCTTTCTTCAGTCAATGTCAAAGTAGAGAAGAAAATCTGACAGGTATTTTAAATTATAACCAAGTAATAACCACAAAGATCTCCCACACAGATCTCATACAGATTGACTTTTCGAAGAGAAAGACAAGGTATTGTCTTGTCGTAGCCAGGTCGGCTGCATCAGCATGAAAGTCAGCGTCAAGTTTCTTGTTGGTGTTCATTTCTTTAAAGAATACTTGCTTGATATCAAAAGTGGCAGCCATTTGAAAAGGGCAGGTAACCCTAACTTCCTTTTCTACTCAGTTATGGCCTTTGTTCAACTTCGAAAAATTAGAAGTTTTGCATGCCAGTGGATTGAAAACTTTACACAAGGATTCTTAGTCATTTAACCTACTTAAATGATCATGTTAGACAACTCTTGCTTGAATTTAACTGCATGCAAGATACCCGATCTTCTCTTTCAAAAATAATCTTCCTCTACATTCGTGTGTCTTTCAGAGGAAGGGAGTCGCATCTGCCAGCGCACAAAAAAATATATGCTTGGAATTGCTCACCATTGCTGGGTGCTAAATGCTGAGTATGTAAGAAAGTCACTGGAAGCAGGACAGTACCTTCCAGAGGTAATATACAGCTGCAATATTTTCATATTTGTCGTGTTCGGTGGCTTTCAAAGTTCCCTTTTCTTCTATTACTTAAACTCGTTGATGAAAGATGGACATAATGTATGCAACTGTTTACTTGTAGCCCGTTAACCACATGGCATATTTTGTTAACAATGACAAGAATAATTATCAGCTGGTGATGTATAAATAACGCTAAAATAGTTTCAGTCCTCTGCCAGAGCTAAAAATAGAAATGGTCTTGAAATGGAATCTCCTCCTCAACTAGTGGTGTGTTTATGATGAAGTTCGCCAGAAATGATTGTTGGCTGATACTGTACCAAATTTGCTAAAAATTAAAAAAAAATCTTTAAACAGCATCTCTTTGTGTTTTGGCAAAGGTGCTCATGTTGACCCTTGTGTTCTTATTCAGGAAGAGTACGAGATAGAAGGTGATGAAGTTTATCCGAGAGGCTATGGATGTAGAAATTCAAGGCAATGCCAGAAGCCCATTCTACAAGGAGTGAAGTGCAGATTTTCAGGGGATGGTCAAGACTTCCCAAGAGGTACATAAAACATTAAAGGCTATCAAGCTATCTGAGCAATGTCACTGTTACCTAAAATAGAATTAAATGGTGTAAATCAGGTATACATTTGGCTGACTGTTAATGGATAAAGTATCTAACAATCAGTAAAGGCTCTAGTGATTGTTTAGTGTTATTGTTTCAAATTGAGTATGAGTACAAATATGAGATAAATGTACTGGATTCATGATAAGAAGTAAGCATAATATAAATTTGTTTGCAGAAGCGGCTGAAGAGATTGTGTTGTCTTTAGGAGGAGAGCTTGATGGAGAGGATTCCCTTACAGTAGCTCTAGATGAGAAAGGTTTGTAAGGTTTGTTTAAGATTCCTTTGCACAAAAAGCATTTGTTTTAGTTGACATTCATGGCTGTGTGATTTCAAGTTGTTGGATGATAATCAACTGACCTGCTGGACTTAACATGGGGAAGCTGTCAGACCAATATGTTGATTTATCTTTATGGCTATCTTTCTAATTTATACTTTTGTCTGTTGCAATAGTTTCTTGCCCAATAAAAATAAGCTTATATAAAAGTCAATTACAATCTGAAACATTGAAGCTTGTTGATTTGTTGATAGTTAAGTTATGAATAGATGCTGTTCTAGGTTTCATTATATCAGGTGGTTAAGTACCACTCTCACAAAATGTTAAGTTTACTTGTGAAAATATTGGTGTTTGCACTGTAATATTGGAATAGTTTCATTATATTTTCAAACAAATGGCAGTAAGTAATTAGAAGATAGAACTGAATTATATTTTGGAAACTTTTACTTTACAGGAGAACATCACACTGTGTCCAGGGATTGGCTTTTTGATATGCTGAGTTTATTCAAACGATTGGATCAAGACAACTACCTGCATCAGGATTTAAGGTATTTACATGTAATGACATAAACTTCAGACTCCATTTTAATGCTGCTACTTTGGGTGGCTGGTGGAAGTAATATAATTTGTTTTTTGTCCCTCTATGTTCAACCTTCTTTTTTATAAGCGACCTTCACAGTCAGTCCTTTTTAATTAATAAAGTCAGTCCTTTTTTTGAACACTTAGCTCTTATCTGACATGTCAGATAAAATGACTGTATTAGTCACTGTGTGAATATGTACAGTTGAGTTCACCTATAGTTTTCCATACCCAAACAAATAGCACCAGCTTAGAATTGTGTTCCATAATTATTCTACACAATTACAACTTATGGCTTTCGTTGTGTGATCTGCTAGAAAACTTCCAAGTCCTCATCCCAAATATATTAGTCCTCATTTTGAATGCTTATCTTGAAGATGATTGAGGTCCTCATTTTGAATGCTTATCTTGAAAATGATTGAGTTAGTAAGTCCTCACATTGCTCCAAAACTGTAACATATTAGGTGTTTGCAGAAAAGCTTGCTTTTAAACCTGCAGTAGATTGCCCACTTTCATAACACATTATCATTCCTTCCATGTAACAGTAAAAGACTGTTTGCAGAGTTATAGCCTGTTTATGGTAACTGTCATTTATTAAAGACAAAGTTGAATTCGGAATATAAATCACTTGAAGCAATAGTTCTAGTTAACTTTTCTGATTAGGAGGTTCAATTATTGTTTTTTATACGCCTCGGTGTCCGTCTGTCCGTTAGCAATTTCCCTTCCGCTCTGTAACTCTTGAACCCCTTGAAGGATTTCTACTTTGAGACGACTTGCAGAAGCCATGTTCAGGATGGCTCGTGTCAAGGTCAGACTTAGAGATCAAAGGTCATATGACTGTTTCCCTTCCACTCTGTAACTCTTGAAAGCCCTTGAAGGATTTCGAAAAACCTGACACAAATGTTAACCACATTGAGACAACTTACAGAAGCCATGTTAAGGGTGGCTTGCTTTAAGGTCAAGGTCAGACTAACAAAGTCATGACAAATATTATCACAATTTTTATAGTATTATAGTATAAATAGTGTTCACTAAGCACCATTGTCTTCTTTTGCAGAATTTGTTCTCTTTCTTGTGAACAGTCTAAATTTTGCTCACATCCTCTGATACAGCCCTTCGAGCATATATTGGCCCGCTTCGCGGTGCTCTTGTTTTTACTTGACCTAGACCATTAATCAATAAAATGCCTAAAGCATTGTCTGGATTATGCCATTAAGCTATCCAAATGAATCAGATTAGCTCTTAAAATAAGTTACTTTCATTCTAAGTCATGCATAAATTATGGGTACATGTTACCTTGGACAAGGTTGATCACCCACAACATTGGCTGCAATCTTTTGGAAGCTAAGGCCCTTTATTTAGTCGGTAACATTTAAACACCCCCCCCCCCCCCACACACACACACACAGTTTAGTGTTCAGCTTTAAACTGCTTTTACAGCCCTTCCAATTCCTAAAGTTTTCAAAAATATCATTGTCCACTGATAAGGTTGATTAATCTTTCTGTCCATCTTGTTGATCATACTGATAAAAGTTGCAAAGAAATGTCATTTCCCAGTATGAATCCTGACAATGATCCCAGATGAATACATGTACTTCAACCCAATTAAATCTCCAACTTTTGATGAGCATATCTTTGACAGTCTTACACTTGTGTTTAGCACTTCATGTTTGATTATAGTAGTTCTTTTCAAACGAAATGTTAACAATGTTTACATAGTATTACAAATAGCAAACTGGATTTTGGTAACCATGCTTTAAGTCCTCATTTTGAGTGATTTGCAGGAAGTTGGAAATGTATGGTATATTTGTAAGTCCTCACATAGCTAATTTTTTAAAAAGTGTGTTGTCTATGAGGAGTGACTTTAACATACAAGAAACAAAACATTTAATACAATAGTGGGAGTATTGCAACAAGGTCTGCTGTGCAAAAAATGGGATTTGCTATCTACCGCCTTCCTCAAGATACACCATGGGTATGATATTTAGGTTAGTCTCATGCCTTTGAGAATATGAATATAAAAACAGGAGAATAAGATATATAAAATTTAATTTTGCTCGAGTAATGGCCACTTATCATATCTATCAAATCAAAAACCTATAGGTCCCTGTGGTGAAGCTATAGTTAACTAACATCCCCAGTTACTTATTTTGAACATACAGCGCTATTATTCCACTTGTGTACTATATTTTATTACTGCCATTCCAGTTATGAAGAAGACCAAGATGCTGATGATTATATGCCAGACTCGGATGCAGATGAGGATTATATCCCAGACTCTGAATCTGGTGATGATGTATCCAGTTACATCCCTGACTCGGAATCAGACGAGGAGCATATGTCAATGGAAAGTGAGAATGACTCAGATATTATACCATTGCAAAACAACATTACTTATACCTGCAAATCCTTGGAAGAAGGTGATACTGATTTAACACATCAAACAATAGATGGTTGTGATATTATGACCAATAGTGTAGTCAGTCACAGTGGAAACGAACAAACAAACAACATATATGTTGCCATAAGCAAGAAGTCAGAAGATGATAGAAGAATTTGGGATAAGAAACATTCGTGTGTTTATTGCTCCAAACAATATCCCAAACTGGCTAGACATCTAGAACAGGTGCACTCAAATGAAAGTGATGTGCAGAGAGCATTGGCGCATGACAAAAACTCAAAGGAAAGGAAAGCCATGTGGCGAGACATAATGAACAGGGGGGACTTTGCTCACAACTCAAAAGTCTTTGACGCTCAAAAAGGAGAAATAATACCATACAAACGGCCTACTAGAGTGAAAGATGGAACAAATTATGTGGAGTGCAGTACTTGTTCAGGAACATTCTTAAGAAGGAACTTGTGGAGACATGTCAAAAACCGCCATCCCCAGCAAAAAGGAAAATGCCTGATGGTTAAAAGACATCAAGTTGCTAGTGCTGCAATGTTGCCAGTGTCCAAAGTTGCAGAGAAACCATTCAGAGAGAATATTTTGAACAGAATGGCAAATGACAAGGTTTCGCTCATAGCAAGAAATGATGCTGATATTGTCTCATATAGTCAAAGAATGTATAAAAAGCATGGAAAAAACCGTCATCAGCACCAATACATTCGTCAACAAATGAGAGAACTTGCCCGCTTTGTAAATTCTGGTAGAGCAATTGACAGCTCAGTGCTAAGTCTTAGAGATTGTATTGATAGTTTGAAGTTTTTAGTATGTGTAGAGGCTGTGAAAGTCCTTTGTGGATATGACAATGATAATATGACATTTACCACTCCATCGTTAGCTAGGAAACTTAGGCATGCATTACACAAAGTAGCTCGACAATTGAAAACCAAAGCTATACAAAATGGAGACAAAGAAATGAAAGAAAAAGCTGAAAATTTTATACAAGTTTACACTGAAGACTGGGATACTGAAGTAAGTCACGCAGCAGGAGAGACTTTAGAGAAGATGAAATACAACAAGCCAACTAGAATTCCTCTTGCAGAAGATTTGAAAGCGCTAACAGCTCATTTGAAAAGCAAGGCAGAGTATCTTACTGAGATGTTTGAAACATCAGAAGTCTCTGAACTAGAATGGAGAGAAATGTGTGAAGTCACACTTGCACAAGTTGTTCTTTTTAATAAGAAAAGATCTGGCGAGGCAGAAAGGCTAGAAATCCAGCAATATCTGGATGGTATCCAACGGGGCAAAAACATTCAGGAAGAGTTTCTTCTATCCCTATCGCCTTTAGAAAAAAAGTTGGCAGAGGTTGTAGATAGAGTTGAAATTAGAGGCAAGAAAGGAAGACGTGTTGCTGTTTTGCTTCCTGGAAATTTAAGGCGACAACTTGACTTTCTGGTGAAGAACCGGTGTGTAGGAAATGTAAATGAAGACAACCTGTACATGTTTGCAAGACCTGGAGATACCCAATTTCCGGTTAGAGCCACTGATGTAATAAGAAAGTTTGCTAACGATTGTGGCGCTAAACAGCCAGAGTTGCTCAATTCGACTTCCTTCAGGAAGCATATTGCTGTAATTGCACAAATGCTGAACTTAAAAGACAATGAGTTGGATGTGCTTGCTGGGTTTCTGGGCCATGACATAAGGGTACATCGGGAGTTCTACCCTTTGCCACAGGACACAGTTCAGGTCAGTGCATTAAGTTTTAGCTCATTTTGTCTCTTGAGACAATTTATAATACCACATAAATCTGTATGATCTGAAAGTGTAAGAGATTTTTTTGTGGTCGTTGGCTGTGCATCATCTGTCATAATGTATTGTGGGTCAGAAATTAGGTCATTGGTTTAGATTTTAGAAAAATCTTGTTTAAACTCTAGGCTACATGTACATTTTGCCCCAATCTAAATGATACTTGGTCAGAATGTTTTTCTTGCTGAAAACTTAGTTAAATTTGAAACTATTTTATTTGAGGTGAAAAAAACAGGTCACCAGCTGAAATCTAAGAAACACCTTATTTAAACTGTAGAGGCTACATTGTTGCCCATTCCTTATGAAACTTGGTCAGAATCTTTGCCTTGATAAAATCAATGTCAAGTTCAAAACTGGGTCATGTTAGCGAAACCAAGGTCACCAGCTCAAATCAGAGAAAAATCTTGCTAACATGCTAGAGGCAATATTTTTGCCACATTCTTAATGAAAACTTGGTCAGAATGTTTGTCTTGACGAAAATTCTAGGTCAAATTAGGAACTTGATCACATCAGGTCAAAAACTGGCTCAAGTTCTACTTGATTTGAACTGCCTTGAGAATGTGTGCCATTGAAGGTTCAGGTAAGCGTCCTAGAACCCACAGTGTGAACTTACTCTCCTCAGCTTTCTTGGGTTGCCAAGAGATGTTGATATTATTTTGTTGTTATTTTTTATGGAAGTGATACTAATTAAGCACTAAAACATTATATATGTTATTCCAGGGTATTTAATACAATGCAATTACTGCATTCTCTTAAGATGTATTGATTTTTATCTCTCTAGGTGTTTCTTTACATTTTAGCTCACCCGAGCACAAATTGTTCATGATGATCATGTTTGTTTTAAGACCATTGTCAAGTGTCGTCAGCAAGCTTCATATGAGATGCTTGTTTCTTTAGTCCTTATTTTGAATGATTTGAAGAAGTTGTGCTTTTTAAGTCCTCGCAAGGATTTATTTTCAAACAGTGTGTTATCTTTGACTTGTTTGTTTTATGAGATACATATTAAAATTTGGATGTATATAATTCTGCTCTATGTGCTGTTGTTGTTCTATTGTTTTTTTGTTGTTTTTTTTTCAAATTAAATTTCATATGTGGTCTTTAATGGACCTTGCCTTTGCCTCGTGATCTACTTTCTTTACTTAAAATCTTTATTTCTTTACTTATGATATATATTTCGCTGCAACTCAAGTGATACATGGGCCATCGTGGCTCTGTGGTATTAGATACTTATTGATTATGCACAATCATCAAAAAAGGGATTCTCTTCAGAAACAGTTTAACGCCAACTTGTTAATCATGTAGGTGTGTGTTGACAACATTTGAAAAGCATAGAGAAGCATGAAAACAGTGAAACAGAAAGAAAAACTAAACAAGAAAAACTTCTCTTTCCAGGTTGCAAAGCTGAGTAAGCTTTTGATTGAGTTAGAAAGAGGAAATATCCACCTCTACAAAGGAAAAAGTCTTGACGAAATCCAGTTTGATCTTGAAGGTAAATTATTATGTAAAATTGATCAAGATTAAATTATTGTATGTTTGGGTACATATGCCACATTGTTAATTTTGAAAAAAAATCACTGTAATAATTGGTACCAAGGCTAGGTTATGCATATTTGTGCCATATTCATTAGGATGATTTTGGATGGAATTATGTCTCTCCCTGCCGGCCATCGAGTGGGATAGGGAGACTCTTTGATTTTGTTCTGACTGTCTGTCACAAACCTTGACAATACTTCTCCTGCTAAAGTATTGGTTGGATTTCACCTGAGTGATTGTTACCAATCCTTGTTTTGCACACTGTCAGCATGTTTGGGTCATGTGATTTTTTCACGGAGGCACTGGCCCTTTACTATAAAACTAGAAATACAGTAAAACCCTTCATAAAGACCACCCCGAAATTAAGACCACCCTGATAATAAGACCAATATTTCAGTGTCCCTTATAGCAGTTTTGCACCTTTTTCTACCCCGAAATTAAGACCACCTCACTATTAAGACCAATTTTGTCCAGTCCCAGAAGTGGTCGTAATAGAGGGGTTTAACTGTACGTCCATATGACACAGATGCCTCCACAATGTTCCAATTTATACACTATATTTCTGTAAGCCATATCTTGTCCATCTGTTTGTCCCAAAAATTTATGTGTCTGCTCCATATTTCATATACCTCTTAAAAGATTTTCATGAAACTTGCCTAAAATTTTAACCACAGTGAGGAGATGTGAAGAACATATGCGTCATCCATGTCTACTCAAGGTCAAGTTCACAATGTCAAGGTCATTAACTTTTGTCTCCGCTGCATGTCATCTTAACCTCTTGAATCATTTTCATAGAACTAGAGTCAAATGTTATTAACAATTAGAGGACTTGCAGAACATACAATGCAACTGTCTGCTTAAGGTCAAGGTCACACTTGATTGTCAACTGTTATAACCTTCAATTTCCTTTGCATTTTCGTGTTGGCTCATAATGCATTTTAATGCATATGTAGCAAAGTTTATAAAACATTGTGACAAAATAGAAATTGCTCTATTCTTATGATAAAACTATCCATCATTTCTTGTTATTTTCTAGTATTGTCTGCTGACACTTTCAGTTTGGACTCCTAAAAAATTCTGTATTAGATAATGGATTTAAGTCTTACTTTAAGAAGCACAGGGATATATTGCTGTCCCTTAGACTTGTTCCCATTAAAACTCCTCTGAGATGATCATATCCAAAGTTCTCTGTATTTGTAATATATGTTAATTATTTGATTATATGTTTAATATTTATCATGGCAGAACCTCTAGAGGTCGAGGAGGACAGTGATGCTGAAGGAGAGGATAGAGCAGATACCGAGAGACCTCCAGAAATCGATGATGAACTGCCAGAAATCTCTGATGAACCATCAAAAAGTAAAGTTAAAGAAAAAGTCTGCCAAAAAATCACAGAAAGCAACCACGCCAAGAAAACTGTGGACTGCAGATGAACATGCAGCTGTTAAGAGACAGTTGGATAGATATTTCTACTTAGAGAAACTACCAGGAAAACATGAAATTGAAGAAGCAAGGAAGAGAGAGCCACTTCTGTTGAACAGGCCATGGATGCAGATAAAGAGCTTTATTAAAAATACAAAACTCTCAAATGAAAAGGAAACAGAATAAAGCTACCAAGTAGTCTGTTTTCTGGATATATAATTTTGTATGAAAGTTTGTAAAAATACTTCAATTGCAAATGCGATTCCAATGAAACTTTATGTAAAGTATGACAATAGGAAGTACGAGTACTTGAAATATTCTTCATGATTATATCCTCTTTGGTCAAAATTGGCAGATTTTCTACCTTTTAATGCCTCTTTATCGTTTCATTTAGGTGGAAATTAGAGGACCATATGGCTTTTTTCTTGTTGTCTTTTGTGAAATAATGTGCAAGTACAGCATATTTAAACCATAAACCTATGCAAGTTTACATGCATCTCAAATAAGCATTTTTGAATTACATGCATTTTCTTGTTTAATGATATTGAGCAAAGTTATTAGCCTTCTGTTTCTGAAGTTTTTATTTCTAGCTCACCTGAGCACTATTCACAAAGTAAGCTTATGTGACAAATGGATGTTAGATGTTCATCTGACAACAATGTGACTTCCCTTGTTCCAAACCTTTGAAACACTAGAAGTCACATTTTAGTCAGATGTTAATGAAACTTTATAAAATGGGTTAAACACTAGGGCACCAGGTCAGATGTTAAAAGAGTTGTACATATTTATTAGTAGGATCTTCGTAAAATTGTATGCCTCTAAGGCTCAGGTGAGCATGTCTGGGTTCTGTTGTTATGCACATACTTCCTGGAACATCCATCAGTACCTGATATTTTTGTGTACTTCAGATGATTGTTTTGGACATTTAAATTACTAAACCTGTAAATTGAATAAAAGTTTGTGAAGTGAACTTGATTTTGTTGTAAATATATCTTACAGCAGGGTCCTCTGTCTGTCCTATGAGAATACCTTCTGTGCTCAGTGGGGAATTTCAATAACATATTCCTGGATATATGAGCTCAACTTAAGTTGTCATGATGGCATCTGGCTGATAGTATATGCGTGCATCTGTCAGTCCAGAATTGTCCCCGTTACTTTAAAATGCATCAAGCAGTCTAGTTATATTTGGCATGAATGTAGACCTCTGCAAGACGGAGTGTCGTGTGCAAATCCTATATTCCTATCTCAAAGGTCAAGGTCACGGGGGGTTAAAGGTCATGTCAGATCTTGTCTGGCCCAAAACTGAAATAAGCAATCGATGGGTGCATTTTGACATATATACTTAAGGTGTTTTTCATCAAAATGCATGCTTCAGAGTTTTGACAGATCAGTTAATTCAGACTAAAATACAATCCTCTTTCAAGAAATTTTTCAGTTTCATCGAGTTCTCTTTGTCTAAAATTCTGTTTGAAGTTCTTAGTTTGGAATCTGTCGGTCCGAATGTGTCCATCCCATTTTCATGTCTTGACCTGCCGTCGCCATTATTTCAGTTTAACTATCAGACATGCACTTGAAAGTGTGTCGTGCATAACATTCGCCAGTCCAACATTGAAGGTCAAATGCATTTTAGTGTCGTGCACATACTTTGGGGGGCTTCTGTGAAAATTCTTTTTTGTGACAACATATAAGTCTGTGTCAAAATTGTATGCCAACATTGCTTTCTTCTCAGCTAGCTCGCCATTTTGCATCGGGCATCTAGCGTCTGAAATCATTTGCTTCATGGAAGTGTAATTTTCGGATGCACACAATAGTGGAATATTTTGTTCTCATCGCAATGGTATTTTTTCTGATCATAAAAATAGAGATAAGTCGTCTGCTGTTTAGCCAAGGAACAGTACAAGGGTTAATCAAAATGATATGTTAGCGACCACGCACGCATGTATACGAACTTGTATCGGTGTACATCCGAGGACCACATATTACCACCGTTAGAAGCTGGATCTGAAGATCACAGAACTGGAGGTCTCTGGTTCGATGCAGGACAGGTCCCATTCTTTGTGATGATATTTTGTGGTCAGTTTTCTATCCCACATTACAGCTACAAGTAGCAGTAGTAAAGACATGGACATCAGCGGGACAGTTGATAACTAAACGTCGTGTGACTTAAAAGTTCTCTTTTAAAAAGGTAAATAATCCATTATTATACAAAACTTTCCATTTTTAGTGTCGCATCTCCAAAATTTCTCATTGGAATGACATTTTGGCCACAGTCATTAGTTTGCTATAAAAAGATGGTGTCATGTGACTGTCTAGATATCATTTTTCAACTATACACACAATTTCATTATGGTATATACAATAAAATTTTGATAGTCAGATTCGACTATTTGAAATGAATAATAATATAGTTAAATCTGCTAAACAAATACGAGTTTTTTATTCATGGAAGGCACATGTTAATGATGTCTGATAGTATAACTTGATGTTCAACCCACAGTGGATTGGAAATAACTTTTCTTCTAATTGTTTATTTGTATAAAAGTAAACAGTAGCAAATCTAATATTTTAACAAATTAATAGATTTATGGAAAGAAAAACTTATGAAGGAAAAAATTTCACTGAGTACAAGGAACTCCTATTGATTACTAGTAATTCCCATTATTTCCCTACATTCGGCATAGTATGGATAAACATAATTAATAACATTAACCCTTTACTCCATAGATCATAGATAAGCCTTTTTCATATGGGCAACCAGTGTAGATCCAGATCAGTCAGCACATCCATGCCATCTGATCTGGATTGACGCTGTTTGCATAATGGCGAGAAATAACCAAATGAATCTTAAAGCGAACAGTGTAGATCCTGATCAGACTGCACGGATGTGCAGGCATATCTGGATCTACACTGGTCACCCATGTGATAAAAGGCGTATCCTATAGAGTAAAGGGTTAATATGGATGAAATATTTTCATCGCATGTAGGACATAATCCCATATGGACAAAATCCCCTAGTCATCCACGGACAAAATCCCCTATATTGTTTTTCCTATAGTGGACAAAACCACCGACAAAATCCCCTACTTTATAAATGTTCCAATCCTGTACTTTATACATGTCACAGGTTAATAAATGTTTTTTTTTAATACTAGTATATCATATAATGGTTAAATGTTGTTAACTAGCTTACACAACGCATTATGTTTAATAACTAATCCACAGAAGAAAACATGTTAAAATTTGGATTAGGTCTGTGTTAATCGTAGTAATCAAACTCTAATTTAATATATAATGAATGATTGATTAAAAAGAGCAATTTAGAAATTTTTAAGGTTGCACTGAGATTCATGTATACAAACTCAGTAGTGTATTATTATTCAGGTTCCTCTAAAATAAGGTTTAATGGATATGCAGACTTCTAAATCAGATCCGAGTCTGCACTGTTTGTATCATTTTTTTTTCCTGTGGAGTAAATTATTTAAATAAACATGGTCCAGTGTATTTGGTCCATAAATTAGGGGCACCCCAGGTAAAATGTCTCGAGATATATAAAATGATCTACTTTGGAGTTAGATGCGACAATACGTGTATACTTCGGAACTTAGGCGAACATGTGGTTCCTCTCACCATGCCCTAAATTTTAACTATGCTAATGGACAAAAGTCTTGTCCGGTCTACAATTTTCAACACATTACTCTACCGGTTGTGCTGGCTCAAATTCCAAAATTCTTTTTCATTGAGTGCATATAAATGTCCTCTTTCCATCGAAACCAAATTTATGAGTGTGCGATAAAAACTTAACGCGTTTAAAAGATATTATGGAAAACCATACCGGACAAGGCTTGGCAATGAGTATAAGTTACAAGAAGTTTACAAGATTCGAGAAGAAATCACATTTCTGAAATTTTTATTTGCGAGGTGGGTTTTCAAATATTGTTGAAAGCTCTCGCACATGTTTTGCACTTTCTACATACACCAAGCTTTAAAACGAAATTATACATGGGATGTGAGGAGGGTTTGCGCGTAGGTGTAGGCCTACCATTAGCAACAGTTGTTATTGAACACGAAATAGTTTAGCGACACAAGTACTATAAGTAACTGAGCCAGGCTTCACATGTCCCCGAATTGATGTTACAATTAAGGTCCTTGTAATGGTGTTATTGGTAGAAATTGTGTAAAATATGCAATTAAAAGTCCTCAGATTGATGTTACACTTTCGGTCCTTGCACTGTCGGTCATGGTTGAAACTGTGTAAAATATGCAAATGAACGTCCTCACAATAACGTCCTCGCATGTGTACGGAAATTAAAGAGGTCCTCTGAATGATTTTAGCAATGCTTACAATTATTTTTTAGTGAAAATAAATTCTGAACATCACAGACTATATATTTTCCTTTTCTTATCTCTACTTTTAATTGTAACGTTGTACAATGCATGTTTTAACATGGTCCTCGGAAGACGGGTAAAAATCAAGGTCCTTAAAGAGATGCCTATACAAACAGGTGTGTGTCTGTCTGTATGTGTGTGTATGTGTGTGTGTTTGTGTGTATGTGTGTCTCTGTGTGTCTTTCTGTCTGTCTGACTGTCTGTGTGTGTGTGTATGTGTGTCTGTGTGTGTGTGTGTGTGTCTGTGTGTGTCTGTCTGTATGCATGTATGTGTGTATGTATATATGCGCGCGCGCGTGCGTGCGTGTGTGTGTGTGTGTGTGTGTGTGTGTGTGTGTGTGTGTGTGTGTGTGTCTGTGTGTGTGTAATATATCTAGTCTCTAGTTTTTGGTCATGTACTAAGTATGCACTTTTTTAAAGAGTAGTTCATCTTTTAATATTTTTATGTTTGCCTTATAACACACTTTCTTCTTTTTCCTATTATCACAAAACTGTGGGTTTTTTTCTGCTGTGTTGACGTCATTAAAATAATTCACAGTATATCTAATACATGCTGCGATTGAAGTCAATAGGATCCATTTTTACCATTAAATAATGCGTCATCTGTTTTTGTGTTTTACGTTCGGCAGCATGTTTTTTGTCTAGTGGAAGTTGAAGTTATTATGGTTATTCTCATAGGATAAACAACATAATGTTAAAACAAGAAATGCATGCTATACAAAGTAAACACTTACATGGTTCCGTACAGTATTCCGAAACATCTATATTTTAACAAGGGTGTAAAAAGCGTGGACCAAATGACTACATCGTAAAATTGAACAAACCAAAAACAGCAACATTTACTTCCGGTTTAGGTGTTTTCTATGCAAAGCTGCATTCACTATTGGATAATGATCGTTAAACATAAAGCATGTCCTGAAATCATAGATGATATAGAGAATACCAGTAATTTAGCTATAAGAAATAGTTCTGATTATGATAATTAAAAATAATGCTTGGAAAATAAGAACAACAAAAATCACACCTACGTATAAAAGCAATAAGTGTAGTGTGTAATGTCAAGGCTGTTTAACATAAAAGTTGCTACGAATATGGCATTAAGAAACAAGAATTACATTCGAGGTTTGTGTGTGTTTGTGGTTGTAACAAACAGTTTGCTCATGGATTTTAATTGTTGATGACATTGAAATTCTGAACACTGAATATACCATTAAAAATGCGAAGATAGTTGTGTTTTTGACATGGTGACTTGCGAAATTTGGAGAAATGTTGCGATTGGAGGTGGTGTGTTGGTGTTCATGTTTAAGTCAAGAATCTGTGATTTATTATCAAAATTTCCAGATCTGTGCAGTCAGCTGTTTTAATTCAACTAAGGATTGAGCTCTATCTAAACCATTTGATTGATCATCAGGGTCTGTCGACAGATTAGGTAGCTGATTGCCTCTGTGTGAGACAGCCACAGATTCAAGATCAATTTCCTTCTCAAAACTGTTAGGATTAAAGCCAAATTTTGCCTCAAAGTCCTCGTAGCTCATCTATACAGCACTCCTTAGGTTTTCACACGATTCTTCATCACATTCTTTAAATTCACACCAAATAACATTAAAACAACAGGGACTCACATAATCTCACATTTTGAAGTTTTTTATTTTTGCTGATTACAAATTCGTACTTTTATTGATTTCGTCACTATTCCTAAACAGTTTTAATCTTGTTCCTGTAATACATGTTGTTTCATTTTTCTGATATACGTTTAATAGCCGTTTTTGATCTTTTTAACCAATCTTTACATTATAGACTTTTTGTGGGTGACCACAAGCATAATAACGAGATAAATGAGTTTCGTTCTTGTAAGTATTCTTGATCGTTTCGTCAAAAAGGTAGCCCGGCTTAGAGCAGGTGCGCGAATAACGGTTGATAAAGCTCATCTTTATATATTAACCGATATTTACAGAGATGGTGGGATAAAAAAAAACATTACTTGACACAAACAAGGACTTGTGCTTCTGTGGTATTTCTTGGTACGCCTTGATTTAAATAATTTAGTTCCTTCTTCACAACGTACTTTCATCGACGTATTTCCCGTTAAAAAGTAGGTCAAGTAAATACACACACAGACACTCACAACATAGAACACACACACACATAAATACCTGCCGACGCACGCAGACACACACTCACATACGCTCTCACACACACACACACATCCGCATTGCACACACACAGAGTAGTGACGTACGTAGCTGTTATAAAGGGGGGGAAAGGACACTTAACAGTTAAACTATTACATACGTGTACGTGTCATATGTGTACACAAGTGCAACAATGAATCACAACAGAGCATCACGCGCTTGTGTGGTTTTCAGGTGAAAAGCTTTGTGTCAACCTTTACCGCGTTCGTTTCCGTAATTCATTATCGCATTTGGAACAAATTCACCAATTCACATAATGCGTTAAAAATGTTAAAAATGACTGGCATGACATTTAACCGGTGCTATTTTCTGTTATTTTAAATAGTTTGTGTGATGCTTCAAATTGCACTTCAACATATAAATGTCCAACCAATCCCTGTCGGCAGACATTACTTGGACGGAATGTAAAGGCAATCATGGACATTATATTTTTATTTTCTTATTGGCAGAATCATTTTCGTAATTTCGATAACGATTGTATTCTCCTGCAATTTTACAGACTGAACGTTTTTATAATGTCCAATGAAATATAAACGTTGAGTGGCGTATATCTTGCAAGCCCTCCTTATTTGCTTTGTACATGTACACAACTGAATCAAATATGTGCATATTCAAAGGATTGCCCCACAGTCATTCAACTATTGCTCAAGCGTATGTTACTTTAATAGTTTAACAACTAAAGATTGTATCCAACGATTCGCCTTTATTAAATGCCTTATTTTACGTCCATCGATAACAAACCATAATGTCGGGAATTATTACTTGCAACGGGTCTGGTCTGGTATCTAGTTAAAACAATTCCATCATAACTTAAACAGTGTGATAATATTAATAATGAAATACTCAATATGTCCTTCCTTGTTTGTTTAATTAATATTTTCCATTGTTAATTAATATGAGCAACATCTTTAGACTTTGAACCTAACGTTAATCTTACATTCGAATTTGGGAAATCATGATGCATGATGCCTTATAAATTCTTGGCGCTTGGCTCAGAAAGTACTCACTATGATGTGTCTGCATAGATAGCATTCACCCTACGTGAGTCATGTTTGTGGACAAATTACAAACCTTTAAAGCATTTAATGCAATCTCTACAAAAATCCAAGATCTCATTAAGTAGGCTGTAGCAAGATAGTTCATGTAAACTATCGTTTGTTTGCATTAGAATCGTGTTTTTTTTCTATTTCCTGCACCTTGTTTCGAATACCAGCTTAAATAATGGAGTCCTGTGTATGTCCTGTGTTATTAGTTATCTGCATTTTAGATAATTCAAAATAATACCTAAGGAATTTATCGTTTAGATGTTTTGTACAACTTGAATTATTTGCATGTCACGTATCTTTTTGTAAAGCTATTCAATGTTCTTTTCTTACTCCCTTAGTAGATGCTTATCGTAATAATATCGCTAAAATCCGCCTACACTCTACACTCTACAGACTCCGTTCGCCACAAATCTTGGCGCCAGATGTGACATACCTTGCATCTCAATGCTTTTGTTCAGTTTGAATTACAAAAAAACAACAGTTATATTAAATAAGTATATATTTTAATATAAAAACAAAATATGCCGGACATTTTCGAATTAATACATGATAAAATAGCAGGTACTCATAATTGTCTACTGCAATTGATATATACAGTCAAAATACAGTTCAGACGAGCTTATAAAAGTAGATTAAACGTGCAACTAGGAATGGCCTTTTAACTGTTTTCTACGCCTTTCTAGAAACTTAAATCTCAAATAGCCATGTTAAATAATTTGTATTCAACTGACTAAAGAAACACATCATGCTTAATATGACGCCGTGTCGTGTCTAAATATTCTTAGACTTACAATGATTTTCGTACTATGAAACAGAATGATCACAAGACAACTTGCGCAAAAATTAAAATCCTTGTCGTACACAAACATTAGATTGGTAAGTGGTATTTGGAAACACATAAAAACATGTCTAGACTGAAATTGTATACTCGATAACCAAATGGGAATATAGATTTTATGTGACGAAGTCTCCCATTTAACATGCGAAATGAAGACGAGCCAAAGTGAATTATTGTGTACGCCTCTGCAAAATGCCAAGGAAAGAAAAGGACCAAATAGGTCATATTATGTTAAAGCAGACTAAAAAAAACTAAAGAGAAAATACCAAAAACTGAGGGCAAACAAACAATACCATTCAAACAATGATTTTTATTTTAAATTTGAAGCGATTTTCGATAAACGTACGGCTGAAATTATTTCCCGCGTCGCCTTTTCATCGTCAGCACGGTTTCAAAGATATTAACGTGACCGACATCGTTACGTATGCGTTGACATTCGTTAAATATAGCCGCCACCAATCCGCAACGAGTACGCCCATTACTGCAAGATGCCATATACGTTTTCAGACTATAGCTATTCTATACTTTAAAACATGTATGATAAAATATTAAATTAATATGATCGAATTACAGCTATTACATTTAATTAAATTGAAATGTTGCAATGATTAAACAACGTTTCAATTAAGATAATATTAAAGCGCACGGAATTTCCTATGTTTGGCGACATTTCTGGCTTGAAGATAACATATAAAAAACAAGGTCATAGGAGTATTGCAAAATACAGAATTTTTTAAACGCATAGGATAAAATTAGTCACGTACATGTAGTATTTAAATGTAGAACCGTTAAAAATTATATGAGACATTGAATGACCTAAGACAATGCCAGACGTTACGTCCTTGAAATGTTATGTCGGCAGAGACCTCCTGCTGCTTTTAACAAACTTAAATAACACTCATTACCTTTGTCATATATAAATCCGTGGCATTTACTCAGTACATTATTTGATACAAAAATCAGAGCAAATTGCACAAGAAATGACAAAGCAACAGGATCAATGGTTTGTATCGTTTCCCCAAAATACTGCCGTTCCAGTATGGAGGACGTGTACAACGTCTTCCTGGAAGACATACATTTTATGATCTCTTTTTACTCGCATAAATCATCCTTTTCAGATTTGGAAATCTTCGACATAGACGCTTATGGAAATAATATCTTGACATTAACCTTATCTTATTCTGCTACTGAACATAGCAAAAGGAAAGCTTATATTGAAGATACACACCCGCAGACGAAGAGCACGGGATTGGCTTCAGACACACATAGCTGTCATGAATTGGTATCCACCAGAAGCGCAATTAATTGGCCAATATCACTGGGACATTGGTCGTCAGGTTGCCAGGCTGACAGCGGAAACAACTTCGCAAGGATGCCAGGGCTGATGTCATCCTTGGTTTGATAGATTGATAAAACATGTTATTATCAACGAACACTTTACCTGTTTTACCTGTCATATCTACAGGATTATACCCCGATGAACACCCATGCGCACATATCCCACCGGTAACTGAGCAAATGTCGGTACCGCCAATACTGTGACCGCAAGTTTGTATGCAGTAAGTACCGTAATATCAAGGCTTGCATTCTATAATATATGTGGTAACAAACCATTGTGTCATTAATCAAGTTTCACTTGCTATGTTGTAAGAAGCAAAGTAATTGGAAGATTGAAAAAAATGGCTCACGTTCAAGAAATTTAAGAAAAATACAAAACTGTAATTCAAAAATACGTTGTAAACATTTCGTGAGTTCTTAATTTAATATGTGTTGCTGTATGTGTTTTTGAAAATAAAATGTTATCTAGTTAGTTAGCTACATGGTGCAATGTGATAGCATTTTTACACGCAATATTACGTTTTCACCTCTTGTATGTTTTGACACATACATGCATGATAAGTAACTCTAACAAACATATGTAAAACAAAATGGAAAGCCGTTTATATTGTCATTTAAGTAATGGAATTTTCAAAATCAGTTTCTTAAAAGCTCGTGAGCGTAAACAATAGAGTGTTCTCTCTTTTCTTTCGGTTTACTCTGAAAAAAATGAATAATGACATTATCTCAACGAGTGATACGGCCAAAGAAAACACCTGATATGTAGATAGTTACAATAGACATCATAAAACATAAAGAAAGTGTCCTGTTTTACATGTCGTATCAGTATCATCATATCCCGCAGCACACCCCTCGGAACATGTTTCGTTTGTAACCAAACAATTGGTTGCGATTTGACAGTGACCACAGGTTTCTGAGCAGTTAGGACCGTATTGTCATTCTTTTGGTAAGCATTCTTTTAAAATACAGTTAACAAAATGAAATTTAAAACCTGTTCTTATATAGTGTTTTATAACATATTGAGTCTAATAATAGGCTATTAACTGTAATGCTAATATAAATCAAATCATATTTTTTTTTACTTTCAGCCATGAAGTCATGCGGACATGTTACTTCGACCACTTATAGGGTCAAAAAGTGTTTTGCCTTACGTTAAATTGGAAGTTATAGCGGTGGTGCATTGTATGGTTAAGTAACCTTCAGAAAACTACCTCGTCAGACGAGATCATGGGTCTGTCAGGCGAAAAAAAAATGCCATGTGATATACGGTTAGCGAAAACAGTATTGATGTCGTTTATGTAAAAATGGCTCATAGTTATCCTTCAAAGTGAGTTCAAGTTTTGAGTGACTTCAAAGCAGAAAGACTCCATTTTAAACGGAAACTCTTTTGCTGATATAACAGGTTTGCAGACATGCTCAGAAAATTATTATATAATAATTGATTACTTTACATACTATGCACATTTATTGCTTTCTGATATATTAGAACTTCATATAGTGTAGGACACGTGTAAGTAAGTTAAATGTGACCGTTGTTTTCACAAAGTTGATGTTATTTTAGACTCTTCTCAGTCACTCTACAAACTTACATTGGTTAATGTCGTTTTCCTAAATACTAATAGGGTATATAATAAACTAACCAGAGACTTCTGCTTCTCTCTGTTTAATAGTTATAGTTAGTGGATTTAAGTTATGAATGTCAACGCCTATATATACGATAATCAACTTTGAAAACTTTGTGTTGGGTATTTGTCAACGCCTATTTGTACGATACTCGACTTTGCAAACTTTGTGTTGGGTAATTACAGGCATCGTGTAATTAATACAAGTGTTATTGATAGCACAACGTTATTACGCGTCAGGTGTCAGCTGGAAACATACATTCAACAAATTCAAATTTTACACACACACACACACACACACACACACACACACACGCACGCACGCACGCACACACACAAACTAACGTGTATTTGGCGGAAATAGAGACCGAGCTGAACTGTTTGATGGGCTCGCCTGTTTCATTATCAAGGATAAAAAGACATGGAACATGCTACGGCAGATTTGATTGCTTTAGTATGAATTATCACGTGCCTTTACAAAAGGATATATATACATTGCAGCGACCATTTACGATCAATATTACAACATCCATCGTTTTGGTGGAGGAAGACCCAAGACACCTGTCTGGGCGGCGCACCGTCAGCTGAAAGACCTTCTCACATTAAGTCCTTCGCCCCGAACTGAACTCGAAC
The DNA here is from genome assembly GCA_007844125.1 of Sinonovacula constricta. Classification (NCBI taxonomy): domain Eukaryota; kingdom Metazoa; phylum Mollusca; class Bivalvia; order Cardiida; family Solecurtidae; genus Sinonovacula; species Sinonovacula constricta. Next base: position 15,701,822 of record CM017558.1, read on the forward strand.
CAACGCGTTGAGAGGCTAAGCAGTCAGAGGAGATACTCATCGGCGACTCTACCACAACGCCACGGGTGCCCCTATACACAAATATTGCATATGCTGTAATTTGTCTTCCGTATAGTAAACTAATTGTTGACGCAAGTCTGTAAAGCCATTTCCGTCCATTTGTCACATGTCAATGCATTGAGTATACATGTTAAATTATTTAACTGATGGCACTATCCATACACTGAGTTAATGATATATCTGAGCTATATAAACCAGAGAACCTACACCAGTATTTTATCTACGATGACAAGCTAACTGAAACGGAGCGTCTTTGGAAAGATACTATGCAGACGTGGTTTAATTTTTATTGCAAACAACTGACATTGTCTTTGTTGTATGATAGTTGGCTTCTGCCTTGTCATGTAATCGCAAGAAACGTGCCATCAGGAGAATAAACAGTTATTAAACACACGGAAATTACGCCGCGACAGATAACGCGATATGGAACACGATAATACGCTTGATGACTTGCTTGAACTTCGTGACTTTGTAATTATTCGGATACCATGCGCATGCACATACACTGTCATATTTCTTCAATATTTTGAAATGTACTCTGACATGTCATTCCTGATTGTAACTTTTCAATTACATGTTTAACTGCGAGAGCATTTATATTTTTTTATAAATATAAACTTCGGACGTTTAGTATGTTCCCTTTCTAATTGGTTTCAGGTATAGTTATAATGCTACATAACCAGACGCCTTGGCTTTCCAGTTGAGAGTTCCGATCAATATGAGCTGGAATCAGACCCAATCAAGTATATTTAAATGATATAAAAGTCAATTAAACCTCATAAAAAGGTTTATAGATACTTAAATAATTGGTTATGCAATTATCTTTACTACATGTTTTTTTTTATCAAATAACAAATTCTAAAATGACGTTGCTTATTAGATATTGTTTTAGAACAAAGCGAATAGTTAAACATTTACAGGAAGTGCAATAAAACAAAAAGACAAGTATCACTCAGTCATACCAAGATGCAAACACGCCATCTGCTGCAGAATAAAGACGAAGCAGAGAACTGAAAACAGATTCTTCATGGTGTCAAACCTTATACGAAGTCTGCATTGTCCTGAAAATTAAAAAAAATAACAACTTCCAGTATTTAATTCCAGCTTTAATCACTAAATGATCGGTATATCCCGGGTAATTAAGTATTTTACAAATTAAGTTTTCATAATAGTGCTTTTTTTTCTTATATTGCTACAATGATAGGTTTAAAGAACGAGTATCTATTGGTTGTGGTAAATTTGTTAAGATGTATATAAATACGTTTGGTGGTTTAGTCAGTTTCTGATGATTTCATGCAAACTTTCTGATCTGCAAATTCCAATGCAACTAAAATGCGAACATTGTAAATTTGTATTGCTTTATTAATACTGGCGTCAACTTATCGAATTATTTACAAACTCGAAGTCTGAAGAACAGCCAATGTGATCGGTGCAAGGGGTTGTAAACCATCGTGCATGGGATATAGTGCGCACATAAAACGGATCGACGTGTCAGAAAGGACCTTTGTGCTTTATTTTCTGGCACCTCAACTCCAAACCAGGGTATATTTGCAAACAACCCATGTACGACCAAAATTATTTCATAATTATTTTTGTTGTATTTAATCCCACAATTATGTCCTCGCATGAGCACACTAAATACTTAATAATGGCCCATCGAGTTTAGATAAAATAAAAGGAGCTAGTACATATCTATAAGGTATATATGCAAAGTATACATTGCAAACTGTAAATGAGTTGAACTGATTAACTCAATCAATTCAATACTCAAAAAGGTTAGTTCATTTCAAAAATATGAAAGCTATAACAATATAAAATACTGCTTACCTGTATATTCCCTGTAACACATTATGTGTGATAGCCTGCTCGATAACCAGATATATTAACTAATTCCACACCGTGCAGCTTATCAACAAGTACCAAAAAGGAAGGTTTGATTAGAGATAAATTGACAGCTTCGAGACCAACCAACTATCAAGTGTTTTGGATGGTTTAGTTTAGACATAAAGACGCAATAGGTATGTACTCAATATACCAACCGAAGTATGAGTACTTTAAATCCATCAGATGACATCGCCCCTTGCAATCATAGGTATGTATCAAAGAGAATGTAGCCAAAACTCGATTTTAAAGCTGTTTCCTTCAATAGTCTTTTTACTTGAGATAATCTTTAAAACAAACTTGTTAAGAATGATTTCTTTCTGCCTGTCTCATTGTCAAAAAGCAACATTGATCGTGTGTTTAGAGCATTGGTGTGCTGATAACCATATCATTATAAACGAAATATTACATACTGACAAGCAAATAAAGGCCGCTTAATATACACACGTTTAAACAAACGCTGCAATGACCTAATCAACGCACGTGTATAAGTTGCTTGAGTGTTTATCTTTTTGCAAAATGTTGCATACTAAAATGAAATTATTACAATCTGTCTTTTTTTCTTTGAATATGTTTGGCTCATCCTGATAAGTGACTGCTCCATGAAACGCAGTTTGATATATCCTCATTATTGTTCATGAGCGGACTACTTTTTCCTGGTGTTGATTGAAAGCACGCGTAAATCAGATCTACAAAATGCTTGTAAAATTGTCAAATTTAATAGAATGACGATAATTTATTGTGTGTAATTGTTTTTGTTCTAAGATCTGGATTGTTTATGATGGCATTACGTGTTGTGCACACATATTTGATGTTGACTTCTGTTTGTATACACTCCTCTGCAAAATGGCGAACATAATAACAGACGACGTGTCAGATTTGGATATTTTAGCTACGAACTAATAATCAATGTAAATACAGGTTGAGTATATGTTAAAAAGTTAAGGTAATATCAATCAAAGGACGGAATTTAAACCTATATGGATAAAACACAGTTTGACGAATATGTTTTGTTATTAATCCATTTCAACCACCAATTATTGTCAGAAACTGGGGCACAGTCACAAACCAACACATGCATAGTTGTAACAACTGGAGTAACTGATAAGGAAGATAAAACGCAAATCAACAGGAACATATTCACGATCCTGTACATCTTTACGGACATTGTTTAAGTATCTTACATTTTCCCTTCTCGTCTCTGGTGTGTACATGTCTCATAACCGTCTCGGCCAATTATGCTAGTCCACTTTCTGTGTGAATAGGAAACTTTATTCGTAAATCCGATAATTACACATCAGAAGCGAAACTCTAAGAAATGTTTGTAACCCAGAATATTTATGGAATGAATGGGACACCGGTTTGACATTAAACAACAGCAACAGAATCATTTGATTGTAGTTTTACACACACTAGATATGCATTAGAAATCCGTTTAAACGATAGCTTTTATAGTAGGGTATCATTTCCCAGCTTTAATATTGTTATCTTCATTTAACAGAACAGTTGTGTTATTTCCTTATAATTGAACAATTATTTCTGTTTTACGGGATTAATACTTATTCCATTTAAAACGTCTCAATGTATTATTTTGCGATTAAACTGTATAAACACTAGACAGTCACACTGAACCATTATTTAATAAAAAATACCGTGATTAATAAATGTTTTCACGTGTAAAAAAATCCTATGTTACTTACGCGGTACTAATAATAAAATACAAATAACAATACAAATAATAAAATACAAATAACAATAATATGTTTGTGGACGCTTAATGCAGCGGTAAAGATGATATACCATTCCTGTACTTTTATATTGAATTAAATATTTTCAGGCAGTGTTTTAATACGTATAAACATGTATGCGTATAATAATTTTCCTTTGTACTCTCCTGTTTTAGATGAAAATTATAACAAAACGAAATACTTTTAACAATTTATTCAATATATTTAACAAAAAGCAAATACAAATGACATAATGCGTGTATTAGTATGTATGCTTGTATGCATGGATAAATGTATGAATGCATGCATGTATTTATGTATGCATTTATGTATGTATGTAGTGATGTATGTATCAATGCATACATGCATATATGTATGTATTTCAAAGAAAAACAATAAAAAACATAGTTGGTCATAATATGACCAAGTTTACTTTGCTACAAAGAACTAACGAAATAACAAACTGATCTTATTTATCTACTGCTCTTTTAATTTTTTTTGCCGTGTTTTGTTGGAACTACTGTCAAAGTATCATTCTTAAAGGTACTTCTTACAACAAATTTCATCATCAAATTTCTCCTTTTCGTGAGAGATCAAGAATTTTCAAAATTTTAACTATGATTAAATAACAAAAACATTGATAAAATAAAATATGCATCCATTTTTTTCCATTTGAGTAATTTTGTAAAAGCCCCGAACATTAGGAAAATTCCATATTTTTTGAAATGCAAATAAATGCATAAAACTATGTTAGATTGACCGAAATACTTTTCTCTAATGAGCCGAGGGAAGCGTGCCTAAAATGTTTGATATATTTTCTTGTTTGAAAGTTATATCATTTTCAAGATTTTCTTTCATTTTTATCACAAAAAAACTTTAAATAAAATAAAATAATTTGGTTTCTAGAAAGAAATCAGAAAGTCTGGGGGACAGTTCCCCCCCCCCCCCCCCCCCCGGTTATTCTTTTCTCTTTCATTTACCAATAATATAATTAAAATGTATCAACTATCGCTGAGCTATCCCTTTTCAAAACAAGATAACTTTCTAAAAAATGAAACTCGAGAAAACGCCCCCCCCCACCCACCACCCCGCCTTAAATCGTCGTAAAAAATGTTGCACAAAAGTCTCCAGCAATAGAGCACGTGACCGTCTAGCGAGTGTCTGGGATTTTGACCAATCACAGCGATGCTTTAAAACATGTGATCCTGCCCCTTGGAAATGCAGGAGGATCATTTTTGGGTGGTGGGAGTGGCATTTAGAATAACATGGACATTTATGTTTACGCGCTGTTTAAGTGATGAAATTTTAAAGTAGTTGTTTTATTTGTCAAATAACTAGAAATAATTAAGATAATGTAATACCCCAAAAGAAGTTAATACTACTATTACTTAGCGAGTAATTATTTAGCTTTTAATGAGCAAACAAATAACAGCCGTTTGAAGTACATTAAATATGCCGGGTAGTTTTTTATGATTAATGTCTTGATAGGACGACGTGGTGATAAGGGTGCGATATATATTTACGTTTTATCCTTTTCTCATGAAGACTCAGACCCAGTTGTAACCAAACATCCTGAAACAATATGCCAGATAAGCGTCACCTGGTTCAGAGAAATAATGTGGAGTAAGGCAGATCATTGACTGGACCTGTGTTAAAACCCAAATTTATTGAAAAGATGAAGCAAAATAATAATGGTGTAATTAAACTAAATGAGCAAAGTGAAAATGCACTAAAAATCACAAACATTGTAAGCACTTATGCATGCCATAAACATATAAAAAGTTATTGAAAATGAACAGTAAGGCAGACTTCGCAAAAAAATCAGCATTTTTATTCATATATAATGTCTAAACTGCTTTGAACTATTGATTGATTAGCCAATTTATATAGATATTAAATTATCTTCATAAAGTTTAATATTTTAAGAAAATAAGTTGTCAGCTACGTTTCCTCACAAAAACAATTATTTTAAAACTCTAGTAATTCAAATACATGTAGTACATGCCAAAGAGGGATATGATGATAATGAGGAGGAATGAGAGAAAACAATGGACACATTTTGATATCCAATTGAAAAAAAAATCCAGTAATTGTAAAGTTATTTTATGCAAATAATATTTTTAACTATTAAATTGTTAAAGGTTCTTCAACACAGCAGAGTTTGAGCATCATAATTATTGGAATAACTTCAGAGAAATAAACAGAGTTCACATTAAGTATGTACATATTTACATTGACTTAGTTTCATACTGTTTTATTGTTGTAATCATAGATACGATTTGACCCTAAATGTTTCAAATGTCGGTGCTAATGCCAATGCTTACCGCTCCTTTTGCACAAACATCTGTGCAATTCCTAACGTCTCTATCCGCACTGACGAGAGAAAAAATCCCCTATCTACCCTATTTTAAATCCACACAGAAACTCTGATTACCGTGTTGTGCAATTTAACATTAACACCCCATTTGGTATCATTATTACCAATCACACATTAAAGGTCAGCGGTAAATTATGAAGACACGCTTTTATTATGAGTGGATTATGTAATATGTAAAGAGGTAAGGTGCATCCATATAGATCCTTTTGTTTATGTGCTGATTAGTAAGGTGAGAGGGTGGGGTAAGTTGATAGCAGCTGTTGCATACCATTTTGCTTGTGTGTAATGTCAAAGTTCTAGTATTAAGCATCTCAAAACAAAGTGTGTACAATCGATGCATTCCATTGTGTTGTAATCTAAAGGGGACGTATACTCGCCAATTCAGTAATCATAAGAGACTATGTTATGGTGTGTTATGAATAAGATGAATTAGATGGAAGAAACATAAACTGACATATGCATGAGGAGAGGGGAATGGGTTATCAATTTCAATGTAGATACTAAATGCGATATTTTCACCAATATCGGCATTTACACTTTTAGTACTGGACACTAATTTAATTTAGAAAGTATCACATTTTAAAACTTAGACACTTGCTTTCAAAATTCATTAGCAGCTGTTAATGACTTCACAACTAACCTTTTCTTTTCTAATTTAAATCCTGCACACGCTCTTATTGTTAGACAATACAATGAGCTGAATGTAAAAAGTAACGAACCTAAGTGTCTGATTGTGAAAACTGACTGGTTACCCCGTCATGGGTCCCATTAAGGAATGGCTCTTGAGCTGATTGCTGCTCATGATTTCATGCATCTATAAAAGTATCAAATATACCGCCAAGTAAAAGAATAATTGCCCGTTAAGATTATGTGATTTTTAGAAAATTGATTTGTTTCAGATGTAGATGTAAGGAGTACCTTAAAAGAAGAATATGTGTCATGTTAAAACGACGAAATGTACTTGAAGGCATCTCAAAACCCTTCTATAAGTGACCCCACATTTATTTACCCACCCAGCATGTGTGGGCATCTGTTTTCTGATCAGCCAGACTGGCAGAGTCTGTCACGATGTATCTATCACACTGGTATTGTTCAAAATCCAAGTGTATGCATGCTATATTTGGGGTTTGAACATAGTCATTCAGAGTTTGCAAAAGAAATAGTTGTGAATATGCCAATTAAACAATCCTAAATACCAGAAATTATTCTATCAGTTCTTTTTTAATATGTTTTTATTTAATTAAAAATAAATCTTTATTTGTTTCCTTTTTTACTTTGTTGGTTGATTTTGTTATTTCTTATACATTTTCTTGTTTCTTTCTTTCGTTTTTTTAGTTCTCATAAAATTATATATTTTATTTAAATTTGATTTTGATTTGTAAAATTTATTCTAAAAAGCGACATTAAGTTTGGAAATAAATTATGTATTACTAAATACTTTCATTTCTCAATTCTTCCCTCAATTCATGTTTATGCCAGAAAATCAACACTGTTTTAAATACTTGATTTTTGTTTTTTGTTTTGTCATAATAAATTTTATTAATAATATAAATGGGGAAGAAAAACAACACTCATGCTTTTCCATAAACTATTTATTAATTTCAATTCAATTATAAAATAAGCACGTTTTACAATGTTTGTAATTCTGTTGAATAAAATGTAACGAAACGTTTCTTACAAATGCAAGTCATTCATAGTCAGACTAATGTCCTTCAGACTCGTATTAAGTCATTGTGAATACTAAAACTTGTATCTCTTTCATGTATTTTCAAAACCAAATATTTAACTATGAAATAAATACATAATCATGAAGTTATAAAACTGACACCTAGTAATTAATGCAATAAAGAATATGTAATGGATCATAAGTAAACAACTCACATTATCACTAACATTAATGTTTATGGTTTTGTGTAAAACTAGCCTACTGTCCCACTTACATACTAACAGGTAATTTAGTTTGGCATTAACCCATCAGAGGTTTTACTGTGAAGATTAGTACTATATTGGCTAAAGACTCCGTGCAGTGATGACCAGCAATTAGCAGGTCTGGTCAAAACAGGTGGGGGCCTGGCTCAGTGGGATACCACATTCCTTTCGAGTGCCTTTAATATAAGTTGTTTTTGTCGATAACCTATTTGAATCTTACCTTAATAAACCAGCCAATAAAAATACGAAATACCATTAAAATATGTTTCATAATATGATATAACTCGACACTTACAGAACACACATGTTCGATATAAATGTCCTCATAAAAACATAAATTGAGATATTTTAAAAAGCAGGTATATACAAAAGAGAAAAGTGTATTTACTTTTTACTTAGGTCATAAAGTTTATTTCCAATGATCAATTGCTGTTGATGCTGCTGCTGACTTTGCTTATATTGTTTGAATAGTTAAAGTTAACTCTCTTAAGCCAATTTATGGTTTGCTGGTAATGTAAATTTAGGTTAATTAAGCCACATATGATTTCTTTATATGCAGGGAACAAGGCACTAAGGAGGGCCATGTATACATAGACCTTACTCGTCAAGGCAGGTGCGTTTTTATTAATTAGTCATACATAAGTACCTTTTTGAAATATTTATAAACACTTATTTCGAGTCTATTGAGATTCTTTCTATCGCTCAATTCAAATAAAGTTCCATTTTTTTCTACAAGTTTCCATTATCCTCCACAAAACCTTTTCGCTTGGCGTATGTGACAACTGCCTCGTAGAGAAACTGGAATTGTTCCTGAAAATTAAAGGTAAATTGTACCATTGACATTCAATTTATTAACTCTGAAATTTCCTTTTTCGTAAAAATAATTAGACATTGTCTAAAAATTCTTAAACGTATAAGGCGTTTCGAAAAATGAAGCAGAATAATTGCAATTATGACTACGTGCATAAATAATGTTCCCAATAAAGTATTTCTTTTGTCGAACAAAGATATTAGATTGGTCAGTGTAGATAAGAAACCTTGATTTTACACAAACACACACAGAAACACACAGTCACATTCATCATAATGTGCCTTGCCTCACATTGAAGGTTCGACACCCAGATGGGAAAATGTGTTTTAATGTTACAAGTTCTACTATTAGACGAGCGATGTGAACGTGGGTAAAAAATAAATATGCGTGTACGCCTCCGCCAAAGTCTCTTGACGAAAAAAATTACCATTCATGTACTAATATTGTCAATGCAAAGCAAAGCATATAAAGCACACACACACAAGTAATATTAAAAATAAAATAACACATCAAATGTTACAAACGATAACATTCATATAATAATATTTATGGTGTATGTTATATACTTACGTCAGAAATGATATCCCCAGTTCTCCTTTTCATCGTTAGCACGGTTTCAACGATATTCACATGACCTTCATCGTTACGTATACGTTGACATTCGTTAAATATAGCCGCCACCAACCCACTACGTGTACGCCCATTACTGCAAAATAGCATACATAGCTTAAGAATGTCGTTACAATATTTGAGACATATTTAGGGTTTTCTTTCAAATCGTATGATTTAAGTTTTAGTATTTTAGTATAGTAATTAGTATGGTTTAATTACAACACTAATATATATCTTATTATTATTGCAATCAATTTTACAATTGTAAATCCGTGGCATTTATCAAATACATTAATTGGTTAATAAAACATCTATCTGGTCAACTGCATTATAAATGGCACATACCCAAGCATAAGGATTTGTATCTTGGTATAATAAAGAGGAATGGTCTTGGAAGAAATAGACATACATTTTAATATTCTGCTTTTACAAGATTAAGTTTCCATTTTTATATTTGGAAATATCCGACGAACTGCATGTTTTTGAGAAAAGCGTCATTGAGATAATGTCCCGCCATGTACATTTCCTAAATCCAATCTTAAACACAACAACATGATAACGACAAAGTTTTTGTATTCTGCTGTAACAAGTGGCAACAATAAAGCTTATACTTTAGCTGCATACCCGCAGATGAAGAGCACGGGGTTGGCTTCAGACACATATGGCTGCCATGTATTGACATCCACCAGAAGCGTAATTAATGAGCCAACATCACTGGGACATTGGGCGTCCGGTTGCCAGCCTGGCAGCGAAAACAGCTTGATAGTGACCCCAGCATTGCTGTCCTCCTTAGTAGAAGATATCGTTTGTTAAAACAACATTGAACAAGGTATGTAATTGTCAATGAGCAAATACAATCGCAATCCCAAAGCCTAGATGGACACTATTCCAACTGACCATGCGTTATGCACATGCTATTTCGTATGTATGTAGTCTATAATTAGACGAGCACAGACATGAGCTTCCCGCAAAGAAAACAAGAAATAGCAGCGTACGACAAAGAGTTGAATATATACACTATATGTTAATGTGCAGATAGAGTATGGTTAACGGGCCAATGCCACTTCGCGAAAGAAAGTGGCACTGAGGCAGTATTTAGTTATTAGTATTTAGTTATATATCAAAATTTTAAAAAAATATGTAATACATACTAATTTTCTAAATTATGTTTTATACCGCATAGCAAGGTTCGTATATTTAAAACTTAACGACTTATTATAGTTAATAATAATCGAACGTAATATGCTTAGAAATAAATTATGGTTTGTCAAAACTAGATCACCTGGTCAAGTTCTTTGTACAATATTTTCCTGATGGTGTATCTTTTATGCAAGACTTCCTTCAGACCATTGACGATAAACCGACCAACTGGCTGGCCACCACTTGATCCAAGTGTGCAACTTGTCTGAAAATAGAAATTACCAAATAATATAACAACCACATGTCCCATTACTTCCAACCGTGTGAGCGTATACAGTGTTGTATACTGATGGGTTTGCTTTTTTTGTTAAATGCCTCATCGCATATTTCTTCTTACTTTTACATTTGGCTTGCATGTGAATACCTTTTGCCCTGGGTCTTTTCAAATGTTGGTATATATTGCATGGCTGTGTTGCAGCGGGACCATATAGTTGTAGTGTTTGAGTTGATAAAAAGAGTTGAATCAATTGATAAACACGGCGGAGGGAAGTTTACCCAAGCATTAAAGTATCAAGGATGTAAATGGGAATAGAAAGTCTAAGCCAACATATTTACTCCATACTGGTTCATATTTGACATTGTCAGATACATGTATTTGTCTTAATGCATAAAAAAGAAAGCCGACTAGTTCGAAATCAAAACTAATCAACGCTGTCATTGGATATCTGTATTTGTGTGTGTGTGTGTGTGTGTGTGTGTGTTGACTGTTTTTGATGATTTTCTAATATATATATATATATATATATATATATATATATATATATATATATATATATATATATATATATATATATATATATATATATATATATAACTTACAACTAGCCAGCTGGCAATTCCCTCGAAAGTTTTAATCTCCGAAAAAGTGTGTTGATTTTTGTGGTTTGACGACTCTTACTGCTCAGCAAAGTGATATCTTTCGCCTCTGTTTTACAACACTAAACGTTATGTATTAGTTTATTGTTTCTGTTATATATAAAATGACAAGTTTCCATTATTATTCGTGATATATGCTACAGTATAGGTGCCAAGTAGGACTTAAAACATAATATTACCTGATAGTAAGGATGCGTCGTCTCTGTCAGGTTGACAATTGTAATAACCTTTTGCTCATCAACTAGCGACCAGAAGTCTGGAAGGTTGGAATCAAATGGTGTCTCAGCCAAAATGTAAGTGGTCGCCTCCGCATAATTCTTGGAACACAAATTGTATTTAATACAAGTTGCATCAAGTTCCGAAACCGACAAAAAAATTGAAACGCAAAAGGAAAAAAAAATGTCGACAAAAAGCTGGGAGTTCAAAATCAATCAAATGTATTACAACAAAGTTAAGTCTCAAAACTTCTAGATGGCAGTACAGTTTGACTGATTAGGCATTGTTCAAAGGAAAGCAGTACGACAAAAAAGTTTAAGAGACATGCAGACATGAGCGGAGTTTGGTTATAACCTCATTCAAATCGAGCATTATGCGCATGCTTGTTTACAGAAGGTTGGTAATATGCATGTTTTGATGAGTATATGATTACACAGTGAATATAAATGTATGTTGGCAATGAAATATATATATATATATATATATATATATATATATATATATATACACATATATATATATTTATATATATATATATATATATATATATATATATATATATATATTTATATATATATATATATATATATATATATATATATATATATATATATATATATATATATATATATATATATATATATATATATATATATATATATATATATCAGTACCTATTGTGCAATGTGATAGGTAAATGCATGTTTGAATGCATCTTTTAAAACTTGTCCATATGTATATTTCATCTCGTACAGTTATTCTTTGCTTATTTTAATGTTAAAGCGTGTTAGTGAGTTTGGTTATTGTTTGCGATTGTCAGAAACATAATTTAAAACAGGTTTTTGTACATAATGATTACACTATGTTATAGGCATAGGATTTCTATTTAAAATAAATATGTCTCTGCCTTAGGGTAGTGTACAATACAATTGTACTCCATTACAATTTTAAGTAACGTTTTCAGTATCTTTGATCTTTATAATGTAAACAAATATTTAAATATCCAAACCCTAACACACACTGACACAAAAATACCCAGCCTGCATGGTTATATACGTTTACTAAAAATGAGCGCTGATAACATCCCTACATAAGCAAATACATATTACAGTGTACTACAATGGTTATATCATCCTCAGACTCGGAAAATGCGCATTCGTAATTCCTGATAACGTATATGAGCTCTATTAACTTCCAGTTAGAAAACGCCTGTTTACGCAATATGAATTTGCTTTTAACTTACCGGCAGATAGATAGCATTCATTTGATTTTTGAAGGCTGAATTCCTGTTTTCGGTCTTAGGTCGGTATTCTGAAACTGCATGTGTTGATTAGAACCAAGAAATCCTTATAATTTGAATAAAACACGTCGATGTTAAGACAGTAGGAACCATTCCACAAACCGATACAATAAATCTTTGATCGCTTAAAAAAGAATAAACCCAATCATAAAATTGAAAGAAATACATTGTTTGTGGATACATATTGACATATTTTCAACAAATAATTTACCAACAAAGGTCTTTTTTTCTTCTAAACATTGCTTTATCACTAAAATTCCTGCAATTCAATTTTTTTAAGTTGTTCATGTACCATGTTCATGTATAAGTAGTGTGCCTTTTGATAGCTGATTCTACGTTTTAACTGCTTTACTCTATGGTATATTTGTCAAATGAACTTTCTTACTTTTTTTCAAGATAAAATCATAATGGGTGATTCGTAATTGTTTATCTAATCATATAATTGTGTACCGATTTGACCTCAAAAATGAAACTTTCACATGCTTCATTTGACATACGAAACGTTGGTATATATCATTCTATATACTGAGTATTGAAAGGACAAAAAAGTAATTAGAAAGGTCTTTTAGAGTAATTCACATAAGAGAAAAACGATACTTTATCCAAAAATAAAATAAGATTTCGATCATTAAAATTGGTATGAATGATGTCATTGAAATTTCATTGTTGTGTAGGTAGTGGTTCTCTGTTGTAAGAAGCAAATGATTATTGCGCCTTTAAAACTATACAAAGGATGCATTGTTAGAGACAAATGTACGTCATTTGAAGACAAATAACACGTATGGAGATTAAGTGCTTTAATGATTGGAAATAATAAATAGCTAGAGCACATAAATTAATGTGAAATTCAGTTTTAATGTATTTTGTTCCATACAAGTGCGTACAAAATACATACAAAAGTACATATCAAATGCAATAGCAAACCTCAGTATAATAGCATATGTTTTATGAAGGAATCAATATGCCATTTGCTATATGTTATTGTTTAATGTATTATAAGCTATTGCAATCAATGAATAAACTCTCAAATTATTTTTGAATCTATTCATGAAGCTAATGCTTTAGTGGAATAACATTTTTCTTTTTGAGGCAATGTATATTCTAGTTTTAAATATCTGTTAATTGTATTGGAAAAGCTGATTGTAAGCTTAAATTCACGCATGCACACTGTGAATTGATATGTAGCTCAACGTATCCATTGGGTAAAACTTAATAAATTAGTAATATATTGTTCTTATATATTTGTCAATAAGGGCTTACTTTCCTCATGCAATTTTGGTAGCTCTTGGAAAAATGCAAGCACACATGCACGGTTCCTTTAATCGACAAAATACATTCTGTTCTAATTGTTTCATATTGGAATAGCATTTGTATGAAATTTTCAGATATACGTAAATTTATTTGATGTGAGAGAGAACATGCTGACATCATTATGTCCATTTGACATATTTTATAAAGAACTTACTTTCAACCTGTAGAGTTGAAATATTTCCATACTCAGGTTCGGCCATTGGATCCTGGGCATATTCGTAAACATTCTCAGCTGCTGATGATGGCTGCATTTTGCTGCTATGTGATATGCACTCGCAAATCAGCTGGAATTTATCAAATGTGCGCGCAAAATACAGTTCACCAAACGTCTATGAACTATTTGTTTTATTATCTAATGCAATCAAAATAATATTGCTGCCATATATATTGCAACAACATACAAATAATGTTTTTGTAGTACATATTGTATGGACAGCGTGGCTTTCTTATAGTAGAGCTCGCTGTCATTCCACTTTACTACTGTCTTCGGGCAGGAGATCCAACCTTTTTTTCTCGGCACAATATGTACGTAGAACAGCCACTGAACTTTTTGCGAATGTTTAAGGGCTTAATAAATCCATGTTTTCGGGTAGAGAAACAGCTCGACATAATTTGTTTTAACTGACAAAACGCAGACGAGATATTGTTGTTTTCTTACAACCGAGTCTTTATGATATCTGATTTCCGGCAAACCACTACCACACGTTGAATCAAACGTCGTTCGGTGGTATCGCACTTAACAAATAATGGGGAACGGTGTTAACGGAAATGCCAGGTTTTAACGGTTGCAACAGTTAAAACTGGCAAGAGCTCGGTGCGTCATTGCGCTTGCTCGTGAATTGATTTATTTAAACACTTGACAACTATTAACTCATTAGTATTGATATAAAAGTGTTAGATGATAATAAAATATAATGAACGAATTTCTGAAATTTATTATAATATACAGTTGATGTAAGAAAGTACATTAATTCGCAAATACTGTTGAGGTACTTAACATAAAAAAACACAACAACATATGTTTTATTTTCACCGCTCGCAAGCACTTGACCAACAAATCGGTGTCAATACAAACAATACAAATAGCAAAAAAGCAGCATGTAGTTTCTTAGAGATTTTCCAAAAGACAATATGTCGGTATTTTCTCTTGATAGTATTTTCTACCGATATTATCTACATGGCGGAAGGTGAAATCATAAAATGACGAGCCACAGTAACAGATAATTGAAACAATAACACATTGTAACTAAATCGCAAGCCATTCGATTGCATGTTTGCTTCAATGGGGCTGTCCAAGTGAAAAATAATTTAATGTTTTACCAAAGATGGCAGAGATATTCGAAGCATATAATGCAAATCTGGTATAAGTTTCAGATCTTTATGCAAAGTAGTGCTTAATTACATTAAGCCGCAGTAGTAATAGGAGAATTGGAATGGCTGGTTTCGATTTTGCGGTGATTATGGTGACAGTAGTAGCAGTAAAAAGAACTTACATAGTTTAACATAATCCAATTACATA
>CM017558.1:15722640-15862640 GCA_007844125.1 Sinonovacula constricta
AATTATGTGATGCTGAAGTATTGAAACAGCAACCTGAATTCAACTCACATGGATACATATTGCAATATTTATTCTTTCCTACGTTCTCGACGCGTGTGGCAGCAGAACATTCAAACTGAAATCGACTAGGCACCGCCTGTAAAGAGACAGACCCGAGAGCTGTATATATAGAGAATACCAGGTAGTGTTGATATAGATAAATGTTATCATGTGAGGCTAAAAAAAATAGAAAGCACGAGGCTCTTCCGAGTGCTTTCTGATTTTCGGGTCGAAGCATGATAACATCTATCTATATCAACACTTAACCTGATATTATTTTTATCCCACCATCAATAGTGTTTTTTTTTCAAATAGATTTAAAAGGGAAACATTTAAATTTACCGCTACTGCTCCTCCTTTACACGATCTGACATTCCAATGCAGTACACGAAATTCATGCGCGTGCATAGAGTAATTCGGCTATAAGAAACAGTTCCTATTTTACTTTTAAAAAGACAATAAACATGTTATGTCTTTTATTTTATTTGCGCTATACATAAGGTTGTAATATTATTGATTAGCATAAACAAAAATAATGGTTGGAAAATAACATCAACAAAAATCACACCCTCAGTGTAATGTTATGTATGTAGTGTGTAATGTCAAGGACGTGTAAAAATTAAAGTTGCTACTGCACATGGCATTAAGAAACGCGAATTACATTCGAGGTTTGTGTGTGTTTGTTGTTGTAAAAACAGTTTGCTCATGGACTTTAATTGTGGATGTACATTGAAATTCTGAACATTGAATATAGCGCCATTATAATTGCGAAGATAGTTGTTATTTTGACAGGGTGACTTGCAAAATTTGGAGAAATGTTGGGTAGGAGGTGATTTGTTGGTGTTCATGTTTTCGTCTAGAAACTGTGATTTACTAGGACATTTATTCAGATCTGTGCATTCAGCTAGTATTTGGTTCAACTAAAGATCGAGCTTTATCTAAACCGTTTGAATGTTCATCATGTAACGACATTTGATCATCAGGTCTGTCCTAAGATTAGGCAGCTGATTGCTACTTTCTGAGACCATCACAGATTAAAGATCAATTTCCTTCTCAAAAATGTTAAGACTAAAGCCAAATTTTGCCTCGAAATTCTCGTAGCTTATCTCTACAACACTGCTTAAGGTTTCACACGATTCTTCATCAAATTCTTTCAATGCACACCAAATAACAACAGGAACTCGCATAATATGACATTTTGACAGTTGTTTTTATTGGTGCAGACTACAAGTTCGTATTTATATTAATTTTATTACTATTCCTAAACATTTTTAATTATGTGCACTGTATTACATTTTGTTTTCTTTTTTTTGCAAGTTTTTGATTAATAAAGCTTTTTTTACCTTCAATTTTTTAATATCATGGTTAATTAGAACTTCGAAATGTCGCGATCAACTGTCCGGTTAGCTCAGTCGGTTAAGATGCCGTTACTTAAATTTTCAATCCTGCAGAATAGAGATAGAGACCTCGCTTGATCCAACATTTGTAATACCCTCGTTTGCTCTATTTAACCAATTTTATATTATGGACATTTTTGGGGTGATCACAAGAATAATTACGCGTAAAATGAGTTTCGTTCACGTAAACATTCCTAATAGTTAAAAAAGTAGTCCGGCTTAGAGCAGGTGCGCGAATATCGGTTGATACAGCTCATCTTTATCACACGGGTTATATCAACCGATATTTACAGAGATGGTGGGATAAATAAATATATATATATATATATATATATATATATATATCGGTAGAGCGTCGGCTCCAGGTACGGGAGGCCCCGGGTTCGATCCCGGGCCGCCATACCAGTCATTAAAATGGTAGTTGTATAGCTCCCTTGCTAACGCTCAAGCAAATTTAAGGGTAGTTCCATGGTTGGCCCAGTGTCAAAATAATGTGGATGGGGTGGTATCATGCCCGGTGTTCTCGGTATGCTATGCTCAGTAAAGGCAGAACTATAACTGCTTCAAGTGGACAACGTCTTCAGATAACAGAAATACTGTTGTTGGGACGATAGACCCAATAAACAAACAAAGCACGTACACCAGAAGGACATATATGGCTTTATGATTGTGGTTATGTTATAGTTATAATATACATGCATTACATATATTTAGAAAAAAACACACGACGCACCCGAAACTCCACAAAAATGTCCTCAAAGGAACTTGCCCGTTTTCTGTTAATATAGTCCCAAAGGTCCCGAATTAGGATGCCTTTCGTCACACGACAAAGGCTGTAGTACCCGTTGTCTTCTAAGTAGTAACAACAAGACGTGGCAGCATTCAATTAACTGTGAATGGTTGAAGTTCATTATAATAGTAGCCAGTTATGGCCTGTTTTTATTTGAACAGACGTACTTGCTTAAAGATCTATTCATAAGACATGTATCCATCTGGACACAAACCGATATGCCGATACTTCTGTAAAATAAGTAAATTGAAACCCACCAAAAAGCTGCTAAATTAACTTTTCTGTGAATAATATAGTGATAACAAATCTAGCTTGATCATGGCTATATCCGCCTTTGCAGAGGTCGATGATATGCCCGCTTGATAATAATGTGAGTCATTGTAACTGTCAGAAATAGGGCACTGTGAAGCATTTTCTTTGCAAGGATTTCTAGGCTATACAATGTTGTGCTCTGCTTTATTAATTTTCACTTATAATACGTTTAGTTTTCTTGTGTCAATGCGTCTTCTTTTTTGATATTTGCAAGTGTATGGGTAAATTGTGGAAGTTTCGCATTATGGTTCAGTTATCATAAGTACAACAGTGCTATGGAATTCACACCTTTTTTCGTAAATCATGCTACGTAAATATTTAAACTCAAATCGAAGTAGGACAGTTATGCTATAACAATATACCACGGGCATTGCTTTGCTTATCATGTGTCTCTGTATGTTCTTGCTTTTGTTGATTTTCTCTCTCCCTGGCCAGATATTCGTGGTTACTCCTATCTGCTAGTCTGCACAGATAAAACAAAACATATTTTATTCCATATGTTTAATGTGTGGACACATTCTATTATGTGTTTGAAAATACTGGATTACCATTTTTCAGTCAATTTCAAATTTAAAAAATCTGCAGATCATTAAACATTAAATGTGATAAGGTCTATATTAATTGGAGTCCAACACTTCACAATTCCTTAATATATAGATTTCATACATGCTAGATTTCCATCTATTTGCAACTAGATATTAGCATGTCATTATGATGTTATGTTTACCATTTTCGTACCGTTTAGATTGGTATTCCCTGAGTTTGAGGACAACTACCAGAACAACGACAACAATCGCGGGTACAATAACCCCCATAAGTACTCCGGCAATCGGCGTTCTGACAGCTAAACAATAGACAAGCAATACTGACTACATGTTACAGTATATGATAAACTTAATATACGAGGTAATCACACATTACCATACTACAATTTTAATATTCGACCATTGTTGATTCATAGTTACTGAATAAACAGTGTGTAGTAAGTGCGCTGATTCACGGGTGTACTAAAATGTCTGCGACGTACTAAATGAGACACATTTGCATTCGGCGAAAACGGAGTCATTACTAACTAAAACATCGATACATCAACAATTCTTGAACAGCAACTAGACTGCTTCTTTTCATAATGATAACATTGTTTAATAAATATGACGCATACTTAGGTGCAATACTAAATAAATTGCTACGAGTTAGCAAACGGGTTAGCAAACTTCTAGAAACATTTATTACAAATAACTAGTTTGATTGTTTTGTTTTACCAAGGATGAATTAATATGTTTAAGGAACAGCGTCAAGAACAATACTCACATCATATTATTCCATGGAAACATGTTCATTAGGGCTATATTTCTAGGTTCCTACCTTCCTGGCATCTCTCGCCTGTAAATCCTACATCACACTGTCTAAGAAGGCAAATTCCGTCTATTTTTGAACATTTACCAGGTCCTCCACCGCAAAGTCCACATGCTTGGGAACAATTTATCCCATATGTTCCGTCCATGCATTCTGAGATATATTAATTGTACATATCAAGTAACCTTATAATTAAAAGCGTTTTGATTGGTAGAGCGATGGTCATGTGTGAGGCGAAATAAAATAGAAAATGTTTTCACTTGAGCACCGATAACATTATACTGACGGTTGCGCTCTATTTACGCGCTGCAATGGGTGGGTACACTAATTACCCGCCGGAAGTAGAACCTGTGACAGGTATTTTTTCTCTTTAATAACAATCCGTTACTATGTTTTGGCATAATATTTCCTACTGTAAAGATATGCTTATTCGTTTCTGGCGAAATGAAGTTGAAACCATGTAGAAATAAAAGAAAGGTAATATCTTGAACACCTATGCAAAGTAATGGAATGATGCACTTTTACCCGAAGTACATATTTCATTAAAATTTTGGAGTTACCGACTGGCAATTTGGCATGTACATCCTATGAAGCAGAATCTCCTTATAAGTTGCAAAAGTTGACATATTTCTCGGTCTTTTCGACAATAAATAGCGAGTTTTACCTATATATTTCACCTACATATGGTTATTGGTGTCTATCCTACATTGGTTATTGTAAAATTCGTTTTCACCTTTCCGCGATTCACTATAGAACAGAGAACGCACTTATTTAGTGTCATCTAACCTCCAACAACATGGGGTCTGGTCAAAGGGGGTGCTTACACTGAAAACCGGGCGTAGGTAGAACCTGTGACATGGACTTATTTAATAACAGTCTGTTACTATGTGGGTGAAACAAGTACAGATACTTATTTTTTCGGCCAATATATAGTTTTGCGGACCTGGCTAATGTGACATCGGACTGCGTCGGAATGCTAGCTAAAGTTGCACACTTAAAATGCAATGAGAAGAGTGATGCATGTTTATAAGTATCTTTCTTATAGTAAAGCAACGTCATGGCGAACAAACTGACATAAGTTGATATTTATAGTATTTCTCCTAAAACGTGTGTTTTCAGATATGTTGTTTAGAAGAATTTCAGAACTTTTGTTCACAATGTTCACAATTGCAACAAGCGCATTATGTTTTGCACTTTCAGTTCTGCCTATGAAACACGTCTTTCTTCTTGCCCCAATATTTAAAATGCGTGGAGAAAATACGGATATTTAAAAGCGTCAGGCATAGAATAATCTAAACAAAACGGCTATGCATTGTTTAATAAGACAATTTTAACTGACCTAAATCGCACGTCATTGCTGCTGTATAATCAAAGCCTGGATCACACCCAGTTAGACATCTTCCGTCAACGTGGAAACAAGTGGTGTTCTCTCCTCTGCAAATATTGCTACAATTTTTGCTGCATCCTGCTCCGTAATGTCCGTCTTTACATTCTGAAGAATTCATTCGTATAGTGACTAGATTAAATATGTTATAGTGGTTCCTGTCGACATTGGAATAGGCGTATACGCGGGAACAAGTCACGAATAGCTTTTGCCGCTCAGTTTCAAAATATCCCATATCACTCGGCATTACGGAAAATGCCGAGGGCTAACAACAACTGGCGAGAAAAGTCATCGTCCGCTCAAGGGAGGGAATTCAAATGGCACGGAAGTAAAAATGAGTGACGGTAGCCGTTTTAGATAGTTGTCGTTCTTGAGAGGGAAAAATACGTTGAAAGCGACAGGTGGTAATTTAAATTGACGTCTAAGAGAGGCATTCATCTAAGAGAGGTGACGTTTGGAGAGCGAGCACTGTAGTTTAATGTCTCATTGCTGAGACACAGATACAGACAGAGAGAGAGAGACATACAGAGTCAGAGAGAGAGAGAGAGAGAGAGAGAAGAAGAGAGACAGAGAGACAGAGAAACAGAGATAGAGAGAGACAGACAGAGAGACAGAGAAAGACAGACAGAGACAGAGAGATAAACTCCTTTCGAAATTATGTTAATCAGAGTAAACAAAGCAGACATGTTTTTGAAAACTTTACAATGATACGGGTTAACCCATCACTTTATGAGCAGGTCTTTATAAAAATCAGTAAACACAACTTGCTTAGGTATAATATTCATAAAGAAAGATGTCTTACAAACGTGCAACCAACCGACCTCGTTAATTTGTGGAAGTTTAATTTTAATATTTAAAATATCGCGAATAAAAGTCTAAAATATGAATACCTCTAAACTCTCAACATAGTGAGTATAGTGAAATACCATTCTGAAAAAGAAACACGATACTCGTAAGTTTACCTTTTAAATCCGTTTTCAAATTGATCATATCAACATATATTTTATGTATTTCTAACTACTTAAAATATTTGTGAGGTATATAAGCAAAATATATCTATTCAAAACATTAAATCAAAGGACTGAAGATACTAATGGGTCGGCCATCAAAACACATTTGAAAGGGAGGTACGACACAGAGGTTGGGTTTGATGTAGTTGGACAACAACACACTGTGGCATTGACCTCCGACCCCAGAATCAACAGCGATCATCCATGGAGTCAAGCCACAATGATATGGAGTTCGTGTAACTGAGAAGAACGCCAAGCTGGTGGAAGGACAATATACATAATTAACATAATTAACATGTGACTGGAGTTGTAGACTTATTTCTTGACAAGGATCTGGATACGTATTACAAAACGAAACCAAAACCATGAAATGAATAATGCTTAGGTCACTGAACATTCATGTGTAAACTTTTGAAATAAAATCAAAACACCTATCATATATGTGAATCATATAAAAATATCTCTTTTGAAAAATATGTTATGATAGATTATGTATAGACATGATTGCATACTGAACAAAAGATGAACGGAAGTAATTATGTATCGACTCTTGTTACTGTCGAGAGGGATAAAGTACTGTTCTAAACTATAGTTTCCATGTTAAGACATGATTTTGTCAAGATACACAACCCTTGAATTATCATGTTGTCTTTAATTAACATTTGGTGCAAAAAGCATCTTCAGCCAGTGATGTATCTTTGCTAAAAAGTAATTTCATGGGCTTACTTCTTTCCTCATAGCAAGTATATCAATAAAAAAGAAATATATTAAAATCTCTCTGAAGGCAAATTGCAGTAGCATAAAACTTTGCAAAAATTTGTGTTATTAAGACAACTTATAAAAGTTAAGCAAAAAAGCTAAATCTAAAAAGTTCCAAAAAATCTATTTACATCCAACCACAAAAACTGAACAACACTAAACATCATTGTAAATGCACACATGAGTGCTGTGTTACTTGATATGTTACTGACAACAATATGTAAGACCATTTTATCTAAAAATGAATACAATATGAGATATTTATAAAAGTTTGTTTGACCTTAAATTTCCTGGTCACGTAAATAGATGACAAAATAACTTCATAATCGAATGTTCACAATTATTGTTGTCAGTATCATATTACTCATGTGGGCATTTAAATTGTTGTGTGTAGCTTAGTGTGTGTGATTGGATTCAAATTTAATTTTTGGGTCTAGCTATTTTTCTATATTGTTCTATCTGTTCTTAACATAGGTAAAATATATATACATTAATAATACTTATTTGTTCAAAGTTTCAATGACAGACATTTTGAAGAAATATATATAAATTTATATTTTTCTTTTTATCAATGACAGTACCGTGACAAAGTTGTAAGGCTCTTTAATGAATGTTAACAGTGGTTGCATCACTTTGAATGTAGATTTCTTGTCTGTTCAGTATACTAGGACTAGCTTCACAACATTACAGAAACGAATGGAATTTGCAAGACAGCCTTGACTAAAATACAGATGTGCAGGTAAACACTTAGTAGCGCCTTAAAAACTGATTAAACAGTGATGGAACAAGATGTACATATGTTTCAATTTTAAATGAAATGCAGATGGGTGTAATATGCAGTGTGGAGGATTATGTGATAAGATATTGTGTGTAAAATATGAGATAACATAGCAAACACGCTTTCTTTCGCATTCATCAATTATTATTTGGTTATGTGTACAGTAGAAATAACTTCATAAAATGTCATAAGAATGTGCAACATTAAAACCTACGACGTCAAATAAATAACATCAGTATATATGTTCAGAGTTTACACACGCATACACTGTATAACTATTAACAATAAGAAATGAAATGGCACGTGACATTTCTAAAGGTAAAGTTTGAGCGAATTTGGAAAATTTACAAAAAAAACACTTATTTTTTCAAGGATGACCAAAAAGAAAATGTAATATGTTTTAATGCTGTTATTATTCTGAAGAAATATACAATACTGAACTGAAAACAGTATTATTTAGAAGATTTGCGAGGTTGGTAACATAACACAAACAGTATATTGTTATTAATAATTAGGGACTATGCTTTTCGAGATTGCAACCATCCCTACAAAAGAAACACATGTCAACAATTATGAACAGATGGCAAATTACCTGAACATTCAGGCAGTAAATGTGTTGTATGTAGCATATGTACACATAGCAACAGACCTCAGCAGACACATAGTATAACATGTCTTGTGTAGGACTGACAATAATACCTGAGAACTTGTCACTAAAAGTTAACAACTGTTAATTTTCAATGACCTAACATTTTCTGTCATGAAAAAATGTTTAACATATTTTATTTCGCAAAAAGCAGTCCTAATTATAAAGTCTTAGAACAGTTAGGAAAGTTATCTCCGCCAGGTCCATGTAACAACAGAATATGTCTCCATGTAAGAAATACAGATAAACAGATATATAAATAGCACAAATATCAATATATACGTAGCCAAAAATGTGTCTACCTTTCTACTTTGATTTTTCCAAAATTAAGAAATGATTTCTGTAATAATTGCAAAGAAATAGTATGTTCTCTAAAATCTTCAATAAAGTTTGTTATCTTTCCCTTTGTTGAAAGTAGGGTTTCGGTAAGAAGTGAGTGGTTCTAAAATAAAGTTATTTATTGGAAAAGACTCCATTTTAAATGTTACCGTATTCACTCAGTTAATATGTTTGTGAGCAGTTAACCCCTTACTCCATATATTGTTTTATCCCATGCGGGATCAGTGTAGATCCTGTTCAGCTGAAACATCTGTGCTTCTGATTAGTAGATACAGATCAGACAGAATGTATGTGGCAGCTGATATGGATCAACAGTGGATGCACATGCAATAACACCTGTATATATGGAGTAATGTGTTACACTTCAAAGCAACTGAGATTATATAACAACCTTCATTCAATGTGTTCCTTATAAATGAAAAAAAGAATAAAACGTGGGTACTTTTTCTTTTTGCTGACTTAATAAGAAGCTACAACATAGGCTGAGAGTGGGAATTTAAAAACCATATATTTGGAAATTATTATGTGGAACACACCAATAAAATTTACATTGAAAGTAATAAAATGACAATGTGATACGCAGTTCGCTGCTACAATGTGTGTGAACATCAGTTTTACAGAATGAGTTCTTAAAATTAACAAATCACAGGTTATCATAGGCCAATTATAAAGATAACTGTTAGGCTAATTAAATATATTATCGGGCATAACAGATTCTAAATAGTGTTACTCAAATTCCATGAATATCATGTCAGATGCAGGATTTAAGTTTCCTGATAATGGAATTGCATAGGAAATATAACTGGAAGGCAGTTATTGCATTTCTTCCTAGAGGACATGTTCAGTACAAAAATAACAAACTTTATTGTTTGGAAAAGGGAATAATAGGAAACATAACAACGTGTAAATGACTATTGCTGTGTTTGAGTGATACTGATAACATCTGATCTCTTGTGTTCGAACGTAAGAATTTTGGGCTATTGTGTTATTTTTTTCCTAATCGGGAACATCTGGAAAGGTCTGCTGCAGCACCTCCGTTGGAGCCGTGAACACTTCCTCTGGTTCACGGAATAGCACATCAATGCTGTCTTGTTCACATATCCCGACAATCTGCCTAGTGACTTTAAGGAGTGGGGCGTCAGTTTTCTGTACATGAAAACAGGAACATGATATGTATGTAATGCAATATCAGGTCTAAGAATTATTCCATTTTTCCGCCGTAGATTAAGTTTCTTGTTTAGGTAATGTTCCTTGTTCGAAAATATTGATGAAGCACATTAAAATAGGCTGTTCACTGCTATCTATTTCGATTACTATTCTCAGATTAAACATTACAATATATATTCAGTATTCAAACAGTTGTAGAAGATTTGATTTATTCTGCAAGCGAGGTACCTGCCATTTTTCCATTTAGCACTTTAGAACATGCAATGTAATTCAAACAATACATTGTTATGCTAGTCCCTATAAGCAAACCCGAAACTAACAGAAAGAAAGAAGACAGTATCAATATGGAATCTGTCAGAACAAATAAGACTTTGAAATACCCAGGGATTGTTGTTGCAGTTGTTGTTTATTTGCCTATTCGGAATATGACCCATACCCATGGAGTTAGGAATTGTCAGTTAAAGAGTATATATATATTATTGAATGAAATAATGAAATAAGACATAAACTGATGTAGTCATAACATTCATTACTATATTAAGCATAATGTGACTTGTTGATTGGAATGACAAGGTGCTTGCATTTCCTTCACAAAAAAAAAATCAATGAGATGCGTCTGTAAACAAATGAGACACCAACTGTTCATAGTGAATTAGATAGTTGGTACTTTCTATTTAAAAGTTCATAAGTACCTTAAAAATCATAACTACTGTCAATTGCGTTGTATGATGTCTACATACTTTGATTTCACTGAACTAGGAATTGTTCTCTCTAATCGGGGAACAATGTTACTTTTTGACAATGGGAGCATGACTAAATATCGGCTATGAAATGAGATGACAAAGAACCTACCACCACAAAATAAAGAAAGTAAAGAAAGGCAATAGGTATTATGTTGTAAACTAACCTCTACAGTAGAGTTCATGGTTGCTTATAAGCCGATCTCCGACTGGTACTTGATAGGTAACAAGTCAGTGATTTTTACATAATCACCAGGCCTGGTGTCACTTGTTGAGGCTAGTTCCCGCCAGAGCCTGACTTTGGAAGCCATATATCAGATGCATTGTCTTGATGGGGAAATTCTCTCCCCTGGCATTTACACAGCTCACTTCATCTTCATGAAATAGGCATACAAGCAATATAGTTGAAGACTGGTCTAATAGGACGATGAAATTGAAGTTTGACTAAACTGTAAACAGGATACGCACCTACATAAGTTCATTCAATTTCCCACATTTTATTTTAAGATACTCTTGTCCTGACCATTTGTACATTTTGAAGTTCTTCACATCTGACGATATCAACGTGGAGAACCGTGTTGTGGCCAAGGGAAAACAGGTGGGCAAGGTAGCCTGTAACCTTTCTGATAACATTTTGATATTTAAACTTGGAATTAAAGACCATTGTCATAAATCTTTACTCTTTCATCATCAGTTGGCAAATTATATATAATAAAGGTACTAAAGTCCGGATGTTATACCTACTGTGCAATCTCACGTAAAGGGTATGAAGACTGCTCAAGTTGTCTCACTTATATAGGGCACGACTGGAGAGATGAAGAGACAAGAATTCCAAAAGTAACTGTCCAAATATGGCTTTAAGTTACTGTTTTCATATAGTCTCAACGACCAGTCCGGTCATCGTGTACCTTAAAAGCAATGCAAGTTCTTGACTGTAAAAGGGTCAAGACATCTGGAAATAAATTATAGGTAAACATTTCTTACATCGTAACCATCAATATCTATATAAAGTTCTCTTATAAATAAATGTCTGTAACGATGTTTCTATGTGTTGATTTATTTGTTCACTTTTGACTTGAGCGAAATTCAGTCCGCGGGTTTTCCTGACACAAGATCATTTTATGCTATGCGTCAGTCAGCAATACGCATCGTGTTCCAAAAGAAAGACAGCATGCACAAACTTAATACCATAGGCGAACATTTTGCCGATAAACCAATGACAGCGTCTCTGGGCTGGGCGTAATCAAGCGTGATCAGTTTGTAATTCAGCTGTGTGCTTATTAACACTAATTGATCAGATTATCGAGCATCTTGCGATAAAAATGGTCGAAGTCAGCGAATAATTTTCCCATATATTGACAATCACGTGAAAAATCATTACGAAGGATATAGATACACGTACGTCACTGTGACGTATACCATGTACCTTATTTTCACTGTTTGAAGAACATGTATTTCTACAAATTTTATATATATAGGTTTTTGTTACTTTACTGATTTTGTGTGCAATTCATTTTGTATTTCCATTTTGTTTCTCTCCTTAACTAGGTTTTAAATCATTTTTTTTTCAGAAATAACGTTTATTTATGCAAACTGGAATTTTTTTTTCTTTTAGAAAATGTATAAAATTGTAGTGAACAATGTCATTGCTATACGCAATATTACACAACCACCCTCAGCTTATCTGCAAATCGGGATTACCTCCAGACATTGGAAACACTTTTAGGTTTACTGTTGTTTTTGTGTTGTTGTTTTTTTTTGTTAGTTTTTAATAATTTCATTTGTTAAAATCATAGCAATAATAGTCCCAAAAATAAGACAACAAAGTACGCGATTTTCACCAAAACTGGAAATGCACACATTTATTTTCCCCTCCTGACAGGCTAGAGCCGCAGCCTTAATCCCTAAATAAAATCCTGGCTAAGATATGATTGAATAATGTTAAATAAACAGTATTGAACAGTCATATTTGTTTCTATTCTTGTAGTGATAAAGAAAACATTTATATACTACTGATAGTCTGAAAGCAGCTCCTCGCATTCATACCCAGGTTATTAAATTTTGACCCCATTGAATTTAATTCTGACCCCTGACAATTTCAGACCAGGGGTCATTGAATCCTGAAAACAAAACTACTGAAAACCCTGGGGATATGGTTGGTATGTACTATGTTTTTCTCTTGCATGGTTAGCTAAGCGCCATATTTGTATGGCTTTGGGGTTATATATACATTTGCTATTTACATATTCCACACCATGTTATATCAACAACGTTTCCAATTGCCTGTTAAAATTTGAATCTGGTAGTAATAACCAAAGTGGTAACTTTCTATTGACAGGAGAATACATAAACAAATGGAAATTACATAAAAGGAACAACTTTGTCAGACGGAAATCAAGGTTGAAATTGTAGCCAAAATGAACTTGTCTGCAGTGTGGTAGCGACGTCCGAAGAGTGTTCTTCTGCCCTAAATCTCAATCACTCAGCCTATATCACATAAGCGCCTTTCTGCTTTAATCATTAAATGTCAACCACCAAAAAAAACACCTTTGTTTTTTTCAGTTCCCAGGTTTGCCTAGGCTACCTTGTATATTATTATTAACAGCAATGCAGCAAAGCATGTGTAAGTGCCATACATCATCTGCTGAAAAATAAATATTCAACTGTAAACTGGACACTGTCGAATTGCCACTCAGTTTGCAAAGTAAAGTTGCGATTACATCTTTTTTGACGTTTCATTATTTCAAAACCTTTCTGTTTATCAAGAATTCATACAGTGTTTGGAACATTGATGTATCTGTTTACAAACTTGTACGCATGCAAATCATACTGCTCCAAACCTTTTAGTG
The DNA here is from genome assembly GCA_007844125.1 of Sinonovacula constricta. Classification (NCBI taxonomy): domain Eukaryota; kingdom Metazoa; phylum Mollusca; class Bivalvia; order Cardiida; family Solecurtidae; genus Sinonovacula; species Sinonovacula constricta. The sequence continues at coordinate 15,736,207 of CM017558.1, forward strand.
ATTTCACTAAAGAGGGCAAGGATTCGCTCAAATCAGACAATGACTGAACCAACCCTAAAACTGCAGAACTATCCATTTTCGTTCCTTGAATGGCTATCAAATACATGAATAATTAACCATTATTGTATATACCAACAGATAACCAATGAAATACACAAGAGTGACATCAAGCCTGCAGGAAAACATTTTGAAGACACTGGTATACACCACCATCAACTTTACATTTTGATTTTTCCATTTAATAAACACAGAAAGAACTCCGCAGTGTTCATCATATACACTGTGATTCTTGTATATGACATGTTTTGGAAGATATCCAAGCTCTACCAAATTTGAACCTAATCCTGACTTGAGTAGAGCACAGTACAAACAGCATTTAGTATATCACGCAAATCAGCAGTGTCAATAACAACCCTTGGTTTGACGTATTTAAAAGTGATATAAAACATCAAATTCCTAGGGACTTATTGTCTCCCTCTAGCCTCTATTCAGGTAGACAACCTGCATATTGATTTCCTTCAACTTCCTATCTAGGCTAGCAAGTTTACTAAAGTCCTGTATGTTTGATTCCATAAGTAAGTTCAGGCTAAATTCAGATCACAAAAATGTTTAACCTGAGTTCGTATCGTAAGTATGTTTAACTCGAGTTCCAAACACATTTATGTTCAACTTGGGTTCAGATTGTAGGTATGATCAACCTGAGTTCAGATAATAACTAGGTTAAACTAGAGTTCAAATCACAAGTATGTTCAACGTGAGTTCAGATTGTAAGTATGTTCAACTCTATTTCAGATTGTAAGTATGTTCAACCCGAGTTCAGGTCATAACTATGGTAACTGGAGTTTTGATCAGAAGCATGTTCAACCTGAGTTCAGATCAAAAGAATGTTCAACTCGAGTTAAGTTCAAAAGTATGTTCAACTCAAGTTCAGATGAGAAGTATGTTCAAACTGAGTTCATGTCACAAGTATGTCCAACCTGAATTCAGGTCACACGAATGTTCAACTAGAGTTTATATCAACTAACTTATTAAGCAGGAAAAAGTACTAGCACGGATAGCCGACAATTCAAAACCAATCACAAAACTTCATCAAAATGGGAATAACTGAATAAAAAGAGCTCAGGGTAGAATTAGAAATGATAAGGAATCATTGCCTTTCTCAAGTCTGGCAAAGCATAAACAGTAAATCTATTTTAAAATTTAAGCAGGGTGTTGGAAAAAACATAACAACATGGAAATAACTCGATAAATACTCACTTTTAGGTTGATTTCGGCTGAAATCTCTGTCTCACGTCTTTCTATCCAAAATTGCGTTCAGGAAAGGGTTCTTTTTCTCCTCGCGTCTGTACTCATGATCGTTTATGACTTAAAATCATGTATGACGTTCAACGTGTTTTTTTAATATTAATTTATTCCATATTTTAAATATTAGTTTTATCATTTTGGACAGCATTGCAAGATTTACAACTCTCTATCATCGAACATAAGCTTTTGAAAATAAGAACTATTTCGGCGGTTTTTTGTCTGCAGTTTACTATCTCCACGGTTGTTAGGTCTGCAGATTGTTTTCTATATTTGGCCAGTTGAAACTTACAAGAGTCAGACAATTAGTTAATTCTGTGTCTTGCCGACCCCAAAACCATCTGCAGACTTTGAAACGGCACGTGTTTTACATGTCGTGTGAATGTCGTGTGAATGTGGATTTGCTGTGTATACAGTTGCCACATAACTCGCTGCACTTGACACCGTATTGTCCAGGCTGACATTCTAAATTAATTTAGTCAAATCGTGCTTTATAATACTAACAAAGTAACATAACTTAATTACATATGGCATAGGCTATCTTTTTAATTCCTCACTTAATGTTACTTAAGAAAAGATAACAAATGCGGAAATGGAAATGATGTAATCGCGTATTGGAAACATACCCATACAATATACACGATATAAAACACATATGACACTATAAACAAATGACTCAGTCAATTCCATTTATATTTCATTCCCCAAATCATTTTCGCTGGAGACCTATTTGCCGATTATAGAGACCCGATATTGAATTGATATATGCTGTCTGAACGAGAATGAGCAAATAACATGTTTATTTATTTTTGGTAGTGGGCATAAAAATTAACGCAACAGATAAAATTAACACAATCATTCCTTGAAGATAGTGAGAATGTAGTATTTACAAATAGTTTAGTAGTAAGCTTATCGTGTTGTACAAACGCAATTATATATATATATATATATATATATATATATATATATATATATATATATATATATATATATATATATATATATATATATATATATATATATATATATATGTTTTCACTTTGTTTAGAAATAGTCGTTACACAATACAATTACACTTCATTAAAAGACAATTTTAAGTAGTTATTTGGTATATATCAAATGTATAAAAATAATACGTATATGCCACTTTGTAGAACACATATACACACATTTGAGCAGGACCAAATTTTTCACATGTAAGTCGCATTTGGTATGTGACAACCTGCCACCAAAGGTTTGACTATTTTATACATACAATACTGTTTTCTAAAACATGTTCATGCACAGATGCAACACGTATGTCGAAGTCATTTTAAATGTTCTGTTTGCCATAATTAAAACATGCATTTTTTATAAACTCACACAAACTATAAATTAAAAGTATAGAGGAACTAACCAGTTTTACACGTCTTGTCTGTAAACGTATATCCCGGTGCACACCCAGCCGGGCAGGTGCCGTCGCTGACCAAACATGCGGTCTCGTTAATGCAATTACCACACGTATCGCTACAGTTCAAGCCATAAAATCCTTTGTGGCATGCTGATTTAAAAGAAAAAGAAAGGTTAAACACGCATATAATATATAAAGTCTAACGTCGGTTAAAACTTGGGCTATCCAAAGCCGATGCATTAATCGAAGTCATTGGTCTGTCCCGATGTTTTTCCCTATATTTTTTTATTGTGTAAAAATCCTCTATATTCGCCAACACTTTATATCTACATGCATCAATTTTTATTTATATTCATTTTGAAGAAACAAACAAATAGATTATGACGCCTATTGTATTATTAATTTATTTTGAAACATTTAACTTTTTTATGTTCCTGTATTAAAAATAATATAGAATATACATTGTTCCTTGCATATAACCACACCGAATTAGGTAATTCAAAAATGACGGACTCCTAGTAGAAAATTTTCGTTAGTGAAGGCAAATGGGATTATACCAATCTATGCAAAGTTCGAAGAGAATCGGCGGTCCCGACGACTTCGAATAAAAGCATACAACGGCATCCCCGAGTGATATATATGACGTTTGGAGAAAATTGTATGTGTTGATTCAGGCCAATGATATTTTGACGAATGAAACTAATCATACAAATTACTGGCAGAGTGTTTTTGTAATCTATTCTCTGGGATGCAAGCAAAGAAACAATCATTGTTGTAAGTAATTTGATTGACAATGTCGTATTGTCAATTATAGGAAATCTCAATCCGCTTATTTTATATAACAATTGTTCTATAATACAATTTGTATTTTGAGTGAAGTATCATGCATATACTTTACATGTTTTAAAAGTTTATAACGATTTTCTCACAAAGGGTAGATATACATGGTACTTATCGTGTATAGAGTACATGTTTCACAAGTCAGTCCTATAAAGCTTAAACTATACATACTCTTGTTCATAAGTAAAAGAACATAGGGTCATATACGAAAAGGGTAGGGGGCGGAATATATGTTTACAAAAGGGATATTAAAATAGCGCGTGTTAATTTGTTTCAGTTGATTTCTTTAAACAACAGTTTAAATAAAAAAAAAAAAAAAAAAAAAAAAAACAATGATGTATATTTGTTTGATGTAAAAATTGTTCATTTGTGACGTACTCATCCGTGTACGTATGTAATTAACACTAATGATGATAAATGCTTTTGCCATGACGCTTTCATGTTGTCATTTAAAACATAAAACTTTACAGCAAAACACGAAACTAACGATACAAAACATGTAAATGTAATTTTGTTGTGAGTCAAAATGTATACACAAAGTTGTCAGTGTTAGATTTGTATGACAATTATTTCATAAATGAATTTGATCTTAGGTCAAATATTGCTCTCATAAAGTATACAATTATTTGCTTTTGTCTCGAGAAGTTAAAAGTTTGAAATACAGAATAAAACATAGGTTATTGCCTAAGTCACTGTAATTTAATAAAAAGAAATATCAAAACTTTCAAAACGAAAGTAATTTGTAATTTGAAGCTGTCGAGTGTACATATCGACAGTTCTTAAATATGGGCTCTGATCTACAGTTCTCTGAATCGAAAACTGTCAACGACGTTCTGCTGTTATTGACATTCAAATGCCTTATTACATTTTGTAAATAACCGCGTCGAAATATTTTACTTTGTATTCTTCTCCTATCTTTTTACACTTAATATTTTTTTCATCTTTGCTGCTAGAACAATCATCTGAGGTATTCTTCCATCAAAATCGCTGAACAACGCTATCATGGGTCTCGGCAAAGTAGTTCAAAAACGAAACAAAATGAGCAGGGGTAGGAAATTCAGACTAATTTATATATCTTAAATTATAGGCTATGGATGTGTGCAGTTTATTATTCAAGGTAACAAGAAACGGGTCTTCATAAATATATGGACATTTAAGGACGGCAATGATTACGGAGATGAACTGTGAGAAACAATGACATTGGCCCGCTAATGCAAAGTGTTACCACAACTCCAACACACTTAACACGGTGGCTTTTTAAATGTGGCATCGCCTCGTCTTGCTTATGAACATTAATTTTACACGTCAACATGTGTTGAAGGCTTTTGCAAGTGAGTTATTAACTATATCAGAATCTAACTATGTTTTGATCATCCCATAAAATGTATGTGCAATGCATACATGTGTTTATTATGTTTCTGTGTGAAAAAGGCAACTTTGATTGTGATTTTCTTCAAATTATGTTTTATTTGAAAACTCACCTTGTTTACACGTCGCGTTTGCAATATAATCAAAACCAGGCGAACACCCAGCCGGACACTGACCACTGGTTATTGAACATAGGGTGCCGTTATAACATTGGCCACACGTTTCTGTGCAGTTGAAACCATAATGTCCAGATTGGCATACTGCAATAGACGTAGTTAAAGACGAAACAATAAAAAACCTAATGCCGGGCAATATATATAAAACAACTTTTTCAGCAACCCGTTATTTTTGTATATTCAAACAAGTATATGTTTTCTCTTTTATCTGAATTACGAGATTACTTATTAATCTAATTTGAACATACAAGAAATCACTTAACTAAAGCATTTGTATTTTGTGTTAAAATCACTTTAATACTTTGTCACAAAATGAATAATGAAATTAATTAATTATAAGAAATAAAACACTATTGACACCTTGACAAGCCTTGTCTATTAATTTTACGCGGGTTCAGGCGCAATCCGTTACGAAGTATCCTGTTTGTCCTTGTGGTAAGATAATGCAGTCATGAAATTTAATTCATCAAGGCCACTGTATCAAAAGTTTCCAGATCAACAAAGGTCTCTGTAAACTGTATCTGAGTGCACACGTTGTACATTTATGTCTTGTTGGTAATTAATATACAGTCTGGTGCCATCATCACATATCATAAGGAGCATACAGAAAATTAGTTTTTTTTTTTATTTGAACATATGTTAAGTTTTATACTTAAATTCATTGATTTTTATTTTTTCATGAATTCTAGACAGAAATACATTTACGGTACTGACTTACCCCTACTAAAGTTGCAAAGATGACAACGTGCATCATCTTAATCAGGAAAATATAGTCGAGATGTATAATTTAGTGTTTCTCCAATGGGTTTACGTTATGACATTATAATGAAATATCATAACTTACATTGTAACAGTTTGCTAATATGTACAACCAGCATTGCTTTATATTTAAATAGAAATATTTAACGCCTTGACATGTCCAACGTTGTGGCCACATTCTTAGTAACACTATCGTCGAATAGTTAAATAGAATGTCTAACATAATACATTTAGCATGAAACTTTATTTGTAAAATAAATGCTTTTTATTATATTTCTTATATACTTTTCCTCACTTTGGTCAAATAACGTAGTTATATTTAAATCAGATACATATCCTTTTGTTTCGATACTCGGTTTACGACACATACGATTAAAGTCGTTATCTTTTTTTTCTGCTTTTATGTTTGGTGTATAGGGCACTGTGTGGGAATGAGTGAGGTTAACACAATACGACAAACTCAAGTATTATACATTCTTCTATTAATATAGTTGCCAATTAAAACAGCAAATCATAAAGTACCACAATCAGTCTGAACAATTAACATACACATTAAGCTAAATTAGAATTATGCTCAACACAAACAAGTATTGACAATATAATAGAAGCGTAATTTAACAAAAAGGAAACAAAATACATTTAGAAAAAGTACATCCGGTCCGGAAATAACGGAACACTGATATATTTGTTTTTACTGGAAACCAAGTAATTAGATAACCTGTTTTACACGTGTGGTCCGTAGCATTGAATCCATGTGCACACCCAGCCGGACAAGCTCCGTTGATAAACAAGCACGCGGTGGTGCCTCCAATACAGTGTCCGCAAGTGCCTGCACAGTTATTACCGTAATGTCCTGGCTTGCATGCTTTTGACAAAAATGTACTATATCTATTAACGGATAGGGGGTTTCACCATTTAGGGTTTAGTTAAAACAGGCTTAAAGTATTTGTTTAATTATAACTGTTTGTTTCCTTGTTATATTACTATAACAATAATTCGAACGTCAATAATTTCTAAGTATATAAAACAAGACTAACAATTAATATGGCAGCTTTGGACGGGCTCCCTAATAATAAATTTGTAATGGCGTTATATAAAGTATGCAAATGATAACAGTGTTAACTGAGTAATTAACACTTTACAATCGCATCATATCCATATTCAACATACTGAAATGAGCGTTTATAAAAGGTCAGAATTACAAATTTACAATAATTATAACAAATAAACTAAGAAAAAAGAAAACGTACGTAATTTAACAAAGAAGAAACAAAATACATTTAGAAGAAGTACATCCGGTCCATAATAAAGGAAAACTGATATATTATATTTATTTACTGGAAACCAAGTAAATAGTTTACCTGTTTTACACGTGTGGTCCGTAGCATAGTATCCATGTGCACATCCACCCGGACAAGAACCATTGATAACCGAGCAGACGGTGGTGCCTCCAATACAGTGTCCGCAAGTGCCTGCACAGTTATTACCGTAATGTCCTGGTTTGCATGCTTTTGACAAAAGTGTACTATATCTATTAACGGATAGGGGGTTTCACCATTTAGGGTTTAGTTAAAACAGGCGTAAAGTATTTGTTTAATTATAACTGTTTGTTTCCTTTTTATATTACTATTACAATAATTCCAACGTCAATAACTTCTAAGCATATAAAACAAGACTAACAATTAACATGGCAGCTTTAGACGGAGCTCCCAAATAATTAATTTGTAATGGCGTTATATAATATACGCAAATGATAACAGTGTTTACTTAGTAATTAACACTTTACAATCGCATTATATCCATATTCAACATATTAAAATGAACGTTTATAAAAGGTCAGAATTACAAATTGGTAATAATTATAACAAATGAACTAAGAAAAAAGCGTATGTAATAAAAAAAAATGTCCATTCAATTTCAAATTCACGTTTAATACAATTGTCAAATGCGCAAAAAAGTATTGTCCTTACCAGTTTTACACCGAATGTCTGCTGTATAATCGTATCCCGGAGTACACCCAGTTGGACATATCCCATCAGCAGGCTTACAGCTGATACCAACATTACAGTTTCCACATCTTTCTAAACAGCGTGCACCGTACTGTCCTGGAGAACATTCTGCAATTGTCATAACGGGAAGTTACATTAAATTGTTAATCTAAATCTGTAAATAAACGGCGACTAATACTTTCGTAATCAAATATATACTCAAAATTATTATCTGAGCATTCAAATGTTATTACGGCACCAATGTTTTAATTAAATAAAGTTTTTTGAAGTTGTTATGGTCAAAACTTTATTCAATCACACAATATTGTTGCAATATATATCGATGAAACACATGGAAGAGTTTAATATACTTGTGGTCGACATTTACCATTTTTACATGTCTTATCTTGAGGAGTATACCCCGGTGAACACCCAGCCGTACATATCCCGTCTGTTACGGAGCAATTGGCGGCACTGCCAATACAGTGACCGCAAGATTGTGAGCAGTTAGTACCGTAATATCCAGACTGGCATTCTGTAATATATGTTACATACCATTAACCTAAAGATTTAAAATTTGAACTTTAAATCGCGTTAAAGGAAATACAAATGTGTAACTGGCAAACATATTATTAACGCAGTTAACTGATTTGCAATTAGGCTCTTAAGATGTATTTATCACATTTAACTAAATATTGCCGAATGTGTTTTAGATGACATGTTCTCGGTTTGTTACCTTGTACAACAGTACAGTTGCAATATTACTCCCCCCCCCCCCCCTCTTATCTGTTGTAATTATTGCACAAAAACATACACGTATTATGGATAACTCTTAATAAAACATATATGCAAGAATATTTGACAAAGTCCAATCCGTATTGCAACATACACCACAATTTGAAAAGCCACAAGACAAAGGTATTCACATGCAAGGTAAATGTAAAAAAGAAAAAAATCTGTGATTAGTCAGTTAACAAAAAGAGCAAACACAACAGTTGCCGCCTCGGAACGGCCAGTCGGCAAAAGTGACAGCCTGGGGTGCTTAAACCGGTTATACAGACCTCTAACCTGGTAATTGCATGTATTTTAACATTCCAGTTTCTTTAAAGCTCGTGTACCTGAGATAAGTCGTCTCTTGTTAATTTTAAAAGATATTACATAATCTCAACGAATGATATGGCCTAAGAAAATACAAGTTTTGCTGATAAATTGCTAGATAAAATATTGATACACACATATTAAAACTTAAAGGTCAAGAAAGTACTTGTTTTACACGTCTTGTCAGTAGCATCATACCCAGGAGCACACCCATTGGGACAAACGCCGTTTGTAGCCAAACAAATGGCTGCGTTTTGACAGTTGCCACAGGTTTTTGAGCAGTTAGTACCGTAATGTCCAGGTAAGCATCCTGTCAGAAACACAGGTATTCGCAAAATTAAAACATATTATTAACCGCTTTTAGAGCATGTATAGTCTTTATTTCTTCATAACCTATTGAGTCGAATATAATCTGATTAACATTTATGCTAGTATTAACTTCCAACAAGTCAATAATATTTCCCTTCCTGCAGTTAAGACAAGCGGGACCAGCACACCGATGCAGCATCAACAGGCCTTCTTTCACACGTGCACTTGGAGCTTAGAGCCGATGCACATTGTATGAATACACACCTTTAAAAATCCTCGTCAGAATAGATTATGGTATATGGAGAAAACTAGTCTGACTTGATATACTTAAAGTGAAAATAGTGTTGCTGTCTGTCATTATATAAAATAATTTTTAATTTTCCTTCAATTATTGTACAGTTTTGAATAGGGTAACTTCAAAAGATAAACTACTTCTCATATGGAAACTCTTACACTGTTTAAACATGAGAGATCAGTTGTTGGTAACGTGTGAGACAGATAAAGGTGGTTGTTTTCTTCGAAAATGTGATTTTATCCGGAATCCTCTCTTGCAATAAACAAAATATCATTTGTTAATGTCAATTTGCTGAAGACACATACGTTAAATAATAAATAAGGTAACTAGTGCTATCAATACATTAGGTTTGCGGGCTATGTTAATATGACAAGTTCCGCTGCCAGAATTAAACATCCCTGATCCTTAATACTCTACAGTGAATGTTGTTCCCAACGCAAGTCAACGGATTTGTGTATGATATTATGACGTCTTCGAAAATAATGTCCTTGTTGGTTAATTGCAGGTCACATGTGAATCAATGAAAGTGATATTTATATAATGACGTTATTACGCGTTATCTGAAGAAAAAAACAACACCACATACCGCATTGAAAGTTTAACTTCAGAGTTGGTCCACTATATATAATGTTTGAAAATACAACATTTCTGATAAAATCGTCATACCGGCTGTAAAGTCGACCTCACATATGGTCATATAAGGCTTCAGTGTGGCTGAACGCGTGATAGACATGTAGCGGAATTGCCTTGGAGGTTGAAATGTATGGCGGAAGATATAGCCCGGCGTGGATGCGTTTATGTACCAAACCAAATCTCCAAACATCCTGTCTGCTTGTGTCACGCTTGTGTTGCTTCCGTAAATCATTAGGTCTTTGGACTGGTACCTATCCCTTGAATCTACACCAAACAACAAGGAAATGACAAATACCTTTACGGCAGTAAATAAATATTGATCAACGTATGATGAACTTAACATAACACCGAATTTAGTTTTTCTTTCATAATTAATTGTGATTTAAAAACGGAAAAGTCCAGCAATATATAAATACATGTTTATAATCTGTGTAATAACTGCGATTTACCTTTTATAAAAAATCAAATGAATTTAATTATACAGCTGAAGTGTAACAAAATAAAACTAAACTGCAAGTAAGCGGCATAGCAACAAGCACTGCATACATAAGTGTTTGTTTTAGTTTGAGCACAAATACAGTTATCGGAATGGAGACATCTATGTAATAATCTTCCCCTCGGAATGACATTTTAATCGCTTGGCAAGCCTCGGAATTAGGATTTGTGCAATTTCTATGTTCAACATCTACCATGTACTCAATTTACATGTATCATATAACCTGTTTTATTTGCAAGAAGCAGCACTTTAAGTGTTTTGGTAAAATTCGTTTGGCTCATTCTTAAGAGTCTGTCTAAAATTGAAATTGAAATGTTCTTGCCCTTTTCATACGCTCTATTACACATCATTTATAAAGCAAATTCCATCAACAATGAGTAAATATCCTTTTAGCCAATGTCTTTAAAATTTCACAGTAGCAGCAACACAAAATCTTCCAAAAACTATGGATGGGTCTGGTACAGAGACAATTTTATTAGGATGAGCGGAATAAGTCTCCCATTCTACTGTCCTACGCGACCTCAATCGACTGAAAAATATGCAACTCTACATAATATCGTTCAAATAACTGAAATCTAAATTGTTCACTAACACAATTGCCTTCTTGGTTTATACCATGCTCTTGCTGCTTCTAAGTCCAACGTTGTGGTTACAAACTGAGACAGAAAAATGACGTAGTTTTCGAAAGAAAAAGTGACATCACGACAACACTAGGGATTTAATCATTCTAAGCTCTTCAGTCTTTAAATTTGATCGCAATTATATACGTTGTTTATTTACACATTATTGAAATGGAACTGCTTTTATTCCTTGTTATGCATTAATTACTTATAAAAGGTCAACATCGCGATCCAACTCATTTATTAATTAAAGGATGATTTTAAGTATGATTTGAATCAGCAGCGGACCACAGGGTCAGCATGAAAGATATTTTCACATTCATCTTTCCTCATATTCCAGACCTTATCCGACAATCACCAGTTCGAGATATAAATTATGTTTAACATCTGTTCTAAATCACCCAATCATATGCTAGTTTATGTGTGCCAGAACAATTTGACTTTTGAAGACAAAACTTTAAAATTCATCGGGAAAATATCTGCTCACATTTACTAACTCATATGCATAATTTGGAAAAAGTTAGTTCAAAATCATTTAAAGGAATAACTCGCGTACCTTTCCTCCCGGTAAGGATGATTCCTTCAATAATCAGAGAATTACCGAAGTCGATGGTCCACCAAAGATTCCCAGAACCATTTGCAATACTGCAGCAGTTGCATCCTTCAGGAGTTTCTTCGAATGTCTCATTTGGATATTTGCCATCTACTGCAAAGTGGGGTCCGTATGTCCGGTAAGTACGGGACATGGATACAGTACTTGATTGTTTTATGGGATCGCCTGTTTAATTTCAAAGAAAACATCTGAAGTTTAACACGATGACACGGTAATACAAACACTGTGCATGCACTCGATACTTGAGTTATGTTGACATGGTACCCTACGCCAGAACTGTATTCTAAACAAGACTATGTGGACAAGACAAAATGTTTAATTCTATTTTCAATCATTCACGTTCCTTCTGGTATGGTGACTGCCTTCTACTATCACTTATCATGGCAAGAAATTTACGACGTTTTTAAATAACATCTGTAGGTGACATCTTCGTCTTTCCCGCGCTCTCTCTCTCTCTCTCTCTCTCTCTCTCTCTCTCTCTCTCTCTCTCTCTCTCTCTCTCCCTCTCTTTACCGCTATCTCCTTCGACGTTAAATTTGCACGTGGAAGTTGAAGATTGAGTAAAGTTATAGTCAAAGGTTATTGATAAATGCATCTGACATTTGGAGTGTTGTTTTTTGTTTGTTTGTAAGCTCATTGGTTATCTTATCATTTTCAAAATCTGTTTAAATTGAGTATTACATTGCACATGAAACACACATAATCACTATCAGTGAAACCCCTAAATGAATTCACCAATTTAATTCCATATCATAAGAAAGACCTATTTGCGTCAGTTTACTGGCAGATTTATGTATTTGCCATTCACGAAGTCATAAACAATATCTAGCAGCGGAAGGGTTCGTTGGTAAAGTTGGATTATTGCGATTAGACACACTATATTGCTAAGCTACTTTAACTTTTTAACTTTACCTACATGTATGCTTCTGCGCTTGAACTCCAAAATGCGACGTGTAGGGCCCGAGGCACAACGAGTATAGATTTTTAGGTGTTTCGTACTTCGCCCATTAGACACATAGTCGAGAAATCAAGACCTGTCTAATGCGCAAACGAGACAAATAGGGCTTGCCAAGTGGCGCGTCTGACTGTTGCGTCGGTGACGTAATTAGTTAGATACCATTTCGTTAAGACATATACAGTCCTATTACTTCGATAGTTTTAAAATGTATTCTGTCAAATTCTATTCGATCAAAAATGTCCATATAATGTTGGGTAAATAGGTAAAGTTATTTAAAATATATTTAATATATAAAATACTTGTGGATCAAGTTCGCATCTTCCATTCACAGTAACGTTCGCTTGATTAATTTGGCGTTTTTGTCATATTTATCTGAAAACAGATCCAATCAAACATAGTTAAATGATGAAAAAAACATCTCAAACCCATTTAAAATGTTTTCCTTACAGATTTTGATAAAAACTGTAATATCTGAAATGTCCTTGCTTATAAAATACCGTTTTAGATAGAATTAAATTTTAAAGCAGTCACACATAAAACACCACAGACACGTATCATTTGAAGTCGTACCAAGATGCAAGCAACCGATCTGATGAAGAAGGAATACGAGGAACAGAACTGAAAACAGTTTCTTCATGGCGTCAGATCTTGCCCTGAAAGGGAAAGTAACTTCCATAATTGACAAATATAACCACAAGGAAACATGTAAATCTAAGTTAATTTTAACATTTGATTGGACATCTTATACATATCACAGCAAATATTAAAAAAGAGGAACTATGAATCTCATACCGGATGACTCTGAGACTTCTAAGAATTTATAATGTATTATTATATGTCGGTATCAAAACAAATTCATCGTTGGCATGATAGTCGTATACATCCATGTTATTACCGATACAGTTATGAACGTTTTACCTAACAGAAAAGCAGGGGGAATTAAACTTTATGTGTTATATTTGCATTAGAAGAGGAATGGTTGTCTTCGCGTTCGGTCCCCGGGGACAGGATCACTTGTGTAATATACAGCCGAGCATAATATATGCTTTGAACAAAGAACAAGCCGTTATGAAAAGCTACGCTAACAAAAATAATGTGTTATTAACATCGACATAATTCAAAAGACAGTTCATGAACGTCTGGCTAAGTGGTTGGCGTTCTCGGTTCTCATATTTGATGAATCCGATAGAAAACCCGGTATACTTGTTTGGCGTTCTCTGTGTTCATTGTTACTCATCCGATAGCAAACCCAATATATGTGTTAAAGATGTGATCTTTTTTAATTAAAGAAAATTAATAGTTTTATTAGTGTTTGTGTTGTTGTTCTTTGGGGTGTGGAAGGAGTAAGGGCGGCTATTAAAAATGAAGACAAACTACAGATTGAGTTACTTTCTTGTGTACAAGCTGTGCTTAAGAAAACGCAAACAAGTAGCGGTCGTGATCGTGTTGTAGTAGTTGTACTGTTTGCTCGTAGCTCCTCCCCTATGCTTGGATAGTTTCTATATACCCAACCCTCTAGGCATCAAACAAGCATAACAAACAACACTTCCAAGTGTTAAGTACGACACCTGTTTACTAGGTGCTTAATGAATACAGTTACTTTTATGTTGATCGGTTAGGTTGGATACTGTACAAAAAACTTGACAGGTTGTAATGCCCATTAATTTTCTTAAAATAATCTATGAAAATAATGAAGCCTTTAAGAAAATTTTCTTAAGAATATTGCTTTTAGCTGATAATGTCCAATGGGAGGGGGATATAATCATATTAAATCAGCAAAGTAATTGTTGTATTAAATATACTGTGGAAATTAATAGCTGAGAACATTGTAATGTTTCTTTTTCATTTAGGTTTATAGTTCCCGCCAACATATGTTCAGTTATTAGGAGTCGGTGTCTTACTTGAAACAGATACAGTGCTGCCTATTAAGCATGTCGTAAACATCTGCCGATAATACCACTCCAAACCACAGTATCCTGACACTGGATCAGCAAGTCGTAGAACCACGTTCTGAGCGTTTACAAGGTACCTTTACTACATCCATTTTAACGACTTTGATATGTCGCTGCCCGGGATCGATCCAGGGGTCAGGGACACACTTAATACATGCGCTTCAGTTTTAGTTAAACTACAATCAACTAGCACACATCTATCGGGTATATATGTAATTGATATGTCTCAATATGTGTTGAACCGATGGACACAATCTATTTAATACATAGAAAAGATGGGTGCATTTCAGAAACTGAAAGCTATAACAGTATAAAATAATTTTACCTGTACATTTCCTGTAACAAATGATGTGTGTTAAGCCTGTCCGAGAACAATATAATGTTTCATACCGTCACGTACAATTGCAGCTTATCATCAAGTACCAAACAGGAAGGAGATACATTGATAGGATAGAGACCAATTAACTGTCAAGTGTTTTTCCGAATGCATAAGTAAAACAATGTTACCTGTGAAGTGTGGCGGTCGTAAAAATCTCCTGTTTAATTTATCTGTCTTGTCATTTAATGTATCCTATAACTATCGTTACGTGTATTTCCCTTTGAATGACATTGATATTTAATTCCTTCTCTGGCCATTATTTCTTATTACCTGTGCTCCGCTGATAACCATAGCAGATTAATTGCATGCACGCGAAACCTTCAATACCAACAAGAAACGTTAAGGCCTGCTAATACACACGCATTTAAACAATTTTTACACGGATTTAATCAAATTGTATGTATACGCTATTTGACTGCGTATCTTTTTCATAAGCGTGCATATCAATATGTACTCTAAATATGTGTTTTTAGCACAAATGTACTTTACATACTGGAATACAGCTGCAGCACAACGTGACTATTATTTGTTTAAATACATTTTATTTCGACGATATATGTTAATTTATGCGACTTTCAGTTATTTTTATGGAATAAATCCCCAGATATATGCCTGGTTAGGACTAACGGCTTACTTAAGACCATATATCTTTCTGCATTAAGTCCTTCGCCGCGAAAGGTACTCGAACCCAAGCGGCGCGAGGCTAAGCAGTAAGAGGTGCAAGTACGACTAATACCACTAAATGTTCGCCACGGCTGCCCCTGCATGATCACTAAACTAACTTTGACGATTCAATGTAGAAATGTCAATGGAAGCGTTTCTCGTTTGAAATAAGTCTACAAAGTTATATTAAACTGAATGTTAACCCTAGTCATGTTAACTAGAGCAATTATATATTTTAAATAAGTATACATTAATGTTTAGTTTAGCAGACTAGCAAGATAGGCCTGTTAAAAACATTCACACAAAAGCCCTAAATTTAACATAGTATTTTAAATTCAGAAAATGCCTTCCTGGTCTTATACGACGTCAATTGTAGAAAAAATATTGTAATTGTGTTAATAAGACGTACTCCTGTTTATCGTCGTATTTTAATTTAAATAAAATGTATTGACATTTTTACATACCCTTTCACGTTTATTACTGTAACAGAAACACTAAGGAAGAAATAAGAATATCAACAGGAACATATTTAAAATCATATCAGCTTTACGGACATTATTTCAGTCTTCGTCATTTTGATCTCTGGTCTGGTGTGTACATGCGTGCATGTTACATTCATATCTCAAATCCTTGTCAAAATAGGCTGCTCTACGTACATGTAATATGTGAATGATAAATAATCCTCTTGCATACGTCTTCCGAAATACATTGTGCTAATTGACAAAGGCTGCAGCAATATTTCATGTCAATTAGAGAAAAACATACGTTTGATTAGTTTGAATATTAGATATATTTTATTATAAATTAAATGCGACCTAACTGACTTAAAAGAAACCCCTTTCTTTTCATCAAAAACACAGAAACCGAACTACTCATGGGGATTACGTGTTATTTATTTCTAAAGCAATGTAATAAAATATTGAAAATATTTCATTACGTATAACAAGTATCGCTGAGTGTAATTAAACTATTGTTTTAACATATTTTACTGATAAATAGTCATAGCCAAACAAAGGCTGGTGCAGCAATGCACTCGACACAAAATAAATTCAATCAATACCCATACTGCACAGTAGACTGAGGCGATTAACGTTTTATTTCTCCTTGGGTCGGCTATTTAGTCGATTATAATCTGACAAGTTTGCATCAGTTTCAACTTAAATGTAAGCATTGTGTCGCCGCAATGGATAATAAAGCTGCATTTAACAAACGCGTATTAAAAACCAGTGCCGCAGTCAGTAATGCAATGGACTGTATCAAAGAGGGCAATGATACCATTCATAAAAATCAATCACTTTTTGTTTGTTTATAATTTTCTGTTGTTCTAAACAAAAAGCAGTGTTGTATTTCTTTAGAAGATATTTTTCAAACGATGATAAGAAGTGTAGAACAATGTACATTCTAGAGTAATGATTGATATACCAAAAGTAAATAGGAAATTTTATAATTAATAAGATGAAAACTGCATTGTAATAAAGATGTAAAATGCGGTTACTGGAATAGAGTTTTTTAATACAGATTTTCATATTGAACAGCTTACATGCGTTCCCAGTTAGCTGTTAATTAATAAGAAGTTGATCGAATGCAAACATGGTAGGAATATACACTTGTCAATACATGGCATACTTCCAGAGACTGGTCGGGCAGGTCCGGGATGTCTTGTATATTGTAAATGTTCAGATCATCTGTATATTTCGTTGGCTTGGAGCTCTCAAAGTCGTGAGAGGTGCGACATATCAATTTTCACCTCGGGTTAAAAAGAGATCAAACTTTTTTGTTATGACTGATTTAACATTATTACCTTATGAAATACATTTAAAGTATATTCATTAAAATATGGTAGGGAAAGGAAAGCTAAGAGTTTTAGGGATTTAATATAAAAAGGATCAAAATCGAGGTCCGTGTACGTAGCACTTCAGTAAACAAAGCAACAACCATTATCCGAACATATTACAGTTAACAGCAATACATAGCTTAGCTTTTCTAGAAACGTTGTAATATTTTGCAATGGCTAAATATATAACAGTTCTTCAATTTGCTAAATTGAAACAATATATAAACTTAAAAATCAATATACTTGATTATGGTTTAATGACGTTTCGGTTTATAAGTGACGTTGTCATTTCTATCACATTTGCAAAGCTTTATAAATCATTTTGTCTCTAGCGTCAATGGTTAGAAATCATGTGTATTTAACAGTCCTGTTTGATCGACGTGCTCAAGGATTGTTAAACATGTGATCATGTTCATTGTATACTTTATCGGCTGTATTTTAAATGTCAGTTCTCTCTGTAAATTGCTTTATAGTATTATTATTCTGATATCTACAAACGAAGAGGGAAATATTTTTAAAGCTCTAGGCACGGGTTCTGAAACCTTTTCCCTACTCACCATCTTTCCCTACTTACCATCCCAATGGGTAACAAACAAACAAACATCGTCTAAGGTTAAAACAGTTCAAAACATCAGATACGTTCGAAATGTTGCATGCTTATTAACGGGACTGGTAATTTGTTTATGTTTATGTAATGGGCTAATGTAAATCTGACAAAACACACATAGACAAGACATAGAACAGCAGTTACTGTCTTGGAAAAGTCAGTCTGCAAAAGTACTGACCGGGTTGCTTTAACCTGGTTTGTAGAAGGTTCCAATCTCGCACTTCCTGAAGGTAAAATACAAAAACGAATAGAAGCCAGGTTGCAAACAGCCAAATGCGCATTTTACTCAATGGCGTGTCAAGGAATTCACCCATACGGGGTCAATCCCTTACTTTCAGCTGACCTTTATAAAAAGATCGTCCTTTTCAACTGCTCTCTACGGTTAGGAGTTGTGGAATACACTTTCCATCTCAGACAACAATCGCATCAATAGATTTCAACACTTTATCGTTAAAAAGATACAAGGATTTAAAAATAGGTTCGGTCAGACATATGTGAATCAATGTTAGGACTATATATACTCACATCCAAAATAGAAAAAAAGGAAAACTAATGTTTCCTCACAAAATATTAACTCTTCCCCCAGGTTGCATTACTAAAGAAATCGTCATTAGAAAATACATTACGTACACTTCTGACACCTCCCTAGTTAGATTGGGGTTTATTCCAGACATCTGCAAACTTTTAGAAAAGCACAATCTAGAACTGCTGCTCGACGAATTTCTTAACAATAACAACCTACCGTCAAAAGTTACATGGAAAAACATAGTTAAAAATAAAGTTGAAATATTAGAGAATGAACTCTGGAATAAGAGGCTAGCAATGGATATTATTTCGATCACTACATCCTCATATTAAGCCGGCAATTGTTTACCAATCAAAGTGCCTCACGTAACACTATGCGGTTTGTAGCCAGTTTATGGTCAAGGCCCGCTTGCCTAGAGAACTCAACATGCCGTGCTTGTGGGCAAATCATACAAGACTGCGTCCTCCACATAATAGGGGACTGCACACAAACAATTTACCTTAGATTTACTCTGACATCGACTCTCCTCACTTTTTTCGATTAGAACTTTGTTCATGAATTCAAAATTATCGATCAAATAGCATTTGCCCTTAGATTCCCAGTCGCCCCGATAGAACCACTGCTCCCTGTTGCCGATAATAAAATATTTCTCTCGCATAGTTACAACTATATACTGGAGTGCTTCAAAGCCACGAGCTCACTAAACAGCACCTGCAGTAACACTGTCACTACTATCTAACATTTTCTTCTTATGAGATTAATACTAGTTATTTTGTACCGTTTATCTTTGTTCAGATTAAAAGTTTTAACCAAATGCTTGAACGGACTTGAATCGTCCGTGTTCTAGACTCACTGCCTCTTGCTAATTGCTGATCGCACATATATTTATTTATACTGTAAATGCAAACCATGTGCACATATGCAATATGTACAAGTTTAGATAACCTCTTAAGGTGCGAAGACGAACTTAAAGGTTCTGTCTTGTTTATTGGCCTGGTATTTATTTGCATGACCAGCAGTATACATGTATATATATTGAAGTTTAGACACATATTGTCTTATGCTTCTTTTTTTCTTTTTTCTTTATTTTTTGTTTTCTTTTATTTTCTGTTTGTCTCTTTTTGTTTATTTTCATGAATGTTTAGAATATGCATGTACTTATTATTTGCGCATGTTGTGATAATATAGTGTTGCTACATTTTTGTAACCATGCTCAATTATGCATTAATTGTGTTATTTGTATGTAAAACTGTTCCTTACGTTGTATTGTAATATCTCCATGTATGGAGGAAATAAAAGTATTGAATTGAATTGAATTGAGTGCATTTCATAAATTGAAAGGACAGTATAAAACAGTTTTACCTGGATACTCCCTATAACAAATGCTTTGCGTTAAACCTGTTCGATAACAAGAACATGTGTTATACCGTCACGTAAGCTGCAGCTTATCATCCAGTACCAGTACGGAAATAAATTGACAGGACAGAGACCAATTCATATTCTAGTTTTTGGTAATTTAAACTTCAACACAAAGATGCCATACACATGTTACAAATACACCAACCAAAGTACGAGTAAGTAAATCTTCTCTAAACAGCCATGGGCATAAATATAAATGAAAGTAGACGATGTCGGTGAATTCTTTCTAAAACCTGCATCATGTCGAAAGAAAAAAATAGATCTATGTAGTTAGACTATTGCTGTACTGATAAGCATGACAGTTTATTAAGATCAAAACAACACGTTTAATACCAACAAGCAACTTAAATGCTATTAAATACAGACACTTAAACAAATTGTACACGAACTTAATCAACTCGCATATATACGCTGTTTGACAGTGTATCTTATGCATACACGTGCATATCAATATGTACTTAGGCCTAAATATTCTTTGTTAATTAAAATTGTATATTACATATTCGAATATTGGAAACATTCTAACTTAACATAATTTATATATAGTTATAAGTATAAAGTATATAGTATTAAGTTTTATTATTAATAAACTGATGGCTTTACATGTAAAACAATTACAGTTGCAACATAGCGTGACTTATATGTGTTTAAATACATTGTTTCAACGATTTATGGTAACTTATAAGACGTCCAGTTGTTCAGAAAACACCAGACACATGCCTGGTTAGAACTACCGGCTCACTGAAGATCATATAGAATATCTTCCTGCACTAAGCCCTTCGAAGCGAATGGTCCTCGAACTCACACGGTAAGAGGCTAAGCAGTAACAGTTACAAGTCGACGACTATACCACTACATGTAGTTGTACACGACGGGCGCCGCCATTAATTTATCTATAAACAAATTTTGATGATTCAATGTAGAAATCTCATTGGAAATGTTTGTCGTTTGTGATATGTCTATGAAGTGACATAAACTGAATGTAAAGTCTAGTTGCATTTACTAAAACAATGATACAATTAATTCAAACAAGTATAAATTAAAGGTTACATTTAACAGTCAAGATATGCTTGTTTTAAAAATACTCATGCAGATTAACACAGTAATCCTTAATTCTATGGTAGTATTTTTAATTTAAAATAAATAATTACTTGGTCGTAGACGTCAACTGTATAAAACAAAACAAGATAAGTAATGTATCAGCATTTTGTTGACAATTTCAAGTTTATTGTGGTAACAAAAACAACAAGGAAGAAATTATTAAATCAACAGGAACATATTTTCTATCATATAAACTGCTAAACGGACATTATTTTAGTCTTTGTCATTTTCATCCTTGGGCTAGTGTCTACATACATGCATGTTGCATACATGTCTCAAGACCTAAGCAAATATGCTACCCTACGTAAAGTGTGAATGAGCAATCCTCTTATATACTTGTATTCTTTATAAATACGTTGTGGTCATTGACATGTAAACGTGTCCCTAAAATAACTAGAAAAGACTTGAATCTGTTATCAGAAACGGTAAGATCGACAAGCAATTGCAAGATACAACGAATCACCACGCACTTCACATGCTCAATGAATATTAAATCAGAGAATTTGGAACGGTTTAATTAGTACCAAACCCACGAAAAGTCAACAACGAATTGCATGTTTGTACAAAGTGTGTATACGTGTATTAACTGTATATACTAAAACGTAAATTATATGTTTTGTGTCAATTACTTGATAAGAAGGGAAGATAAAGACGTTATTTATTGGCAGTGACATAGGTTGTGTTATCTCTAATCTGACAAAATAAGCAAACCGCGTTTTGTCTGCCGTCATCATGCAAGGAAGTTATACGTTATGTATGATAAAGTAAAATAAAATATCAATGGGGCGCCCGTGGCCGATCAGTTAGAGTCGCCGAGATGGCAATCTGCAATATTGTTAAAAAGGGATAATTTTAAATGTTGACAGACATCGGAAATGAGCCCCCGTTTCCCACGTAAGGGATGCCGATCTCCTCTTTACAAAACCAGGTTAATTAAAATAAGTGTATACCTATGTATAGCGGCACCCCTTACGTGGGAAACGGGGGCTCATTTCCGATGTCTGTCAACATTTATAATTATCCTTTTTTAACAATATTGCAGATTTTACTGTGACTTTTACTGAAGCTTGTCTGACTGTCACATTCGTTGCATTGATTGAACACGCTTCTGCCAAAAATGCTCCTTTAAATTTATGTTGGCACAAGGTGAAGGAAAAATCAAACCCGTTTCG
This sequence comes from Sinonovacula constricta, assembly GCA_007844125.1. Taxonomy (NCBI): domain Eukaryota; kingdom Metazoa; phylum Mollusca; class Bivalvia; order Cardiida; family Solecurtidae; genus Sinonovacula; species Sinonovacula constricta. The sequence continues at coordinate 15,758,705 of CM017558.1, forward strand.
AGAAAACACGAAATTTATCGTTTCTTCATTTTTGGCAAGACTAGACTCGACTTATTTTCATACGCCTTAAGGAAGTTTCCTTTTTATTGGCCAGTTTCTACATACTTCCATCAAGCACATTTAAGGGGCCATTCTACGTATGCGGTGCAAAAAAAAAAAATTAATGCGGAAGATGTTGCCATTTGCTATTTATACTGTCTTACGCATGAAGGAATGCACGGTCAGGCAAAATGGGAACGCGACTTCGCAATTTACACAAAAGAGCCTACTTACAAAATACTTGTGTGTATGATTTTATAGGCAAGGAAGACGATCCTGGCTGACAAGTTAATTAGTGGCCATGCATTAAGAGAAAGCTAGCTGATACATTACTTGGTGAGCATGATTTTATAGAAGCCTAGAAGAAGCATGTCTGGTGAGAATGATTATAATGAAACTTAGATAACACTTTACTAGATGAGTATGATGATTAAAAAGCCTAGATGACATGTTACTTGGTGACTGTGACTTGAGAGCCGCTTCGATGACACGTTACTTGGTGACTGTGACTTTAGAGCCGCTTCGATGACACGTTACTTGGTGACTGTGACTTAAGAGCCGCTTCGATGGCACGTTACTTGGTGACTGTAACTTAAGAGCCACTTCGATGACATGTTACTTGGTTACCATGAATTATGAGGAGCCTAGCTTACACATAAGTTGGTGAGCATGATTTAAAGGAGCCTAGCAGAAACATGCCTGGTGTGTATAGATACAGAAGGCAATTAGCTGACAATTACATGGTGGATATGATTTTAGAGAAGCCAAGCTGACACATTCCAAGGTATGATTTAAGAGGAATTAAGATGGCTTTCTTGCTGAGTATGATTAATATAAGCATATTACTTGGTGAGTATATTCTTAGAGAACCTTAATGGAAACATTTCTTGGTATGTTTGGCTTTATTTGCAACCTAAGCGACACATCACATGGTGAGAATGTCTGTAGAAGAGCCTAGCATGGCACATCATTTGGTGAGTATTTTTATATATAGGCCGAGCCGGCACTTTACTTGCGTATGAAGCTAAACGTATGAATTTAAAGTCAAATAAAAATACTTTTGAGAGGAAACCTAGCTGATACATATATAGGATATGTCAAAAAGTGTATAACAAAGTTCTTATTTAATTTTGTGATAAAAATGTCATCCATTTACTACGCGTTTTCCCTTGTACATGTACTGATTGGATAAGCTGAACGACTCGTATGTCAACTGATTCTCTTGCAAAAAGAGAAAACTAAACTTAACTAAAAGCATTTTAAAGCATTGACTGAAAAACGTTGCGTTAAGCGGCTACTATCCATCCAGGGAGATATAGTCATCTATCATTCAGCAAAAACATGACATTTTCAATCAATAATCTGATCAGTTTTGTACTAAATATACATTGGACAGTCAATATCTGAAAGCACTGTATTGTTTAATTGTTAGTTGAGTTTATTGTTGCACCAATAGTACTTCAGCATATAGGTAACACGTCCTATTGAAATAGATATAACCGGTCGTACACACCAGCCACATCCAAACACAGTTTACTGACACCGTGCCAGCAATTCGTGGACCTACCCTCATATTTACATACGCGTAAGCAAGGTAGCTGCATCATTTAAACGACTTTGCTATGCCGCTACCCGGGATCGAACCAGTGGCTTTCCATACCTAGGGTCGATGCTATCCCAGGTCCTGTGCCTTGCAGTGTAATTCTCGCGTGTCAATTAATAAACATTGCATTTAAGCACCTTTAGTCTTTAGCAGGGTTTATCTTCAAACTATGCCACTTTAAAAGGCAGCATCAGTACGAGCAACAGAAGAGAAACAGGAGCAAGAAAAATCAAAACCATCCTGTTAGTTTCCCACCAGAAACATACTTAATACAGACACATACATTTCAGTTTAAACATTTAAGTAGCACACATCTGTCTTATATAAAGGTAAATAATACTTTGCAAAAGGTAAATGTGTTAAACCGATTTACACACTAATTTAAATACATAAAAAGATGAGTGCAGTTTACAAATATGAAAGACAAAAAAACACACTAATTACGTTACCTGTAATTCACTGTAACATTTGTGTTAAGCGTGGTAACCAGATATAGTTTGATACCGTCACGTACGTGCAGATTATCAACAACTTCCTAATAGGAAGGAGATAAACTGACAGACCAAGACCAAGGTAGTTTTGGCAGTTTTAACCTTAACACAAAGACGAGTAGAAATGTCGCCAATAACCACAAAACATATGAGTACAAGCACTCTATCAGATGATTCCAGTCTCTTTAACTTTTTGTATATAAGAAAACAGACGACAACATCTGAAAACCTGTTGACTTCAGGTGTTTATTTTATTCTAAAGGAGATAATTTTTCAATATATTACTTGTAAACTTCTATAACCTGTATCTATATCCAAAAGCAAAAGTGCGTGTGTGCTATTACATTGAAGCTGTGCCGATAACACCGACTGTTTATTGACATGCACTTAAAAGCCTGTTAACATCTACACGTGGAAAATATTTTACAAGACCGTATTAAAGGCTCATTTATAATCTGTTTGAGTGATGTAGGTGTGTGCATAGCAATATGTCTTATCAGCTTTTATTTAACATTTTATTTTCTTGAAATAAAACATAGACTTTACTTTTCCAAATATTGAAAATGAAGGAACTTATAAAACAACGTCATACATGTACATGCTTATATATTGTAAGATATCGATTAAACTAATATAAACAGTATTATTTATTGATACACCTGATATAAAGTGTGTTTTTAAAAATATTACGATGTTTTTCAGGGGTGTTGGCAAACCTACATGTACAACTTATCTTAAATTATATCATAAAATGCACCTACTAGTTAAAGGAAAGACAAATGGGTTACAACTACGAATTTGTATATATTAACAAGAATGAGGTTACTTTATCAAACATGTAGATTTAAAAACACTATATTTTAAATACAAATTTACTACTAATAATAATAATTACTTTGCATCGACCAATCCAATTTTAGCTACGTCCGGGTATTTGAATGAAATAAGTACGAGTCAAAATATCTGGGTAAAATCACTAGCGCATTGCGGATCAGCTGGAATACCTTTCTAGATTAAGTCCTTCTCCACGAGTGAAGTGTAGTGGTTGTTTTAGCACATGCATAATTTAGCTCGAGTCAACACAACTGTTAAATAGATTCAATACTTGTCATAACCATGTAACTATATTCCTAGTTATGACTTTTACATATGTGTCAGATTTTCAGTCGAAGGCAATACTAGAAAAAAATCTTAACAGCTTGGTATTACTTATGTAAAACACAACACATGTCAATCGCATCCGCAAAACTGACCAATGTGTAAATAACTAATAACTAACGTAATGTTTGTTGAAAGCTCATAATGGATGACAAAACTATCACCAAATATGGAAATGTTCATCGACTTAAACGACGTCAATTTATCATTTTGCTTTTTACGTTCGCAGCACACAATTTAACAACATGTATTCATGAAAAAGAGACAAGTCAACGTGATTTAAGGACAGAACCCGATAAAGGAAGAGCGACCTGTTATCGAAAGACGGTAGTAAATTCGACAAGGAATGAAATGCCTATTACAAATCACCGCATCACTCTCCTCTGTATAACAAGCAGGTCTAAGGATGTATAATGAAAACAGCAATTGTCTAAGGGATCTTTTGTTTTGTCACGATAACTATTGTGGTATTTCGTGTTTAATAATTATGGTACATATATTTTAACACTATATTAGTTATTATCCTTGCCAACTTATTTCATTTTCACCGTCGATGTAATTTTAAAACAGGGTTCAATTAAATTAGCCCATCTTCATGTTCGAGTCTATTCATCAGAGAGAGGAAGAAAGAGCTAATATTCTAGTTGAACGCCCATGCGTTTTGGACAGTCAAAATGGACTTTAGCAAATTCCTTAAAAAATGGGAGTGTCCCTCACCCTCAGAAAAATGGATAAGAATGATATATTCCTAAGGAAGTAAAGGACAAATGACAGGACCACACATTTACGATAACATTTCCAAATCTGCACGGGTTGGGCGGAAACGATACAGACCTTACCAACTCTAATATATGCCACTGGCAAAGGTAAGATTCGGCATAGATAAGAAAACGAAACGTGAGGACCACTCTCCTAAATGCTGTCACTAAGCTGAAATAAAGAAAATTACATTGAACTTAGATTCCAAATGAGATAGTAGAGGAAATCCAATGAACATACTTGGAAAGATCTTTCTACCCAGAAGACGCAACTGAGTTCCCGCCACAAAACACTATTACAACAGAAAGGATAAGTAACAGTAGACGTTTCCAAGAAGCGCGCTACATTTTAAATCTAACCCTTACTACTTTACCAAAGCACTTTTAAAATAAGAGAAGTCTGTTAAACTGGAAAGCAGCAAAGCGGGGGAAAGAGTATTTCCTTTAAGAATCATACTTCGACTTACAGAGAGACATTCCTTTGGGTGAGAGCGCCAAGATCCAACCGACAGCTCTACAAACTGGATAGGAGAGAACCACTTGCTCAATATTCTATACAATAAGAACCTGTAAATATACTTACCAGTGACAACATAGAAACAGACACAAAGATAATAGTCGAAAATTATGCTTAGTACATGTATAACTCTACCAACTGGGACACATTGCTTTCTTACATGCTCATCATATGTATTTTATTAATCAATGCAATGCGGTGAGGGGCTAAGCAATCAGAGGAATTACACATAGGCGACTCTACCACTACGCCATGGGTGCCCCTGACCCCAGTTGTTTCTTGTAAAGTAGTCCCCTACTCTACCGACTATGCCACATTGTTTTGTTACATTCTGGTCACATGTATCTCATGAGAATCTAAGATTTACTGCAGGCCGTCAGTTCCTGAGAATAGAAAAGTTCTTATTAACATTTCCCAGTTTGTTAGCACGCATTCAAAACGAGAAACTATTGTATTATTTTTTCAATCTGTAAACTGATATTACATTGTAGTATTTTCCTCTCTAAGGTAACATTACTCTCCTTTTATAAGAAAACATTTACGTATAAGTTATAAGTCATATTGATTGTGTTTGCCTACATCACGGTGACAGTATGTCTGAGTTGTTTGTTTTAGTATCATAAAGACAATGTACATGTATGTACAAGTCCAATGAATAAGTTTCTTTATAAAATTCAAAGCAACGACCGGGATTCAAAGCCATGCGGTGAGGCGATGAGGAGTTACAAGTCGCCGACTCTCGCACACGGGTGACCTCGTGGTTGTACGATGCCTTTAAAACCAAGAGCATGTAATTACATAGTTTCTACAAGATAGTTTAGGTGCTTTTTATCTCAGATCTACTTTCACCATTGAACGTCAACAGAATGCCACGTTCTTTAACAAGTATGTCTTAACACGTCACCGAGGGATACAATCTTGTGTGTTTTTTTTTTCAAAACTCCACTGACACCCAAAATAAAAAGGGACATACATGTTATTCTGTAACAAAATAACAGAACAGAAACAAACTGAAACAATTGTCAAAAATACGTATCAGCATGGAATACGTGTCCATACATGTATTTAACATGTAAACAACATTTATAAAAATCATTTATAAAATCTCCAACCATATATTTTCACAATTGTTTTCTATGTTCAAATAGCTAATTGGATTTAAATAAGAAAACAATACTTACCATAGGTCCTGGAGTGATTTCCCTCAACCTGGCTCATTTCCTATTCTTTAGAGGCGGTATACGACAGCTTGGACCAAATATCTTTTTCTCAAATAACCAACAAGAAGACTCTGTTACCTTTAAAATAATACAAAATGCTGTTCATTGTTTCCCTAAATCTGTGTTAACAGTAAAGCAAAAATCTCCACTCAAGATTGTAAACAGGTATGTCCTATCTGAGCTTCGCTGCAGAGAAAGCTATTTTCAAAATAAGAAAACCACGCGACAACTTACTTTTGAGACTACGTTATAATGTCATCTATGTTGTCTGCTGTGACGTCGATATCTATTTTAAGCAGAGATTACTATCGTGTCTATTTATTGATTGGTAAAGAAAGAACATTTAGAGTGATTATTTTCGCAATTTATATACGTCTAACAATATAGGTATTGTTTAAATTCGTTTTACTTAGACTTATATATGAAAAATATGCAGACATTATGGATAAACTCTCCATAATAATGGGAAAATATTGTTAATAAAATTGCATATGTGCAAACTATCGGACACCAACTTTAAAGGCATAGCAACCATTTTATAATGCAGGAACACCCCCACCAAAACTTTGTTCAATGAAATAGTGGATATGAGTGAACGGCCCATTAAAACTTAGGTCTTACACGCTTACGCAATAGTTTTGTCAACTTAGAAGGGCCCTTTGTTCAAAACATGGTTATATCTCTGATAAAACTTAATTGCATCGGTCCATTCGTCTCGTAAGGTAAGGTTATGTCGAAAGGTCATTAAAAATACAATAGTCCGTACGCATTCATGGGTTTGTACTAAATTTTATGTAACCCATTTTAGAAAAGTAAGGTTGACTCTACACACTTAAAATCCGCATAGAGCTATATATTTAAACTATAGCTTCCTTCCTCTCCTTGTTTGAATAAAAACATCCAGTGAATTCTTTTTTATATATAGTTCCTCGTCCATTGCATAGTCCATTTGAAGCTGATTTCATTAACGATATGGGCTACTTTTCAACCTTGTATCCCTTATCACAACAGCTGGGCATTTTTAAACTGCAGCTGTAGACTGACTTGTCTAAAACGTGTTGCAATAAAAAAATACAAAGGGTCTATCTATCTATCTATCTATCTATCTATCTATCTATCTATCTGTCTGTCTGTCTGTCTGTCTGTCTGTCTGTCTGTCTGTCTGTCTGTCTGTCTGTCTGTCTGTCTGTCTCTGTCTCTCTCTCTCTCTCTCTCTCTCTCTCTCTCTCTCTCTCTCTCTCTCTCTATATATATATATATATATATATATATATATATATATATATATATATATATATATATATATATATATATATATATATATATACAAATTGTTGCGTCAATCAGCAAAATACTTAAATACTTTTGACAGACTTGCGAACATAACGTTTATTCTCACATTAATGGGTGGAGATTATCGAGCTAAACAGGCGTACATGTAGTTGAAAATAATTGTCACGATTAAAACCTTTATATGACAGACTCTTTTGAAGAACATAAGTTCACAAATATTCCAGTGTTCGGAGGCTCTTTTCAATAATTCATTATCATGACGTATAAGAATATATGAACCCTCTTGAAGTCATCGGCTCTCTCTAAGCAAAGGCCTATGTACTGTATCTAAGTTAGATCAATAAGCGATGGCTTTCATCGACTGCAATTATCTTAACGAAACTGTACCAAGGATAGTATTATAGTTGCACGTTTGTTCAAATATTTGGTAATTTTATTAAAAACTTTGCACTCTTAAACTATGTTAAACATACAGCAGAGTTGGTTTATACTATTTTTACATATATAACAATTACGCGATTAGTTGTTTGTGTGGCCTAGACAAATTGTTTACATATTCTCTAAGACGGAACTGGTGCTGTGAAGATGGTGCCGACATTATTATAAACCCTGATTGTGGTTCAACAAAGGTGTGCTTTTTTAACAAAGGAAAAATAACAACCTACGACCAAGCGTCTTTGAGTTTTGAATTATGAAACAATTCACTACCTCTTGTATTTGTTTTTATTATAAGTTTGTTTTTCTCATGAAATCTGCAGGTTTTATATACACTTTGGTTGTTACTATTCATTTCCCGTAACAAAGAATTGTTTTACTGGTTTTCATGTATTTCTATGCTGAACAAACGGGCGACACTTGTATGCCGTCGATGTGTTTTAGCTAAAATGTTCACTATCTTTAAAAGTTGTCCCAACCCTTAAACATAGACGGTCCTGGGACTCGTACATTAATCACTAGTCAAACCTTCCTGTTCGATATCTATGATAACTAGTAATGTATTACACGGTGAAATACTTGTCCCTTACTCTCATAGGATATCGGAAAGACTTGACAAAAGTCAACATACTTTAGTGGAATGATAAGGTAAGCATGGGTATTATAATTATATCTATCTATCTATCTATCTAACTCAATGCCCGGATAGAAATTTTCAGAAACATCATATATATGTATACATATATATTTTATACATAATTATCTACATTTACATTAAGAAGTAACAAAATTTATTCGATTTATTCAGTCATAAATATGTTTACGGCATGCTTGAACATTCTTTTGAACATATTGTCCTAATTGCTAATGTACATTTGATGTACATGTTAACCTGCTGAAATCATTAATTTCTATATTTTATTATTTTTTATTTGTATATGGGATGTGACTACTATGTTATAGCAGTCCGTTATTTATTTCGTAAGTGTGACTTTACCTTGTGAAATTAGCACACGTATTTAGTTTATGTGAAGTGACGATAAAGTGTAATGTGTGACTGCGTGAAATTTGTGTACAATGTGTGATCTGTGCCTATTTTGCATGTGATGTGTCTACAACATATTAAATAGGTCCTTGCGGTGTGTGACATGTCTTATATTTCGGGAGACGTGACTCTTTTAAATGAAATGTGGCTATTATACCTGACTTGTGGTTTTACGCCTGTGGTGTGTCTAGTGCGTAACACTCGACTTTTGTAAATGAGTGAGAAATAGTTTTAGCGCTGTAACAGGTTTGACATTTGTACATAAAAGCTACGTTGTAAACATAAACATACAATGTTGAGGCGGAAGTGACGTCATGACGCCGCCAAACAAGGTGACGTCGCGTATATAAACTCGCTCTTTCTAACACAAGGGTCCCATAATAGTAATGAATATATACTTAAATAATTAAACAAGTCCGTGTGTTGAATTTTCCAATACAGATTTTCGACATTATTGTCCATTTTCAAACCCAATGTATTTTCTCTCAATACTGTTCAAGATGTTTCTTGCATGTTATGTCTGAAGGGTCGGAGTCGATTCCTGTACTCTCTATCATCCAGAAGCGTTCGGCAGCTCGGCAGGTAATGACGTTAATGATGTGACTGGTTGGATTTTTATATTCTGTGTATAGTGGCCCAGACAGCAAATAACCTAACTTGGACGCAACCGCTGTAGGTCCATCTCTCCGGACTGTGTGGTTTCTCACACTCTTCCAATAATGGTCAGCCCCTATGAACATTGACACAGTTAATGTACCAGAGTCGGGACATGCTTGTGCTAGCTTAAATCCCTGTAGCTATGGCAGTTTCGTCAGGTGTTTCTTTTTCATGCTAGTCGCTATTGTTGGTTCTACCAAGACTTGTATAGGCATATGCTCGTTGTTGTCTGCTATCAGGTGAACTTCGGAACTCTAAAGATTCATGGTTTTGTGGCTCTGGTTACCAAAGAAGGAGCAGATCTCGTGCTAAGGCTTTTGTTATGAAAGATTTCTGATCACCTTCGTCAAAAATAATATTTGTCTCGGCACTGAAGTTTCCACAACTAACGGTAGCGTTGGAAGTTTTGTAGACTGTTGTTAGCGGCTTGATGAATGTAATACGAAAGATTCCGCTGGGTCTGTGACGTCCTTACCGGCTTGGACTGAGATTGTTGCGTAGGCGGACTACCTCCGCATATCATGGTATTGTATTTTTGTTACACTTTTTGCATCGTTTGGTCGATCGATATTTAGCTACTACATGACTGCCTAAACAGTTGTAGCACCAAATCTAGCTTCAGTGAGAAATGTAACCGTTGAGTGACTCTGATCAGAAAGCATGTTTCTTGCATATCCTGTCTTCATTATGGTGATTTTATGGTATTTTGCGCGCCATAAGACGCCAAGCTTTTTTTTTCTGAATGCGGGCTAGATGTCGCTTCATTTCCGAGAAAGGTTTGTCTATATTGACCGGAACTAAAAGTGTGCCGTAGGATTCCTGGTATATACCTGGCGATTTTAGTCCACGGACGTAAGCCTCCATCTTGTCGCAGAAAAGTTCCCTAAATAGCTCTACAGCTCTATTGTTGTTAGAATTGTCAAGACGAAACCTTCAAGTGTTCTTGCTCCGTCGCCATGTAGCTGAGGTCAGATATTCAAATCTCTGGACGTCGGTAAGGTTGGGATTCTGGTGTACAGAGCTTTCAATCCCAAAACGTTGGCCACGTGAGTATATCGTCACCACAGTGTGACAGCTCGAGTTTGGGTGCTTTTCAAAGCTGGGATGAAATAGACGATGAAGTATTCGTAGTAAAAGGGATGCTCGGTACTTCGGCAATGCTACTGTGCGTAGAGGGTAAGATAATGGAATCAATGGAAGACGAGATAGGACGTTTTAAACAACTCTTCCAAATTCTCGTAAATCTCCAATCTACAACTCTGTGTTTAAATAATACTCATTTGTATTCAAATCTTCTCATGTATATCAGCGACGTCTGTCTTGGGTAGGATTGCTTCATTTAATGAATTGAACAAGCTTACCTTGTTCTTTGGGGTCTTGAATATTGTATCAAAATGTACCAAGTTGTGGTTGTTCTTTGCATCATCCAACCGCTGAAGGTAGTTTTGAATCGACTCTATGTGCTCTAAGTTTTTGTAAATTCATTTCTTTTCGTCGCGGTGTTTTCATCATGGCACCAAATTAGATGAGTGAGAAATAACACTAGCTTTGTACCAGGTTCATTTTTTTATAACTTAACGTCGTAAACATATACAAACACTGTCGAAACGGAAGTGACGTCATGACGCCGCCAAACATGGTGATGTTTCGTATGTTAACGTGCTCTTTCAAACAACTTTGTTTCACTTTTGACTTATTTTGCTGCATGAAATTTGTACACGTTTTGACACTATTTCAACAGACGAGTTTATTATGTGAACTTTTGACTTATTTCGCTGCGTTAGATTTTGCACGTTTTGATATGTGACACAACGTCAACAGATGAGCTTGTTATGTGTCACTTTTAACTTATTTTGCTGACTGAGATTTTGGCAGGATAAGCTGAATCTGTAAAGCATGAACTATGTCGGTTATGCGTAAGATATGACTCTTATGTTTGAAATGACTTCATTGCGAAAAGGTTTGGCTGCTGCCTGATATCATCCGCAATGCGTAATACTTGAGTTGTGATCCTAGATCTTAAAATGCGTTAGTAACTAGTGTGGTACATCTGTCATGTGTGGCATGTGCCTGTACATGTAATGCATAGGACAACACGTAATTGCGTAATGTTGTATTGACTGCGTGAACTCTATCTATAAGGCTTCATTGATGTTCTTTTGCTTGATATCTGTTCGGTAATAAGGGTGATATATCTGTAATACATGAGCATTTTTTAACTCGCCTACTATTTATAAAACATGTAACATTGTCTCGTGTTAAAATATGTTATCGGAGATAAGTAAGTTTTCAACGACAATGTTATATACGTATACATAGGCTAAGTAAATACAGGCATATACGATTTTTGTAAAAATTCCATTGAAGGCATGGCACATTTATTATTGAAATTATCATATGAATTTATGTTCATAAATTACACACGTTTGCATTGAATCAACGTGCATTTGTTATTATCATGCATTTTGTAATTAAAATTAAAAAAAAAAAAACATATTATAATAGATATATCATTATCATTAGCAACATCACTAAATGTATGTACATGTTTCTTTATTTATATCTAATTTATTCTTTGCAAGTACGAAACATATTCTTTAAAGAAATGCATACATGCTATCTTATTAGTTTGTTTGATTGTGCGGGTGTACGTGCGGTTGCTAGTGTGTGTATGTGTGGGCGTGGATACGTTTATGTATGTGTATGTGTGTTGGGGTATGTGTGATAGTATGTGCGGTAGTTCATGCTACTATAATGTTTACACATTAAATGCAAAGTTGTTAGTTTTTTCGTGAGTATGCTATTGTTTAATTAATAAAGAAAATAGCCGCTGCAAATTTACTAAATGATTTACGCCTTAAAGACACACTAATATATTAATGAAGCGTTTGATTGACGCACATATTTCCAGTCAGTGATATGTGTGTATATAGATGTACTAGAAATCAACAATTAAGTGAATAGTAACTGAGCTTTTGAATGTGAAACAGCGGGAATATCTGTCCAGATGTCCGTCGAAAATAGGGAATGGACCAACCTATTTAGCATAAAGTTTACCACAGCGAGGCGTTCTTGCATTGTAATATGCGGCATAAGTATATATGTGATAGAAATCAGAGATTTCGGGCGAGCTTACGAGCAGAGGTTGTAATACGGCGAAATAAAAACGCGTAACATTGTATCTGTATCAATTCGTGTAAACAATACAGTGCAAATATTTAAATACGATTTCGTTAATGTGCAGTAGTTAAGAGTAAATTGTCAATGTGAATATTTCAACATGAACATTTTATGCATACAAACTTCTAATAACAAATCTACAATGTAAAGTGAACAATCATAGGATACAGGTGATTTGTCTGAAATGTAAAAATTAAAATGTGAGACTTTTAAGTCATACAACTCTTCACATACTTTACTGCACGTTGGCAAGATCCGGATTGTTTTTCATAAGACAAAGTTTGCTTGTACGCACTACTTCTGTAGGAGTCTTCTGATCGTTTAAGACAGGTGCATTTAAAGCAAACCAGACAAAATAAATGCATTAACACTTGTATTGGCATCTCGGTTAATATCTGTAGTTAATAGTGATGTTCTGGTAGAGAACCTGTATTAATACGCGCACGCAAATGTTGGAAATATAAAGTTCCGTTAATATTTTCTTGGAGCTAAATACTAGACATAAAGATATAGGTTATAACTACGTATAAGGAGTTAATGCTTATTTTGTGTGTTTCATCGTGGTATGAGGCGTCGGTCGGCTTACCTCTAATTTGACCATTCGGTGCTTATGCATATTACCAGGATGAAGCGCACATACTTAGCACACAATCCTTAATTAAACAGTTTCGTACAAAGAGTTACTGCGGTTCTGCAAATAACGATAATTCAGATCTAAAATAGAAAAAAGATGCCATGTTTTCATCTTAGATGACCGTATTTTATTTGTTTGAGCATTGTTTGGCGTTAATGATGTTTGCTGTACATTCAGAAAGTAATCATGAGAATTCTGATGATTTCATGAATCGATAAATTTAGAAAACAATTTCCGTTTAAGGACACGCCAGTTTCCGTGTATCTTGACGACATGGAGAAACTTTTTTTGGTCATCTGTCTGACTTTCTTGCTTCAACTGGTCGGGTGCGAGCAATTGGGTATGTTTAGTATTTGAACTTTATTTGTGAAACGTAAATAACTCAGATATTGTGTATTGTATTATTAATAAAGACAAATACATTTTGAAAACACTTGTAAGTCTCAATGTTTTAATAATATGATATAATCCAAGCATGCATCGCAAGTCAAAAGCTGAAGAGCACCGTAATGTCATCCAGAACTCACTCGTTCGAATCCTAGTTTCATTACATATACGTGTGTTTGTCTTCCCTTTTCATTCATCGAATAAGTCTAGGTCAAACCAGGTTTAAGAACCGCAATCGGTCCTTTTGCCGACTGACCGTTCCAAGGCGGTATATGATGTTTTTTTCTGTTTGTATGTTATTTCTCGTATCTGTGTTTTTGTCACATTTATATTTACCCTGTTTGCCTTTGTCTAGAGGTAGATTAAATTTAAATATATGTGACAATTTTGATAGGACCTTTTCTTATTTACCTATTAGGTATTCATTCCAGTGATAGTATGGTTATAAGTTTTATTATTGGATAAGTATTATCGTGTAAGTATTTAGGATTCGGACAAGCTTTTGCACAAACAATATGTAGATACAGACATAAATAAATATAAAATAGTTTGTAAGGATTTGACCTTTTAAACTGTTTTGTTCACCTATTTTATAAAAGAAATTTGCTTTCGGAGAAGTATTTTCTGTCGGCACATATCTTCCTAAAAGTTGCATAATGCTTAGCTAGCTGATACGTAGTTTACGGGAACTCTCTCTCTGCATCAAATGTTTAACTGGCCTGTTACGAGAAATTTAGCATATTTTTCATTTGAATGTTATTTTTGAGAAGGTGTTAATGTGTATTTTAAAACTAAGTTAATAAAAAAGCGGTTATATTATCATTTATCTCTTAAAACTGCTGATATACAATGCATACACATCGTCTTTAACTCCCAGTGTTCAAAGTATATTGGGCTTTCAAAGCCAATCAACGACACAAACAATACTGCAATAATGCATTTTATGACCTAATTACCTAGTTTAAATAACCATCTCCTGCTAACTCCGAAGTCATAGTAATTCTTAATTTAATTATTAGGCACTAGAAAAAAATGAACAATTGTCTTCAATCAGTCTACTGTTATTTCCACTTAACCGCATGTGAACAATGTATAATGTAAACTCGCTTACTTTGAACAATTCTTAATTCTCTTTTTTAAATAGTGTAAATTTCATATTCTTATGAAGGTTTTGTTATTAACTTTGGTATTGTGTATTATATTATCAATAAAGACATATAAGCGAAAGCAATCTTCAATCTTTATATAAATATATCTATTATTTTCATAAATAGTCCAATAACATATCATAAGAAACAGAAATACATTAAACAATATATATTCATATTACCATTCTGGGTGGAACTGTCGTCTTAAATTGTTCATCTTCGGTCGAATAGTCGAGGAGTTTAAAAGTCGAAGAGACATGGGGTCTAATAGCCGCATACCCGGACCGACCCTTTCCAAACATAGAAGATAAACATCGCGTAGAACCGGTGTCAATTAACAGAAATATGTTCGGTATCATGTTCACGAAAAGTTCACATTTGTTTAACATTTGACTAAAAAGTATGATCAAGGCCACACAACGGTTTCCATTATTATTTAATTAAATAAAATAAATTCCAGGCTTTTAGGAAGTAATACTGTTAATCCTATATAAAATGTTGCATTATCTAGAATTGCACGTAATCTATAATAGCTTTGAAATATCAGCACCAAGCGCGGGTGCAATATTGAAACAAGGTTTTAAAACAATGTATTTCATCATTGAAAGTTTGTTTAGGATATTAAAATTGTCAACACCTTTTGTTAAACTGACACTAAATAAGTATTACTTAAATGATTCGCAGTAAACATAGCTCTCCACAAGACACCTACTCAGAACGGCACTTTGGAATATCCTCCCGGATCTTTCTGGAACATATCCCACTCTGTGGACGGGTTGACTGAATGTACACCCGTGGATGGACAACATTACAGCGGGACGGTTGACGCGGATAATCCCTGGTGGCAGTTGGACCTAGGTTCTATATACACCATAAAAACCATCCATCTACTGGGTCGACCTGATACTCCATGTAAGTTATAATAAACAAGCATATGTAATATATTAGATTATTACGTGATTCACTGGTAGATTAACATCATACAAACGATGATATTTATGAAAAAGAACATATAATGGGACTGATATATTCGGAAAAGCATTGAAAACAACACGACGATACGCATTTATGGAGGAACTTTTCACTAGTTTTTTTTACGAGAATTATCTAAAGTTTAAAAGTGGCGACCGTATGGCATATTTAAATGTATACCAAATACCTAAAATGCTATATTATAATATTCTATAGCGAAAGATGGTAAGGTTCTTACTGTGAAATTAAAAACCGTATAGATATGTTAAACATTGTGACTCAACAGTGGATACACACAAGCAGAAACATTACCGGTCACAGGGCCTTGAATCTTGAAGATGTACATAATTTTAAACGTACATACAGTACGGGAAATTTTAGATTTATCAAGGACATGAAAAGACGATAGATAATCTGTATTTTAACTTTAAACCATTTTGTAGAAATATTTATCTGGATAAAAGGTCATGCAATCCTAGAAAAAAATATATTAAGTTGGTTTCTGTTAGTCTATGGCTCTTAATCATTTTAGTATAACATTTATTGAACAAGTTATACACAATTTTGTACATTTGCCTCGTGAACTAAGTTAAAAAACAACTGGCATTTATCTGTGTACAGGGCAGCTGGGTGGGTTCCGACTGTGGACCGGTTTCGACAATGACAATTTATCGATGGTGTACAAGGATAATCAGACAGACTACAACAACGGAAATATCTGGGTGAACAACACTATAGTAGCTCGGATCATCAGAATAAATTTGCCGAGAGACTTTTCGGCAGGTCGTTCATTCCTAGGACCTCTAGTCCTCTGTGAGGTTGAAGTCCTAACTATGTAGACCCTTTATTTATATCTGTTTCTTGTTTCATTGCGATTGGCATTCACAGTTAAACGAAATACCGATTGTATTAAGGACTGAAGTAACAATGTGAAACAATGTGTTTTTATATCAGACTATTAATATTAGGCGAGCCTTTGAGCGCATACAAGGTATTACTAAGGTTATTGTTTTTTGTTTAGTTACGAATGAATATCAATGCACTGGAAGGTATTAAGAAAGAAAGGAAAACAAAAAAGAAAATACGATGTAAAATACTTTCAGATTTAGTTTTTAAACACATGAAATTAATGTCGT
Source organism: Sinonovacula constricta (assembly GCA_007844125.1). Classification (NCBI taxonomy): domain Eukaryota; kingdom Metazoa; phylum Mollusca; class Bivalvia; order Cardiida; family Solecurtidae; genus Sinonovacula; species Sinonovacula constricta. The sequence continues at coordinate 15,775,378 of CM017558.1, forward strand.
CGGTCTCCTTTTTTATTATTTACCCAGTTTGCTCAAAGTAGTTTGTATTACTTCTTTATAACTTGTTCAATTTGTAAATGTAATTATTTTATTTAAAACTGCCATTGTTTATTGTGTTTACTTATTCGATACACTTTTCTACATAGTTTCAAGAGTTGAGGCTAACATCAAATTAGCCAGCAGTACTTATTGCTCCGGTATATATCAATCATTCGGACCCCACCTTGCTATAGACGGGAAATACACGAGTGCTAATGCAATGACATCCTGAGCTCTGCAATTGCTGCAGTACAACAACAGGGTCTGGCACTCTTTGGTGGACCTATCGACTTCGGACAACCTCAGTTGATTCGAATGCTGTCCATTACTGGGAGGATGGGTACGCTGGTATTTACCTACTACACAATAAAGTCGTGTTATCCCCCTATATGCAAAATGGGCAATAGTTTAAAAATAATGTGTTTTCTGTCATAGCTGTTTAACCTTGGTTTTAATCTCATTCGAAGCTCTGATGCAAACGCATTTCGAAAAAGAGATCATCGACTCTTAGTGTTAAAATTGTGTTATACTCATCAAAAAAATTACGCGCCGCATTATTATACATCTGTACACACACTGTAACGAACCGTCTGCTGCTTATTGCCATAGAAAAAATGCTGGCCCCTAAAAACAATTATATTGTGAGCAATTATTGATATATGCAACAGGTTCATAAAATGCCTGTGGAGTGACGTTACACTTTCAGCAGCAACCGCATTTTAATGGTTAGCATCATTCTTTGTAGAAGTAAACAGAACCTTTATTCACTTATATTTTGGCAGTTATGTTCTTGGTACTCTTTAAAAACATCCACTTGAACAAAAAAATAAACTGAAGAAGTGGGAAAACAATAGTTGTTTACACGCATGATTCTGTTCTTTCTATGTCTCATGACTGCGATAATGTATACGTTATATGTTCTATATTGATATTTAAAGCCACACTGGCCACTCATCATGTCAGACTTCAATTCAAACCAACAGCGCAGGTTGAATCATGGCAAAATCATAACGTACATGTAGGTGACGTCGAAATTTAACTTTAAATACTGTGTCAGTCACAATGTTTCAAAAATATGACATAAACCAAACATTCATCCCACGCCAACAGAAGAAGAGCACTGTACTGTCCATTAGGAACTCACGCGTTTGAATCCTAATTTTATAACAATATACGTTTGTTTTGTCTTCAATTTTCATATAAACATCTAGTGGACTTTAAGTATTTAAGTTTTTAGTTCAAGCTAAAGACCGTTTAAAACTGTTGTAGATATGGCAAAGCAAGCGTACATTCCAGTGGCAGTATGGCTTTAACGTTTTATTCTTGGATACGTATATTGCAGCTTTTTAATGATTCGTCCTTGGAATTTAGTCTTTTTTCACAACCCTTTAAAAAGCTGTTGGAGACGTTTCATGCAATGGAAAATAAATAGTATTAAGTTGCTTTAATTATAAAACACCGTGTCCACAAACATTATGTCGATAGAGACATAAGTATATGTAAAATAGTTTCTTAGGATTTACCCATGTAAACTGTTATGTTTATTTATTTTATAAATGAAAATCGTTTAAGGATAAGTATTTCCTGTCGGTTAATATCTTCGTATATCTTGCATGGTGCTTAGCTTGCTGAAAACTAGTTCGTGGAAACTCTGCATCAGATTATCTTGTGCTTTAAGGTGTTTGGAATATTCAATATGGCGAGTTTTGCAGGAAAAACATTGTGTCTTGTATGTGTTGTTTTGTCTAGATGTAATCAACCAGAACCAGTCCAAAGACCTAACTATCTTCGTAAGTAGCGCAAGACCGAACCCGTCATCAGAACGATTTGGTGATTTCGTTTGGAATATTACCAGCTCTGAGTCGGGCAATTTCTTCCAGCACACATTTTTTTTCACCAAGGCTCTTCCGCTACACTGTCGGTCACACGACACAGCTCGTCTACGCATTATATGACTATATGTGAAGTGGATTTTACCACAGCCGGTATGTCATTTAAATATAGTGCAAGTTTTATTTGTTCGGTATACTACACCAATTTACAGATAACGTACCGAATAATTTACATTGCAATTTCCCAGTCCTGATTTGCACGGTATAAGGGCGCCAGTAGTAAAATTTATGTTTATAACTATTTTGTCTAGAGGGATCGGTTCAAAGTATGAATAGAAGGCATTTCAAAAAAGATACAAGCATGATTATATATATATATATATATATATATATATATATATATATATATATATATATATATATATATATATATATATATATATATATTAAGAAGAATACCATTGTATGTTTCATTCGCCAAACGAGTAAACTAAATTGGATTCTGTAATATGTTTCAAACGTTGTTTTAATAAGATAAAAATGATACATGCATGTAATCTACTACATGTTCAAAGACTATATCGCACCTCTCGCACACGCATGCTTGAAGTTAACCATACTCGTTCAAGGTCAAGGTTTACTTATTCAACAACAATAATTTTAGAGGTGAAAAATGTGACAACATTAATGTGACAACACTTCATTTGCAGTAAATAATTAGGTTTATGGTTAGATTTAAGATACAACAGTTCAAATATTTGCTCAACGCTTGATACATGAGTATATCGCAATGATCAGAAGTCAGCGTATCATAATACTTCATTAAACTACTATTACTTTTAATCATAAATTTTAATTGTTTGGTTATATTCAATTGAAAGTAATATTTTGTTTCTTATAAAGCAAACATTTTACATAAGGTTACAATTCGTGCATTGTGCTCCTCAATGTATTTTATACTACTACCTAGCACGTATAGTAGGTAGTTCTAAAACAGCTTTCTATTAAGGTAAATATCGTGTCAATTTTTACAGACTGTCAAATAGGGCATTACGGTTCCAGCTGCCATGACAGGTGTGGTCACTGTATTGACGGTACAACCAATTGCTCGGTTACAGACGGGACATGTCTGGCCGGATGTGCTCCAGGCTACAATCCAGCAGACAAGACGTGTAAAACATGTTTGCCCGGACATTACGGTTCAAATTGCAATGAAACATGCGGTCAGTGCATGAACGGTACTACCACGTGCTCAGTTACAGACGGGACATGTCTGGCCGGATGTGCCCCGGGTTACAATCCAGGAGACAAGAGGTGTAAAACATGTCTGCCTGGATATTACGGTTTAAATTGCAATGAATCATGCGGTCAGTGCATGGGCGGTACTACCACGTGCTCGGTTACAGACGGGACATGTCTGGCCGGATGTGCCCCGGGTTTCAATTCAGCAGACAAGACGTGTAAAACATGTCTGCCTGGATATTACGGTTCAAATTGCAATACATCATGCGGTCAGTGCATGGGCGGTACTACCACGTGCTCGGTTACAGATGGGACATGTTCTCATGGGTGTGCCCCGGGTTTCAATCCAGCCGACAAGACGTGTAAAACATGTTTGCCCGGACATTACGGTTCAAATTACAATGAAACATGCGGTCAGTGCATGAACAGTACTACCACGTGCTCAGTTACAGACGGGACATGTCTGGCCGGATGTGCCCCGGGCTACAATCCAGGAGACAAGATGTGTAAAACATGTCTGCCTGGATATTACGGTTTAAATTGCAATGAATCATGCGGTCAGTGCATGGGCAGTACTACCACCTGCTCGGTTACAGACGGGACATGTCCTCATGGATGTGCCCCGGGTTTCAATCCAGCAGACAAGACGTGTAAAACATGTCTGCCTGGACATTACGGTTCCAACTGCAATGAATCATGCGGTCAGTGCATGGGCGGTACTACCACGTGCTCGATTACAGACAGGTCATGTCCTCATGGGTGTGCTCCGAGATATTCGCCTTCAGATAAGATATGCAAAACAGGTTTGAATTGCACGTTAAAACTTACAGAAAAAGCATTATTATCTGTAAACGCAAACCGGTTAATATTTTTAATAGTTGACTCATTTGAATATGTCTAAATGTGTCTTCAAATAACGTTCACGGTATGAAATTGGTAATTGGTTCCTTTTTATATATTGATAAATATTATATGTCTCTGTGCATCTTACCCGTGTATTAAATCACCATCTGTGTAATATTAACATTTTACACATATGTTCAAAGCAAGGTGTAATCCTACTTATATAGAAAGTTGTAGTTCCACATTTGAAATTAATTCTTCCTGTATGCAAACATAATTAGTCTAACCCTTTAAAAGATAATGTCTTTGTCACATTTTGGATCTTCCGCATTAAACACTGTACCATTTCTATACATAGAATGCCAACCCGGAAGTTACGGCTTTAATTGCTTAGATAACTGTGGCCAGTGTATTCCAAATACCGCCATATGCTCAGTCAGCAACGGGAAGTGTCCGAATGGATGTAGTCCTGGATATGATTATACTCGAGACCAGACGTGTAAAACAGGTATGGTGACAATACAGACATTTCTCCGGAAGGAAAGCAAATCATAGCTTCACTCATTTGCCATTTTTCCTAGCTTTTTTTGAATTCATTAATCATTCCCTTTGCTTAAATGTACATGTGCGATGGTTTTCGTGCGGAAAATGTTGATAGGACCTTTTCTTAGTTACCTATATATATGTTGTTAAATGTGTTTAAATTAATTGAAAGCGCTATTCTTACTCATGTCTGTCTACTCATCTACTTGGAACGTCCCTTATTATTATTTTTCACAAGCATGGGTAAAACAAGAAGGCACCAGTTTTATTGTGTTTTGTCCACTATTCAAACAGCTGGTAACGCCATTTTTATTATAATATAAGAAAAAATAAATATAATAAAATACGCACCACCTCACGTATGAAAACCTTACGCCTTTTCGGAAGGACAGGACAAAATTCCACTTGTCATTATTATCATACATTACTAAAACCGTCGCATCGCTTTATTACCAGGTTGAAAACCCACTAACCATGTTACTACTCAGGCAAAAATTGAAAAAAATACAGGATGGGCTACTAGAAACATATGCTTGTATAAGAGAGTAAATTATAGCATATTAAATGAAATAATATCACCTGGCAAATATTAGTTTAAAACCAACTTATTTGTGAACAGTCACACAAAAATGGTGCAAAAATGTCATGTAGGAAAACAATTAACTGGTAGAAGACAATATGTAAACCAGAAACAACGAATATATACGTTTACATATTGCTCTAATGGTCGGAGGTTGGTTGCAGAATGTCCATCTGGTACGTACGGTTCTGATTGTAACAAGTTGTGTGGACATTGCAACGGTGGATCAGGAATGTGTTCGTTAACTGACGGCACATGTCTGAGTGGACAGTGTTTAAAGGGATACACGGGGCCCACGTGTCATGAAGGTAAACCTTGCCAAACACGACAGATGCAATAAGATTTACCCAAAATGTTAGAGCCGTAAATATTGTATTACTACATTTCCGAATCAATGGTAAAACAGGCTAAATTATTATATAAAGCTGTTTATGCCTCTTGGATGACAAAGAAAAGAAGTAATTTTGTTTCGGTCATGCAGAATGATATCACTGGATACAAGAATGATGAAAATGGACAGGTAACTAAACTTACCTTGTACATTTTATGTATCATTGTAATGGGAGATTGTTGAAATGTGTTAAATCGTGATACGTCGAGCTTTTCAGCTCATAAACAAAGCTATTAGTAAGTACATAAACTTTCATATAAGCAGATATTGATAATCTAAGTCTTTAAAATAGTATGTAAAATTATGATCATTAGCAACTTAAGGGGAGATTTGCCATTTAATGTTTTAATTCTGAAGCTGTGGTAATTTCAGAAGTGAACATTCTTCACCAAGGACCTGGTGTATTGAGTACTAGCCAGTCAAGCCAGTATGCAGAACGGAACTCGAGCCTTGCAGTGGACGGAAGAAAGGAAACAGATCCGGAACATTGTAACTGCTGCTCACAGACCCTGAATTACGAGCTGTCATGGTGGCAGGTGGACATCGGTGTGACTGTGCCTATACGGGAAATAGTCGTATACGGACGAAAGGATGGTATTTTTAAGTATATTATGTTTTATTACCTTTTAATAAAATATAATAAAATCTGTTGCTTTATGGAATGTACTTCGTTATGTAGTGTTTAATCAGTATTTCACGATTTCTTTTAAGACGATCGGTACCAGCAGTTGTCCGTTTCAGTCTGTACCTTAGTACTTCAGGACGCTTTTCGGACGCACCATTCATGACAGTACCAAGATCTGACTTCAATGTGACATACCATATAGACGTCCACGGGAGGTACTCGAGATATGTCAGGATTCAAAGACCTGGAGTATTGACAATTTGTGAGATGGAAGTCTTTCAATCAGGTTAGGACTGATGCATAGTTGTAAATTATATTTTAGGTCGATTTTGTTTTCTGTGCTATTGTTTAAAGATTTTATAAATGATTACTGTACTGATGGTTGAAACACATATCAGTTATATTTCTGATGCAATGTCTTGCATAGATATGGACGTGTACGTGCTGAAGGGTAAAAATCTTTACTTGCTTTCCTTGCAGAGACACCGTGTCTGAAGAACACGTTCAGCCTTAAATGTATTCCATGTGGGCATTGCAACGGTGGACTTCCTTGTAATGCAATTACCGGACAATGCGAAAATGGCTGTCATGACGGTTACACAGGGGAATTGTGCACGCTTTCTGTTGTGGTCAAATCCGATGTAGGTCTTCTCGTAGGGAGTGCTTTGGGTGGAGCAGCTGTCGTTCTTGTAGCAGTAGGAATTGTGACAATGCTTAGACGGAAAAGGTTTGTGTTTTTACTTAACAGACTCTTTAACAATATGAACTAATTATTAGTTCCAGGTAGTATGCTTTATTACATTTAGACGATTCGTAAACATTAAGTTTATGTTTCAGTAATTATTTTCGTTTGGTCGTGTTTTCTAGTTGCCTTCTGTTTTAATTCATATTAGTGTAAACAAGTTTGCTTTTTTCTATATGCAAGCAATTAGCATTTATTAAAAACAATATATGAGACTGACAGAAAATAACAACCGTTTTATCATTTTATCTTCTCCTAAAGACTGTTATCCCTGAAAAAAAGCAGAAACGCCAGAGACTACGAGTGTCCCAAATCGACTTCGGACGCAAATAATCAGAATATGTACGATATTCTTGACATGCCGGACCCTCCCATATCTGAGCGTAAGTTTCGTTGACATTATTGTTAAACGTTCATATATGTCAATGGTTAATATATAAAGTAGACAGCATCATATATTAAGTTTTATTCTTTTTTTTTTAAATTAGACGGTTAACTTTGTGTCAGAGCATTGTACATGTGCTTTCTACATGACGTATCTCTCTTTATAATATCACACCACAAACTACTTCTAACTTACCTTAATTGCTTACACTGTTTCATTTTAAAAATAACTTCCGTAACGATCAGTAGAGTTGCCATGGCTGTAATTGCATGTGTATATTGCACACAATTTAATATTTTATTGTAAATGTTGTTATCATATTTAAAATGGTGTGCTTTGTGCATTTATAACTTACCTATGGAGTTGTATACTGTAAGCTTTATCACTTTGACGGGATACATTTATGTACAGACACTGTATTTGATAAAAACGTCCAGCAACTGCTAGGTTGGATAACACCAGAATCATCTTTCAGCACCCCAGTCGGTTCTTTTTCTGACTAACCTTTCTTATTCGAAAAACGAGCAGCTTTAATATATGTGTCTAGTTTTGTCTTGTCTTACTGTTAATTTCAAATAAACATTTTTTTTTGCGAATTTTGCTAGCGTTTATGTTTTATGAAAGCTGATCGCATACGTAAATGTCCATATAAGTCACGTGTAGCTGTAAGTACAGAAAATATCAAATGCTTATATATACACGTATATCATTGTTACAGACCTATTTTTAGGCAAATGCTACAAAATGACATCGCAAACGACCATGGACTTTTATTTTGAAGTCATGCACTTTTTATTACACGCTTGAATGTGTAAATCAGCTCGACTGAAATAACTACGTTGTTAACCTAGAAATTGTGTAAAAAAACAATTGTTTACACAATATATATATGGTATATTTGCGGCATGACATAATACATCCATGCTTACTGTTAAGTCACTTAATCAGGTGACTTGGGACAAGCTGATTAAAAACATCACTGAAGTTATAAGGAAATGTAAAAGTAAATATCTGCAAAAGAAGAGACAATATAAACACAGCCATTATTTGTAAACGAATGACGGGACGTTTTATATATCGCCCTTGAAACATGTTTCTAACGATCTATATTTGTGTTAGGGTATTTTTATCGTCCCTATATCTAGGAGATATCGCAGTTTTTCTCTAATGAATGCTGCGGTAGTTGCTTGTAAATCACATCATTTTTATTTTATGAAAACACTTCTATTGGTTTAGACAGTTGAATAGGCGGTACCAAGACAATTAATGCAAAACCAATCATAAAGTGGCAAAGTATTTATTACATAAAACATTCGAAAAATATATATATATATATATATATATATATATATATATATATATATATATATATATATATATATATATATATGTGTGTGTGTGTGTGTGTGTGTGTGTGTGTGTGTGTGTGTGTATAAAATAAAGTGATTAAGGACTTTACATAGTGTGCAAAAGAAACATCCATGCATATGCAAATATGTCTTAATATGTTTATAATATGTGTTTCTTTAATTAAGATGATTGTGTAAGTTTATGAATTTCATAAAATGCTTAGTTCTTAGCAAAATATGCTAAACATTGCGTTAACATTGATGAGTAAATATATCTTCTAAGTATTATTTTAATTGGAGTCTTGAATCGATATTATACATATAAATATTTGGCAATAAAATGTAAATCAAAATATTTGAATGTTTTACATCAGTTATAATTATAATTATTATGTATACGATGTATATTTGTCTGATAGGTAATTAATACATTATTAAGTCTACATAAATGTTGATGTATTTCTATATTACAGAAAATCTCAGTCCATCGAGGAATTATATTAACACTAATGATCTGATTCTGAGCAGATTTTGCCTCTTTAAATGAAAATTTTATAACCGTCATCACTTTGGTTCAAAAATAGGTGATATATGCTTGCAAATTATGTTTACTAAATTGAACTGTTTACACGTGCTTTTCCTTTAGCTTCGCCTAAACAGTGTTAAATGTTCTTAAATGAATATTTGATCTTGTAAAATTATTCGTATGAAACCTTAACCCCATATTTATCATTTTGCATTCACATAAACATTGTTAACAACATATCGATATTAAAACTGCCCAGGTGTTCCATGCAGTTATTATTATGACGTGTTTTTTTCTACGCATGCACGTTAGGAACACACATAAAGTCTGAAACGAAATTCTTTCAAACATTCGCTTGTTAAAAGGAAGGATGTTTTTCTTATAACGTAAATAGCTCTGTGTACATCAATGATGGAGAGTAATTGTGTGCGCGCGTGAGTGTAAGAGTGTGAGTGTGATGGTCAGTGTGCGTTATGGGCGTGAGTGTGGATGTGATGGTGGCTATGTGTGCACACACCCTGTTTACAATGTTAATAACAGAAGAAAATCAATCAGCTACCCAACTGTTATAAACCGAGATAATGTTGCTTTTTATACTGAACTTTAATGTATAAGATGTACATGAAAATATCGATACAATGAAGTAATTCTTTTTAATAAATTGTGTCAATATATTTATGTTAAGTGTGGCTCGATGACTAAGTCACTTCTTTTCGGTGAAAGTAACTTTATTTGTTTATATGCATGCAAATTTATATGTAATGTTTTTGTACGTATAATGCAACAATAGATTAAACTTGTCTAGATGTATGTGCATATTTAGAAACTAAAAAGAATGACATTTAGGAAAATGAAGAAAGAAATTAAACAGATCCATTTCTCCGAACACATTGATATAGTGTTGTTTTTGGATAAATTTCACAAGATGTTTTGATATATATTCAGTATTCATGGATTTCACCTATTTTGAAACTTTGCTAATTTCTTGTTAAGCTTTAGTAGTCTATTTGATATTCTATTCATAAGATGATGTATTGCACTAACATTGATGTTTGAAGTTATGTATTTAAAAAATACTTTGACGAATTGCGTCTTATCTGGATAATGAGATAATGAGAAGAGAAAGGTTCCTTACTTTTGCAGAACGAGATGTATTCATCTTATAAATCTTATAAATATTATTATTATTATTATTATTATTATTATTATTATTATTATTATTATTATTGTTGTTGTTGTTGTTGTTGTTATTATTATAAAAAATAAAATAAAAAATAAATAAATAATAAATAACAGAACGGTTAGAAAATTCAATGTTCTACACTTATTTTCGAATTAAAATGTTCAGTGCAAACTGCTCATTTTTATTCTAAATATAAAACAATATACAATTTGAGATGTTCAGTATATGTACACTACATGTATAACATACTTTTCAGTCATATGTATTTCAAGTGTCGCTTCTATACATTGACAAAAGAGATTTATGTCGTACGTGTGTACTTTTGAGACCACAACTTACCTACACGATGTTAGTATGTTATCACGGCATGCGTTGAGTACATGCAGTTAGTGAACAGGTTGAACTAGATAACATTTCGAAAACTATTGATTTTAGTATGCTCTAACCAAAGTCTTTAAAGTTGGTAGTAGTGGCTTCCCTCCTAACGCTCGGGGCTAAGGGGACAGCATTACGCCTGACTCGTCGGTGTCAGTATAATGGACCGGCCGGGTTCAGTCCCTGGGCACCACATAAGTGCCCCTGTGCTATAATGATAGAAATGTCGCTGCGCAGTATCGGCAAAAATGCCGGCTAATCCCAATCCCAATCCCAAATAGACATCAATGTTCTACGTCTTTTTTCTATTTATGGAATTTATGTGCCAATATTATGATAAATGTATCATAATAGTTGTGTCATTTCCAGGAGTGTATGCATAATTATGCAAAATAAACGGCGTCTAAATTTATTTTACATTTTTTACAAAACATAAAGGTAGGCCTTCACGACCACACATTAAAAGCCCAAAATGAGAATTCAAATTGCATAGGCAATATATATCATCTGTCTATATGACGAAGATATTATTTGTTTTTGTACATGTATTTAAACAGGAATCTTGTGTTTTTCGCTTACAATACATCGACTTCCTCTTCAATGTGCATTGAATTTGCGTTTTATCTTGTCTGCTAATGTTACACTATAAATCGTACTGCAGCGTGTGTATATCTTGTATCCACAGCGATGCTGATAACACGTTGTCCTTTATAAATCTTGACAAGAAACTCTTATTGTAATTTATAGCTCCTTTTACTTTTTTCTCTGTAGTTAGCTTCTGAGCAGAGCTCTCCATTTTAAATGAACCTGTGTTTCTATTCTTTTGCTGGCAGTAGTTCTACATAAGTTGACGATTTGATATGGGAAAACGGCACAAATCACCAAATGTTTATATAAATACATAAATAGTTCCAGCCTGTCTATAATTGTGGATTTGATTATACATCGAATGTGATGATATTTCAGAGTCAGTAAAAAATATCTGGTTATGGCGCTTTGTATTTTCCGGCAATATACGTGTTTATATATTTTATTCTCTTTTTCTAACGTCGTAAATAAAAACTTTCAATTACTTTTGGGAATACTGCATACTTAGCGTGAGGATCAAGTCATCGACGCACGACCATTCAGTACGTCTCTGCGTGACCAGAGGGCCGGTGTTGCACTGTAGTTAGTATAAACCTACACAATTAATGTTGGAAATAGCACGATGTGCGAAAGTGCGAAAAATAAAATAAGGTTCGAGACAATGTCAAACATTCAAATTGTCACGTTACAGCCATAACGTGTGATAATTATTTACCAAAGCAAACAACTGACCATATACAATGTTAAGCACGTTGTTTCGTGTCCCAGTTGCGGCAAACATTTTCAAGCATTTTCAGTCATCAGATCTGCCTGATATGTAGACACACATTTGAAATCGTATACAATAACAAAGTTTGCATCGCTGCAAAAGTCACGCCATAGACAAACATAAACAGTTATTGGTACCTAAGTGGTGTCATTTCTAAGAATGCTTACATACAGGAGAAGGTGTGTTAGAAAGGATGCGAGCATGGTTGCAAAGACAACTTTACACACCAACCTAGTGTCACAGACTTCATTAAATAGTAAAGTTGTAGTAAGGTTTGCATTGCATATGCAGGTAACATATTATTTTATCGATACATACGAGTTATTAATCAAGGCGAAAAGCGCTTTGCAAAAAAGCTGGTCAAGACATCGAACAACCAAAAACGTTAGAAAATAATACAGTAAGTACGCATGCGTGCCTAAATTCAGAGCTGCCTCCTGACTACAGAACCCTATAAGAATCATGTTTTACATCTAGCATTGACTTAACATGTACATCAAGCAGTACATGGAAATATTAAGGGATCGTCCCCCACAAAATCCCAAAAGTTGTTATAACTAAGCTAAAACGTGGTGGTGTGTAAAAAATCTCTGCCAGGTAGAAAGGTCGATAGATGAAATTCTGCAAGCGACATTCAGCTGTTTTATCACCTTATGTTTGCTAGTATCATTTTAATAAATATAAACATTCTATGACACAATTGTAAAATGAAAACAAACTATGTGACTATACCTTCATGGTCCGTTTTAGTCGATTGCTTATTTGACGATAATGTAGCTCTTGAATGTCTACTGTTATACATGGCAACAAAAGTGCAGAAGAATACCAAATACAAATGTGTAAATTTTAGTTGTTTGTAGGCATTTGGTATATGACTATATACATGTACATGTTTATACATAATGTTTATTTGGGTTTTGTAATGCAAATAAAAAGAACTAAACATACTAAGAAAACAAGAATTTAAGAGTTTAAGCTCGTCAACTAAGCTTGGTCTAAGGATATCAGTAGGTGGCGATGGCGATCTACACTCTCGCGGCCAACCTACAGAGCCAAAAAAAATCTTCAGATTGTTCCCACGTTTACATAAATGTCGTACTGTTCGAGGCTATAAATTAAACGACATTACTGTGCTGCTAGATATCTTCTGTACACTAGAGGGTTATGTGTATTGCTTTTGGTCTGAGTATATAAGATTACTGTAATGATTTAGCTATAACTTGAGATTTAGTTTCTGTATTTTTACGCAAAACAATATAGGACTACCGCATGCAATCGATTCGATAGCTTAATACGTTACACACTGCTATCATTAAATCAAGACAATTGGAATGACTATTCCTCATCCAATGTAGTTGTCACAAGCTCAGACTGTAGAAAATATTTTCAGACTTTTACCCTATTACCATACAAGTTAAGTGGCATTAAATACATGAGGCATAGGTAAATGTTTAAAACGACAGGACAAGAGAGCCAATCGTTTGTGTTTCGAGATCCCTCTCCTGCTGTTTTGTGTCTACAATATTAAAAGCCAATTTATTTCAGAAGGCTGTTTAATTGATAGTCGTAAACTGAACATACATAATGCAACTGTGGGCTGTAACATCTGTGTGGCAGCTGTCGTTGACTCGATTTTGTCTTTCGAAGACTAACATTTCAATAGCAGTCCGCATTGGATCTAGACATGTATGTACTAAATAAGCGAATTCCCACAAATCTACATAAAGGCCGCCGTAAATTTAATATCAATAGCGTCCTACTTGTATAAATTTAAGCATTGTGTTAAGCAATTGTAATCTTGGAACTCACTTTTGTTAATACCATTCTTCGTAGTTTTATTTAAATAGACAATAATAAACATATGACCTAAATGAATAGGCTAACAATCGTTTTGGTCTGATTTATTTTAAATATTAAGCTACAAAATATACATTTCCCGTGCATATAATGTGTATAGTGAAAACTGTTTCGACGTCAGCGCTATTGTTTAAAAGAGAGAACAAACGTCATGCTTGCACCACAAACCCAAGCATTTTGACACTTAAATAATACAGTTAAACCGTGATATTATTTGTTAATTGCAACACAGGGCGATGAGGCGTGTATACGTACTTGTCAATGAGACTTACATAATAAATTAACAATTGAACATATAATACAACCAGCCTCAGCCTAATGTATAAAATTCTAAATATTGAGTTCGAACTCACATATTTATATAGTTTATAATATTTTATTGCTGACTGCAAATGGCATTAACTTTTAATCCAGAGACATTGGTTCATGTGAGGGACTGCAATTTGTTTTACTTTTAATTGTTTGTAATTATGCAAGTTTATAAAACTATAATACCACCATACAATCAACATGTAAAGTACCAGACAGCATTTTCAATGTCAAGGACAACTTACATGACATTGACATTGAGAATGCAGTCTGGTCCTTTCTCTCTTTACGCCACCGACGTTCTTAGATTTATAACCCGTTAGATGTATCAGTTTAGATGGTGGTAATGGGTTCTAAACGTAAAAGGAAACAAAACTTTAATAACAATGAGGTACTATCGGCACTCTTTCTAAGTCGATACAGTTTATTTTTCTTGCTTTAGTCCAGGATTTCTGTCATGTCCGAGTTGATAACCAGTTTGATAGGAAACGATTTTGCGTTTGAGAAGTTTCGAGCTGTTGTCTACGGGACAATAGAATATATTTGCAAAACTATTTGGACATCACACTGCTAATTTAAGTTCGACAACATGTAAACGATAACCAACATCGCAAAATCGGATTAAACTTTTTATTAGAATTCACGATAAAAACAACCCGGATGCCTAATAAGTATACACCTAATTAATAACAAACGACATATCAAAGAGAAAACAAAAGTAATACATGTCAGTGATTGGACATTGTTTATTCGAATTTTCTTTTCATTTCTTGCCTTTGAGAAGCCACTAAAGAAGTCGAGTTTAGAGATCTGTACCCCAGTCGGTCCCTTTTCACGACTGGCCGTTCCAATGCGGTAACTGTTGGGTTTCATTTTTTATGATGTGACGTGGTTCACTGTACCACTTGTCTGCTAAGGATAATTTATTTCCATTCGTCTGCTATTTAGTCCATGCCGCTTGGGCTCCCATGGCCACTGCCCTAGTACATCTTCTCTATTCCTCTGTCATCGTTATCTCTGACTGGACCATCTCATTTCTTGTCTTGCTGTCAGCCGAATTCCATTTAACTTTATTTGTCTAAGGCTAAGATAATCATTTTCAGGTGTTACAGCTCAATTGTTACAACTTCTGAAACCAGATAGATGGCTTTAACGTTTGTAGGAAATTAACAAATGACGAAGTCAAAATATAGAAATCTAGATACCATCTTTAAACATAATTAGCTTTGCATATATCAATTACCATCCAGATACAGAATAAAAATGAGTGGGAACTACAGCAATCTTTTGTAATAATTATTATAAATGTTTTAAAACAAAACTTGTTTGTTCTTGCAGGAATACCATGCGCTATCAGTGTTACTTTTGGAGACAAAGCAAATGCAGGCACGAATGCCAACGTGTATGTAGTGCTGCATGATGGCAAGACAGAAAATGAAGGTGGGAAGGTGTGGCTGTCTGAAAGCAAGTTCAAGTGTGGTATGACACTGATCTTCAACATCAACATTCCCGTAGCACTTAGTTCTTTCACTAGTTTGGGGATTGGCCATGACAAAATTGGGTTCGGTCCAATGTTGTCAAATAATTTGAACTGTTGGAACATAACACTTCTTGTTAAGTTGTTATGGTCATATTTATCTAAATGATTGCTATTTAAGTTCTAAACTTACCAGCACCATTAAATATGCGCATGCGCCAAGTGAAGGCTACAAACATTTCTGCTCCCATATGCATGTCTTTTGCTACTTAATCGTTGTATTTAATAACTTAGATCATTGATATTGCCATACTTATTTATTAATGTACATATAGTATGGTGCAAGGATACGTTTATAAACATTTAAATGCCTTATTTGTAAATTAGATTTTATGTCGTCTGTACATAGTGGAGAACAGGCCTCTACTTCACTCTACACGCTTGATACACGTTTGGCACAGTCACAGGTAATATTCCCAGGCAACACAGTCATTCAGTACAGTAGAGAACAGCTTTTTAATCGGCGTTAACCTAGACATTCAAACATTCCTAGTAATGTGGTGTTAATAACTCTCATACAATATAACATAATAAATACTGAGGGAAATGGGCAAGTAGTCTTTATGCTAAGATTAGGGATTCAAACAAATGCATCCACCTGTGTAATATTTGGCAGGTTACTACCATTAGAAACAATTGTTTCGCCAAACGAGATAACGTAATCAGACAATTTTATATATGTTCTATTCACCCAAAGTTCAGTTAAAAACAAGACAAATTCGTTTTGACTATTGACTTTCTAACGGCTCTAAAATTGTAGCTTTCACTGAAACCTTGCTGGGGACAAATGTCGAAAATACATGTTTAAAGAACTTGCAACCAATTGCTACAACATGAAGCATATTCCTCGGAACGGCAGCAGGATAGATGGTGGCAGTGCAATCAAGAAATTGATTGACAAAATGCCTGTAGTATCAAGTCTTAATAATAATATACTTGAGTAAATGCTCTCAAAAGTTGTCTTATGTGGTACATCACTACGCCTGGTTGTTATTTACAGACAACCACCTTCCAAGGACCGGCCGCTATAGCTCATGTGGTAGAGCGTCGGTTTGCAGATCGGGAGGTCGCGGGTACAAAGCCCGGTCGTGTCAAACCAAGTACTTTAAAGTATGTAGTATGGATTCCCGCCTAACGCTCAGGGCTCAGGGGACAGCATTACGCCTGACTCGTCGGTACCAGTATAATAGGCAGGCCGGGTTCAGTCCCTGGGCACCTCATAAGTACTCCTGTGCTATAATGATAAAAATATCGGTGCACAGTATCGACAAAAATGCCGGCAAATCCCAATCACATCCCACGATCAAAGGCAAACGGTTGTAAGACATGCATTGTTTTTCAGGAATTGCAGTTATTTTTGTCTAGATATGCAACTGTTAATAGAAATATTGTAATTGTTGGGGACTTGAACCTCCACTTAAATACACTATCTAATTCAGACACTGTAAAATTTGCAAGCATACATGAATCAAGTGGCATGAGGCAGAATGTGACTCAACCCACGAGGTTCAAACGATGGATGCTGTCATCGCAAAAGACATTGACAACTTGGTAACTCAAGTGCACGTTACTGATCAACCTTGACTCTCAGACCACACAGGCAAAGTAGCAAGAGATCATTTTGCTGTAAGACTCATTGCTCACATTGCTTAGTCAGCTCCTCTGCGAAAGGGAGTATCATTTAGGAAGCTAAGATCTATAAATGTTGATGCATGCAAGACTGATCTAGCAACATCGGATTCATTATCGAGCTGTTTGAAATATACTGACATCGATAGTATTTCCAGTACGTACACACATCATCACTTGTTGACAAGCACGCCCCTCGTCGAACAAAGCACATTGTCCTGAGACCTTCCTTCCCATATAATGAAAACTCCATGAAGCAAAACATCTGAGACGCAACCTCGAACGCAAATGGCGTAAAATTAAACATTCAATTGAGCAGGAAATTTACAATAAGCAATGTTCTGTTCTAAATAAGTAACGAAGTCAAACACGTATAAACTATTTTAGTGTGACAATAATGAACACCTCATTGGAAACTGTGCCAATGTTCTTCAAATGCGCTCATGTAAAAACAATTATAAAAAGCCAAAACCAAGATCCTTGAATAAATTTAATTACTACATTCCAATCTCTCGTTTGTTGCAAAGGCTTCTAGAGAAATAATACATGCACGTCTAGAACAACATTTAGTTCTACAATAATCTAGCTGCATGAAGGCAATTCCACTCAGCTGAGACTACTTTACTCAAAGTTCAGAGCGATATCATGCAATCTTTAGACAAAGGCACTTCTACGATTCTTATGCTTCACGGCCTATCTGCAGCCTTTGATACTACTGATCATAACATTCTTCAACATCATTCATAACACCGGCTTCAGCACAGATTTGGTATCCAAGGTAAGTCACTTGCATGTTTGAGCTCATATTTTGCTAATCGTTTGCAAACTGTGTGCGTAAAGAATAAACGTTCCGATCCAGTATTAATGGAATAAAGTGTGCCTCAAAGATCCGTTTTAAGACCCAAAAGTTATGTCATGTACACATAATCTGCTGGCTCTATTTGTAAAAGGCATGGCGTGCAACATTATATTTATGTAGACGACTAAAAGCAATATTTGCCATTCTAGCCAACAAAAATGATTGATCAGCAATAAGTAGTAGACCCTCTTGAGCATTGTCTTAATGACATGTGCTGAGTACACTTCCAAATTTATGGAATGCACTGCCCTCTGAAGTAAGAAACTTAATTATTATGCCACGGATTAGGAAAGTAATGAAAACTTACTTTTTCGACATAACTTATAAATGTTAAAGCTTTTGCTACAAAAATCATTCTTTTATGTTGAAATTATATAATTATTTTACATAATAAACTTAAAACCTGTGTGCATTTTATTTGGCTCGATATTTAATATCGTATGTTTTGTAGCTTTTAGTAATTTAACTGTGTTATGTTTTTTTATTATTCATGTTATGTTGAACATTGTGTTTTAAATTTTAGTCAATGTGTGTTCTTTAACTTTTAGGCTATATAGATATTGTAATTGTTATTTTAATTGGTGTTTGTTGTGTATGAGAAAAAGAGTAGGTACGTCAAAGTAATGTTAAACTCTTTTGAACGTAGATTGTATATGAAAAGAGTTCTATAAAAATGTGGTAGTAATAGTAGTAGTAGTAATAATAGTAGTAGTAGAAGTAGTAGTAGTAGGAGTAGTAGTAGTAGTAGTAGTAGTAGTTGTTGTTGTTGTTGTTGTAGTAGTAGTAGTAGTAGTAGTAGTAGTTGCAGTAGTAGAAGTAGTAGCATTAGCAGTAGCATGAGTACAATGTGTAAAATGAAACAGCTATTTGAATAAATAAAAAAGTTTGCATAACGAACCAATCAACATTGATTTATTTCTGATTGCGTTATCAGATGTTTGTGCCTAGTAGCGTGGCGTTGAGGGATTGACTGCAAGAAAAGAAATAAAACTGAATCAGAAAAAAAAATCTCAGTAAAACATATCAATAATAATGATACTTACGGCTTGTTGTAAATACTATAATAATACAGCCGAGCAAATTCTGGTAATACAATTCTGTACGTAACAATTACAACGAGTATCTACCTATACGGCACAGTAGACTGACCGACAAACTCACAATCCATTCTTCCATTAGTCTGGCTTTCAGTTTAAATAAACCGATAAGCGGTGCCTCCATACATTCATATAGTTTAAACTTGTTGCAAACCTTTTATCGGTGGCGATAGTAAAAAGAAAACCATTGGCATAAAACAATCATGTATTAAGACACAGTGCCGCAGTAAGTAGAGCAACGAATTGTTAACTTGTCATGGCTGAGATTTATAATAAAATCAGGTATTTTAATTTACTTTGCTTTTATAGCTTCTTGTTTGGTTTTACCAAATAGGTATTGGTGCATTATCGTTAGAAGACCATTTAAACATATGGAAACAAAAGGTACAACACTGCGCTTACTAGTGTTATCATTGTTATACCAATAGTAAAATAATACAAATTACGATCACTTATATGAAAATTGTACTGTAGTAAGGAAGTAAAAAGGAACAATTACTGGAACATAGATTTTAAATATAGGTTTTCAGACTGAACAGATTAAATGCGTTCAAATCTTGCTGCTTTTTAGTCACCCATCTAAAAGAATAAATTAGATATGGACAAAATGTAAATATGATAAAAATATACAGTCTTCCGTGCATTGCATACTTCGAAAGACAGACTGGTCGGGCCGTTTGGCATGGAATTTATGCATGTAGAAATAACCGTAAGAACCGTATCATCAAACTTCAACTAAATGATGGATGGATTGGGTAAAACTTCAACAGATTTAAGTTTCGCAGACCATTAGATTTAGACTCATTGTACACTGTTTTTCGCAACCGAAATAATCGAAAGACTAATGCCATTCCACATCGCACTATCTCATATCCATAACTGTACTTGTACACGTCTGCCTCTGTTATATGAATAGCACCAAGGTCCTTTGCTTCTAAGCCCGTGCTTACAAAGCACAGATAAATGACATGCAGTTTTCAAAGACGTTTACGTCACCACATGTGCCCTCACCGACATAAAGAAACAGAAAAAGGTATTTAAATCATTCTAAACTATTATAGTTTATCATAAGCGTTAGGAACTGCAAAGTGCGGCGTGGAATTTATTTATTTAAAAGCTATTCCGTCCGGATAATCGTGACAGGTTCATCACACAGTTTAATAAGGTAATTATCACACCGGATACCTGGCTTTACATATCTACCGTCCATAAGAATATGCGTCTGTGCCACTTCAATGATAATAAACAGAGTTGTGCGAAATAAGACGGTGCACAACGCCGGATCCGGATGAACAACTAACACTGATGGGGTTTTCTCAAACGTTTTTTGACTGCCAACATACAGCAAACCAAACATGTCTGTACCTTAGTTGGCCTTATCAATGATAGCCACATGCCGACCTTGTAGTAAATCTAAACTCCTTGATAAAAACAATTATGACCGGAGGCAGACGTGAAAGTACATCCGATTGTCTTGATAAATACTAATGTCGATATCACGCCTTTTCATTTATTTTTTCTTCGTGTCCCTAACTATGTTATGTAACACGGAACTGGGGATGAGCTTAGATTTTACCTAACATGAGTGTGATTTTTGTTGCAGATGTAAGTTATTTGGAAGGGATGATGGTGTGTTTTATCATTTCAGTAATAAAAAACTGAGCAGTCGTCTTATCTATAATCTTATGATTCAAGTTAGCATGTTCGGCAAGAAACCGTGTTTCTTTTTTCTGTTTTTTTTTTTATTTATGAAATATATTTTTTTTTGTATTCAATGTGTTTGCGAAAAAGATTACCTCCCCGGTCTTGGTACTCAACCGTGGGATGTCTTCGTGTGTCCTTTATATTGGACGCAAATTTCTAGAGTTTGAAAAACGGCACTTTAACTAACAAAACAAATATGCGAGAATATGTCTACATAATGTTAAGTTTTTTATAAGTAACCCTTGAAGTTTTATAAACAACGCGGACTCAACATGTTATGTATTGTTAAAGGCAGTCATTACCTTTGTTTTTGGCCTTAAAATGGTATACGACTCTCTCCTAAGTGAAGCACAATTCTAGTATGTGTCTTAAAACTGTATTCCGACATATTGCTAAGAAACCTGTTTTCCTAGAACAAACACTGTATTGTTACTTGAGAAGATCCCACTAAATGTTGTTAATCGATGACTTACAGCTATGTAAAAGGTACAGCGTAACACCACAACCAGCTTAACGAACATGTATTGCCTCTCTTAGCCACGCTACATGGTAATCTTATTAAAAAATATAAAAAACATGTGAGACTTTTGAGATTACGTTAAATCATCATCCGGGTAATACGTTCTGACGTCGGTAACTAACCTGAAATCCCCATCGTGTTATGTTAAACTTTAGGGATTGAGATTGGGATTAGCCGGCATTTTTGCCGATACTGCGCAGCGACATTTCTATCATTATAGCACAGGGGCACTTATGAGGTGCCCAGGGACTGAACCCGGCCGGTCCATTATACTGACACCGACGAGTCAGGCGTAGTGCTGCCCCCTTAGCCCCGAGCGTTAGGAGGGAAGCCACTACTACCAACTTTAAAGTCTTTGGTTAGACCCGGCCGGGGTTCGAACCCACGGCCTCCCGATCCGCAAGCCGACGCTCTACCACCTGAGCTATTGCGGCCGGTTAAACTTTAGAATAAATGCACAGTTTCTAGCGATGTTTCCGATTTACACTGTCTTATAATTGATATAGTGTTCAAACTCGTCATTATTAAGACTAAAGCATGTGTTTATGCATACACCATGTCCTAATTCTCATAAACAGGAGTAAGGTCTTGTTTAATATAAACTGTCGCATACCATCTTTATAATTAGGCAGTTCACAATTCAGTGGCTAGTTTCCTTGTATTTTTCTCGATATTATTGAAGACAGTGGCATTGACCGAGTTGGAGGTCATTCTGAGATAGAAAGACCTGTGCACTTGCTTCTAGCGACACCGACTGCCTAGATGAAGGAGATGTATTAGTTACATAGCAAAGGGTTTATTAAGGCTTCTATTTTAGTTATTGTTTTAGGTTTTCAAAAATAAAAACAAGTTTTTACAGTTATTGCTGGACAGAATACTAACCGGTGTAAGCAAACATTGTTAATTTTGCCCTCGATTAACGTAACAGTTAAACTCGACAAATGAAGGAAGGTGCGTATACATTCATTCGGTTTAAACGACCAACTCGGAATATGTCAATAACTCACTACTGATATATATCTTGTCTAGTGGCCTCTCGAAATCGCGAGTTCTAAACCGACTGATAACATTTTGCTTAGGGAAGTAAACAATTTTATGATTTGTTTGATTTGGTTTATTGTGTTTAAACGCCCATTTTAACAATATTTCAATAACAAATAAGTGGTAGGTTGATTAGAACCCGCAATATTTCAATTAATTTCTTGCAAATATGGCATGTTTACCGACTAGGGCTACATGCTGCATAGCTCTAAAATTAGAACGTAAGGGAATAGTTTATCGATACACCATTTGACAGCGAAAAGTTTAATGAATTAAAGGGGAGTAACAGTCGGATTTAATTCAAAATGCACCGAGGACAAGCTTAGCATTGTTAAATAAAAAAACAACAACATATTTTAACATTATCCTATCAGAATACATGTACATGTAAATTACATGTATACGGGAACTAATTCAACGGACAACATCAACGGTTTGGACAGATTCGTGACAATTTAAACCACACAATCCACCCTTCATATATATATTTTAAATGACTGCGTCACACCGAGCTAATCAATGTAAAGTTTAGAACGTATCCACCTGGTGAATATGACAGCAGATGACCAAGTCTTTTTTAAGACCTAAGGTATATTGTCTACTGATAGAAGTTTAAAACATGCAGAAAACTAAATAAAACTTATACT
This sequence comes from Sinonovacula constricta, assembly GCA_007844125.1. Lineage (NCBI taxonomy): Eukaryota > Metazoa > Mollusca > Bivalvia > Cardiida > Solecurtidae > Sinonovacula > Sinonovacula constricta. Next base: position 15,798,590 of record CM017558.1, read on the forward strand.
GACCAAACATTTCTTTACATTTTACTTAAAATGCACAAATAAAATAAACAGTACATCGACAAGTAATCGATTTCTTGTTTGCTACATGTTCATACTTTAAATGTTTATATTTTCATTGTGTCTTTTGCTAAACACATTTGGTTTTCTATTATTTGGATTTTATTTTTTTCTAACAAGGGGGATATGTGCATTTCTATCAGAACAAATCGCTTTACAAAGGAAAGCACGTGCGCAGTTTCATCCGGGCACGTGAGCAGTTTTGTGTGTGTGTGTGTGTGTGTGTGTGTGTGTGTGTGTGTGTATGTGTGTGTGTGTGTGTGTGTGTGTGTGTGTGTGTGAAAAGAAAACCTACCCACATGTACAGAACGGCCCGTGCACTTGGTTTCCTCTGTCAAGGCGATTATTTCTGAGCTATGTTTACCACTATCAAACAAGGAAGGAGATAAATAATCTCTGAAATCACCATACCCCATTGTCTGATCTCAATGTCCGATGTCAATATACTAGTTCTACTAGCCGCAGATTGGCGTGCGACGTTTTAGCACAGGAAATGCATTCATATGTTGAAAATACTACGAATGTGTACAAAAGGGTTGGAGAAGACATCATACTACATAATTTACGAGAGAAAAAGGTCATATGCTAAAACTATTTACTGATCAAATCGACCACATCCTTGCCCTTGATAGAGTACATTTATTAGAGTACATTAATTTGCTAAGGCCACGGTCAGCCAATCGCCCCTGGCCAATCAGCTAACAGACGTCAGCATTTCTGTATCGTTTAGAGAAGTTTTAAGTAGATTCTGTCTAACTCGTGAATCTAGGAAGGTACAACCCAACCTGCCCTTTTCTCTTACAATTGCGTATATGCTCGACATTGCATCGTTGAAAGATGGCGTAAGTTAAGAATTAGTTAAACAAAGTTAGGAACGAAATAAGAAAAAATGCGGAACACAAAATGCCTGGAAATGAATAAATAAAATGAAAATTTTAAGACCATGTAGAATGACAAAACATGAGAGAGAAGACTTATACAAAGAAACACATGCACATTTCAGTAATAAGAATGAAATGAAACCTTAAAATGCTGCTATTGCAAGAAATATTATATTGAATGACTGTGTGAGCACAAATTAGAAACGACGGCAAAACGGATGCTGGACCAAAGGAAAAAGGGGAGAAATAAAATGGGGAAAAATAAATAAAAATAAAATAACAAGCAAGAATGTGCCAATTTTACCAATTGCGATAAATTGGTTCCTGGTATGGTAATTTTGGTTATGCAGATCACTGAAAGGGGGGCATAGGTCCTAAAGGCTATACCAGACAAATATATTCAATATACCTAACAAGAAAATTAGCGGCGATCCGACACGCTGGACCAGATTCGTACGTTCTACAAATGGCATATCCCATCTTGGTCCTATAACGTGTATGTATATTAATATAAACATTATGCATTCTTAATATATTATATGGCTTTATTTCAATATTCTTTCGAACAAGTTAGTTGTCCTCTCTGCAGAATAAATATACCCCAGAGCACAACTAGTTGAACACGTACCGTTTGTAGCCAACACCTGGTGGTTCCGCAAATTAATGGCCACAGGTTGAGGCGCAGTTATAGCCGTACTATCCAGGATTGCATTCTGGTGTATAAATGATAGAACTAGTTTCTTTACAGTTCATTTGATGGATTTATAAAGTGACAATTTACTTCTAATTGTTCTTTCGTAACACATCAGCAATATCATGACAAATTATTATTTTTATTGTTTGTCTTCAATGTGAATTAGCACGCAATGAACATATTAAATGATATCACACCCAGTGAACAGTTAAACATCAATTAAAATGAAATAACCAAACAATGTGTGATGTAATTTACATTTACCTATTTTGCACATCCTTACGATAGGTTTATATTTGGGTTTACATCCCAACGGACAGGTTCCGTCAAGCGAGTTGACGAGCAGGTAAGCCCGTAATATCCATGTTGACATTCGGGTATAATACCCATTAATTTTTATTAGCTGACGTTTTCCGTAACTTATAATGCATGTTTCTCTCAAGAAACATGCCCACATGGTTTATTGTGTCGCTATAGTTGAACATTAACCTGTTTTGCGCATCCTTACTGTATGTTTATATTCGGGTTCACATTCGGACGGACACGTTCCGTCAAGGACCAAACACGTGGGGGTTCCATGTAAACAGTGGCACCGAGATGAGAGGTAAGATCCATGTTGACACTGTGGTATAATACACATTATTTTTTAATAAGCTGGCGTTTTCCGTAACTTATGATAATGTATCTTTCTCCCGAGAAACACACCAACATAGTTTATTGTGTCTCTATAATTGAAATGTGACCGCCAAACCTAGTGAACCACAAAAACAAGAACGAGTTTATTTTAGCTGAAACGGAAGTTTAACGTTCAAGAAATAACATTTAAATTAACAAGTTTTATGAAAATATAGCATTACAGGTTTTACACATCGTATCGATAGTATAGTCATAACCGGAAACACAGCCAGCCAGACATGTCCCGTTTGTGACCAAACACATGGTGTTACCGTCGATACAGTGGCCACAGTTGCCTTCACAGTTCTGTCCATTTTTGCCGGTACGGCACTTGTTCAAAGCGCCAATTTCCGAAAGTTAATTGCAATGTAAATTGTACAAAATATACATTAGAATATGAATATAGATATTGATCGTTATGCTGTTAACTTTGCTTGAAAAATACGTATACTTATGAAACCATGGCACATTTGAAAGAATTTAGCAAACGGAATTAAAGGTTACAGAGGTATAGTAACGGATACATGATGTGCTTACAAAGTTGAACTACCAGAAAATACCCTGATACATTGTCTCTACATACAAGCTGTTCGGAGAATGCCGATTGATCGGTGACTGACGTATGACATAATTTTCACGTCGCGATATCTGCTAGGGAATAATAGTGATTCTAAAAGAATACAACTGTATTACTTTTAAACATGAAATTCATTATATGTACACACAAAGTTATTGACTTAAATCGTAAATATTGCAATGGTGTCAATATTTTATAATGTAACAAGAAATGCATTTTTTAGAACCAGCAAAGGGTGAGCGTAAAGAAACACTCACTAAAATTAGTTAACTTTCTTTATTACAATTGTCAAGATGCAGCAACCAATGATATTGTTGACTTTCACTCTCTTAAAATCTACACGTAAAATAGCGACTGTTGTATTTGTTCTTCATAATGCATCTTGCAATTTTTATTCCATTTTTCTTTTCCTGTATGTGCTATAATGTCTATGCTCTTTTCCCCCTTTCCGAAAGAAATACCTTGGGGACCATTGTTATGCGCTGATAAAACAGTACGATTGTTTATAAAATGGGCATTGTATCATTAACCAAAACACCTTTAAGCGGTCAAGTCACACAGCTTTTTTGACTGCATTTTATTTGCGGATATTTTTCTGATAGCCTAAACAAATAGGCAGAAATAAATTAGAACGACGGTATCGGTATCATAATGTTGACAAAAACACTGATATGTTATTCGTATACAAACGGTGCAACACATCACTCTAAAGCCATGCTTACAACAGACACAGCGTTTAAACTACCACGTGACAAAGAAATCCAACAGCTGAACACCCATTATTCAATATATTGAATATACATTAAGATGTAAATATGCTAGCCAGTGACAAAAAAGGAACATACACACATAAGAGCAGTAAAATATGCTTAGTACATGTACATGTGTATCATCTGAGTAAGGTCCTTCTTGTACAGCAGTCGATTAGTCTACCAAGTGCGCCCCATTATATTGTTGTTTTATGTAGTCTTATTATACAATGCGTACGGCACACCGTTTACGTACACATTTTAACTTAACAATTGGTATGATTTGGGCGCTGTTCAAACGGTGCTTATTAATTTTCCACTATTGGCAATCCATGCTTTAGCGGCGGTCAAGAGTTTATGTTTGACCAGTCATCTGTGCCATAAATGCCTTCTTTTGAACCGTTTTCCGCGTATAGAACTGTTTTGTTTAGATTTGTTTCATCTCAGTAGTGCGCCATTGCTTTATCGACAAGGAAGTACCCTACTTCAAACCAATCTTCCCTCTCTGATAAAGTCTATCAATACTTGATGCACAATACTCACGTATGTTCAAACTAGATATGAAAAGCGACAATCATGAACAAGTCTTCTGAATGAATGTATAATTTCAACGCTGACCAATCATGTTGATAAACGGCCGACCGTATTGATATGAATTGCGTTGTATAGATCTTCTTCAACATTTAACATTTAAAGCAAACCTACCTCATCCACGCAAATTATTTTACTTTCTCCATAATATTATTACGTTTTATGTGGTTTGAAAATAATACTTGAAAACTCATTTGTCGATTGAAAATGAAAGTTCTCGATGTTAGAGTTGTGCATGAATTGAGCCCAAGCCAGCGTGTATAGCATTTCAGTGATTTAACAAAATCAACACTGAATGTTAGCACTTGCCTATGTTTATAATTTGCAGTTGAAAACAATGTGAACATAGCGTTTTCGACATAGCATATGCCATGATTTTGACGGGTTTCATTCGGCACATTTTGATATGTACGAAAAACATCTTTTCGCGGGAGTAAATTATTTCTTATAAAATTAACAAATACAAACGAATAAGCGCAGTTGATTATATCGAGCTGTATGCCATTTTAGGGTTATTGAAACCCAGCCAGTAGTTATATAAAGTCAAAAAGTGTTTAAACTAATATAGTTATATGTTCAAATAATATTATTAAATTAACTTGATTCTATCAGCCCATGCGCGCCGTTCCGTAAACATTCATTCGAAGCAAAATACAGTTAGATTAGGTATAACGTTTTATCTAGCATTTCGTTGAATTATATAGTTTCATTGAGGTCATTATGGATGTGCTGTGAGTTTGAATCCGCACACATCAATGTGAACTTTAGCCATATATTTAAATGGCAGTTTCCTTCCCCTGTTCATTCCTCATAAACCTAGTTTTGCAGTCTGAATAGAATTAGTGCTAAAATTTATATTTTAAGTTTCATTTGGTCAAAGAGCAAAGTGCGAAGGTAACAAAAAGTTAGAGGAGAAAATATGAACCTAAAGAAAGTTGGGTGTTAAGATAATCCAGTATTAAAAGTCACGCGGTTTGAAATAGATCAGCTTATCTTAAACTTTTAAGAAGTATTCCGGGGATTAGTCAAGGTAGACGTATATCCTGTTTGTACTTCTGCGTTAACAATATTTCATAAGGAATACACCAATATTGCATAGATGTTGATCTGGAGTTTATTGTAACAAAATCAATATTGAAAAGCATGTATTTTAGCAAGTATTTAAACGGTGCTACCAGTTGTTGTTTTTGGTAATTCATACCAACTCCCATTTTCTACATGGTATAGTTATATGTCTTGAAGAAATCCCATTAAATATTTCACATAATCCCACTGAACCCCATTTTTCTAAAGATATGGATTACTTTACAGATTGGTAGTCAACTTTACCTCCTAATTCAACAGATCGACAGTTTATAATCAGCTGTTTCTAAGGCGTTTTGCAATAAAGCATGTCTATAATTTGAAGAAAATAAGTCTCAGTTTTGATAAGTTCATGACAATGTGAACAAGTGAAATATACTACCTGGACATATATATTTAACTTCTGATGAACCAGACGCAATTGAAGGTGTTCATAGTTTATCCAAATTGTGTGCATTTAAAAGGATATTGCACTTGTTACAATGGTATTATTTGTGATCATTTATTTTTCGTCTATAATGTGATAATGCAGAATCGTGCTCTTTCTGTTATCTAGATAAAATGCACATATTTAATCTAAGAGAGAACTAGTTCTGTGAAAAGGGCATCGATATGTTTATAAACCTTTTTGTGGTTCAAATTGACGTGATATTGGAAATAAAAACAAATTTATCATGACAAAGTGTGACCAGGATGCCTTAAGTTGTGAATTCTGTAATTTAGCACTACCACTTTGTTTTATCATTAGTGTGTTATGCCCAACGAATCAGTAAGCTATATTAATTGCCATAAGCTGTCGTGAGGGAATCTATTTACTGCGACTGAACTGGTGACAGGGGTGGGTCTGTGATGTATTTTAGCTAAAATGTGCATAACCTTTAAGATATAAGCTTACCTAAGCCTTAAAAATAGGCTAGCCTGGGATCTGTTTATTAATCACAAACCTTCCTGTTAGATAAGTTTGATAAGCAGCAATGCAGGCGACGGTGGGACACTAGTCGCTATCTCTCATTGGATATCGAATCGGCTTGACACAAAGTCAAACTTTTCTGACGGATCATTAAGGTAAACATTAATAGTATACTTATTGTTTCTGAAAATTAATATACGGGATAAAATATCTCACACTATTATCTCATTTTACAATTACATGTATATTTGAATGATTTTAATAGATGTGTTACCAGAATTGTTAAACAATATTTTGAACATATTTTCTTAATTATTAAGAAATGTTTGACATGTGAAGCTTATGCGTGGTAGGAGACTTAAGATGTGACACTGTGTGATATGAGTCTATAGCGGGGGTGTTGTGACCCTACTGAGTGAAATTTATTATGCGTAAGCTGTGCCTCTGCTTGAGATGCGACCTTACTGTGTGTGATGTGTCTGTAATGAGTCAGATGTGAATCTACTGAATGTGATATGTCTATTAAGCGTGAGATGCCTCTTTTAAATGATACCTGTCTGATATTCGCAAATTCTACAGCCTGTAATGCTTCTGTAGTGATTCAGATTCGGTTTTTGTGCGATACTTGTCCTTAATGCATGAGTTGTTATTAAAACAAACAGCCGTAGTCTAAAATGGTAATTAACGGTGTTTTGTGCGGTACTGGGATATCATTAGGCGCATTATATCTTGCTCGCTTGTCCATTGACAAGTCATGGTGTAGAACACTACCCATGATATTTACTACAGTTTACTTAAAAAATGTTAGTATTTTGCGGTGTTTTGAATATTCGGTCCCGTTTGTAAACTGAAAAATATTTTGTAAAAAACTTTCCAACAAATTAGGGTCAAGAGCGCCAATACAAAAGACACAGGGCTAATATGGACTTAGATTAATTTGAGTGGATGAAGCAACGGGACCAAGAAGTGGGAGAAACGATCTGATTGGCTGACATAAAAACACAACTAAGTTTTCAGGGTGCTCGGTTTGCCGCATTTTGGAGTCAATATTTTTAACGAAATTGAATCAAGTAATCATGCTGACGTTGAATAAATAAGTTACACTGGTATTTATCCAGTTTACTTAATAAAGTTTACTACTAATTAGTTAAATTAATTATGCCCAGTTTTCTGGCCTTGGGCAGCTGTATTAAGCATCCCCTCCTGGCTATGGTCAAGGCGGCAGTTCGGGGCCAGACTAAACATATTTTATAGTATCAGCCGAATTGATATTCACTGACGTTTATATTTGTGTATAGTATGTTGGTACTTAACATGGAGAGAATTGTAAAAAAGGAGCCAATCTGGTAACATATTGTATTGGATGTTCAACTTCTCGGTTGCGGAGGTCATTGTTTCGAGCTATTATTACCACCTCGTTTCAGTATCTTTCAGCTATTGATTTAGTTGCAACGAGACAGCAATACACTTTTGTATTTAATTAAGATATGGCTTCAAATGACCTAATATTAAAGTGCTGGATTATAATCGTTGTTTGCTGTGTATTATAAGAAAATACATGTATTCAAGCAATGTAAAGACAATTGTAGTAGTGGTATTTGTAGATCTGGCAGTAGTAGTATTTGTAGTAGTAGTAGTAATACTAATAGCAGAAGTAGTAGTAGTAGTAGTAGTAGTAGTAGTAGTAGTAGTAGTAGTTGCAGTAGTAGAAGTAGTAGCATTAGCAGTAGCATGAGTAGTAGTAGTAGTAGGATAAGTAGTAGCAGCAGCAGCAGTAGTATTAGCAGCAGTAGTAGTAGTAGTAGTAGTAGTAGTAGCAGTAGAAGTAGTAGCAATAGTAGAAGTAGTAGTAGTAATAGTAATAGAAATAGTATTATTATTAGTAGTAGTTGCAGTAGTAGTAGTAGTAGTAGTAGTAGCATTAGCAGTAGCATGAGTAGTAGTAGTGGTAGGATTAGTAGTAGTAGCAGCAGCAGTAGTAGTAGCAGCAGTAGTAGTATTAGTACAAGCAGTAGAAGTATTAGCAATAGTAGAAGTATTAATAGTCGTAGTAGTAGTAGGAGGAGGAGGAGTAGGAGTAGTACTAGTAATAGTAGTAGTAAAGGAAGTGGAAAAATATGATGATGAGATGAAGAGAAAATAATAGAACAATGACATTCCAGTTGGCAAGGCGAAATTATCAGCTTGTAAGACGGTTTGATAATTGACTAAGATTTGATTCAAATAATTAATTTTTATTAAACAAATATAAATATGTCAGTTATCTAAATATGTTCGTACTAACCTTTCTTGATAATTTAAGACACAGGTCGCAGACTAGAAAATAAAACATATAAAATTACTAAATACTGTTCTCTTGTGATGTGTACCAGTTACATTACTTTTACAAACAAACACATGCTTATACTTAATACATAGAACTAATTCTTAATAAAGTTTAAACGTTTTTTGAGAGATATCAGCACAGATATGGTCATCATAGCAACATCTACCTTTTATTATTTTAAAAAGACCTCAACAAGTCTGGTTACAACTACAGGCTAACCGCCCATAAGAGCCTCCCCACGTGAACATTATAGTCGCGAGCGGGCTTGAACCCATGCTGTGGGAAGCCATAGAGTCAGAGGATAGACGCTACCCACTCGTCGTGACTACTAATACTGCATGTAGCACAGCAAAACGTAACACGGGCGAGGTACATGTTCTTAGAGGGTCAGTCGATCAATTCCGACTTTATAATAGCATCTGTTAATGTATTGCGTGTATATCAGTGCAGTTATCAATAACAGAAATACCAGGACATCAGGTTATGACGAAAACTGAAATCGAACTTTGTTTATGTCTCAAAATATATAAACAAGTAAACGTGCATAGGTGTATTTGAATATTTAGGGACGGCCATTATCCGCATTTATGGGGAACCAAAAAATTCCGAAATGGCTTACGATGTCTTCTGGCCATATGTCATCACTTGTCCACCATGTGTCAACAAGAGGAATTGCAAGTACAGACGACGCGCAGCTCCCGGTTCCGAACCCTGTTCATAATCACTGTTTTACTGTCACTTCTACCAATGCAAATAATGATTCGTTTAGTTTTACTTGTCTAGTTACTAATGGGCGAACTACAGTTTCGCACGTGGAATGCAACAGACCTTATGTCGAATGCTTATTACTTGGGGTATTTTTAAGTAATAGCAATATCAGCATTGTTGGTATTTCCGAGCACAGGGTAAATAATGAAAATGTAATTCTCATTAACAGTATACTTACACAAAAGAAAACGTTCGGTCTATATAACAAGTAATATGCGATACTAACGAATTCCACTATTGTGGCATACATATATTGATGATAGAGTTACTGTATTAGACATAAAAAGTAACTGTATTGTTGGCATACATATATAGCTGGGTACTGACCTATTTGTGTATGTTATACAGGTGTATTACCCGTGTACAAACTATACTGGAGAATCATTAAGATACTTTCTGGCGAAGTTGCAAGATGTGTATAATTACGACAGAGTAATAATAATGAGAGACTTAAATGCGCAATTCCAAGGAACGGGGTTCTTGAAGCCCAGCGATGTACGCGCTAGTGAATTAAATCATTATATATTAGCAAACAATCTAACGGCATTTACTGCATTACCCCAAACTTTAGATGCGAAAGCATCTTTTGTGTCGTTCGATGGGAAGTGTCATTCTCTTATCGATTATATGTTTATCCCAATTGAATGGTCAGACGTATCGATATCGTCTTGTATTCTGGAAGTTAAATGTATCATGTCCTAAAAACGTTCTTGTAGTATTGGTTCTACCCGACGATACAGCCAACAGCAACTTATGTCAACACAGTATGTGGTCGGTAGAGCGTCGGCTCCAGGTACCGGAGGCCCAGGTTCAATTCCGGTCTGCGACATACCGAAGTCGTTAAAATTGTAATGGTATAGCTCCCTTGCTAACGCTCAAGCAACTATAAGGTTAGTTCCACGATTGGTTGGCCTGGTGTCAGAAAGCATATTTTAAAATCACGGTACAATATATACGAAAGTCAGTTTGTTATTCGCTACCTGAACAATATGGTAACAATAACTGTAGTGCAACTACCATTGACAATCTATTCCAGTCTATTGTCGAAAGGAGTTACCGGTCATCAGTTTAGTTTTTTTAGACCATACGTAAAACCGTACCGGTATGAAAGCACTAACTCTTCGCTCAAAGAAATGAAGAGACAACGTGATGCCTGGATTAATTACGGTCGACCACGTGGCAACAACCAACCTTCCTACAGAGCGTATACAGCACTTAAACGTGCTTTCCGGGCATATCATCAACAGGCTGTGAACAATTTCTTAAAACAGTCTTTGATAGAAACTGACTAGACAGCTTGGGCTGATAGTGGTTTATTTTGGCTTCCCTTCAATAAGAAAAAATAAAAGAGCAGAAAGAAGACAATGGAATTAAGGTTAATAGCAAAGTACTCAGATATCCATTATGCATAGCACAAGAGTGAGTATTTCAGGGACGTACAAAGTAACGAACATTACGTCTCATTGTTACAAACTAAAGTAGACACTTATGTTTATAAATAGAAAATGGTATTTAAAACAAATGTTTCAAGTATCTATCAAACCGTACGATTTACCAAAATGAAGTCAAACAGAGCATAAAATGAAATTGGGAAAAATATGTGGTTCGGATGGAGTTAATTATGAACACATAATTTATACTTGAGAAATGTAACTCAATGTATTCTATATCATTATATTATTATTATTATTATTATTATTATTATTATTATTATTATTATTATTATTATTAGATTTTATGAAATGTTTATTTTGTTTGTGTGAAAATAGGCAATATGGTAACTTTCTTAAAGGAGGTAATAAAAGAAAGGATGATCCAAAAGTTACAGAGCCATTAAATTATTCTCCTGTTTTCTAAAGTTTTATAAATGCGTTCTATTAAAAATATTTAGTGACATTATTATAATTCTATGCATAACTTGCACGATAGGAATGAATACTCTGATGACAGTTTTCTAAGGAAGAAATGTACTAATTAGGGTAGTGATCATGAATATATATATATATATATATATATATATATATATATATATATATATATATATATATATATATATATATATATATATATATATATATATATATATACTTGTAAGCATGACATTCATTGGGATGTGGCAGCTAGACTAGCACAAGAGATATCCCGCTGTATTTAGTGGACTACTTACTCAAAGAAAAATGTGCAACACGGGTCAATCAGAGTAACATTTATGTATTAAGTTCTAAAACTGTTAATTTTGCTTTTTGTTACTTTGTCGATTTATATTTAGAAAACACATGTAATTTCGAAAACTTAATAGCATACTGCACGCAGTATAATGTACAGTTGAGTATAGGGGCGGATACAGGTTTATTCCGAGAGGTCCTAATTGAGAGAGCACTAGAGGTGATAACCGTGTTAGATGGGTCTGAAAGGCATGCTCCCCTACACAACTTTTGAATTGTAGTAGGTACATAGAAGCTTTGCATTTTGGAGGCTGCTAAAACGTTTTTAATTAGTTAATATTTTTTATATTCTCCATGTAAAAGATAATCTGATCATATTTTTTTCATGGGATGAGTGTAGATGTAAAATTCAGAACAACATGCAGAGGGTCTGCTTCCACACGAAGAGTATTGATATCTAGAAGGCAATTAGTGTCATTTCCTGTAAGTCAGATAAATAACAGACCGGCGCTTTTTTACAGAAATAGCTTAATTTCATATTTTATTTTATGCATAAATACGTACATAATCGTTTTATCTGTAGATGGTATTATTACACCTTTCCACTCGAAATTGCATGAGCTAAAACCTGTCTATAAACGATGTGTTGCTGTAGTTTACATGCAATTCTAACAGTTGCTTCTATCAAGTCTGCCGATTGCCGTTGTAGAGTTTAAAGATAAGTCAGATTCATCAGGATGCAGAAAAAAGCAACCTGTCTAAAGAGATATACTATCAAATTACACTGAACAAATATTAGTAGTAGTAATCAGCATCATGCTTATAAAATATGTATGGATGACCTGGTGTGAGTGAGATTTCGCTTAAATATTATCGAATTTCCCCTCCATTATATAAAAACACACAACTAGCCTGTTATTATATTGTACTAAACATATTGCGTTCCACATAAACACTCATTTGACAATAGGCAGTTGATTATTTAACATGTAATTATAAATGAAAAAGATTGTTAACTTCATTTTAATGCATTCTTTTCATAATGATCTTTCATAAAAGAATGTCAGTCTAAAAATTATATTAGCATGGGATTAATGAGGCAGTGTGTTCTTGTGGTAGAGACATTATTTCTGTTTTATATCTCTAAAGAAAAAAAGAACACATTAACATTTCTAACATTTAATCAACATGTTACATACAATTTTCAGGACTTCCTTTTCTATCTTTAAATATAACCACTCAGCAAAACCGTTTTTGTTGTCATTTGTACCCATGGTAACAATTTCTTCGGTATTATTTATTCTGTGCAGTACAGGTGCTCGTCAAGAATTGTAAAGTAATTTGTGGTATTGCATTTGTAAGGATTTCCCATTATGATATTTTCATAAGGGTAAGAAAGCCCTCAATAAGCCTGTTTTATGTACACAAGACCATCTTAACTCAAGAGAATGCATGTGACAGATAAGAAGCAGATTGTGGATACCTGGTTGTATCTAATGCAGATTATTGTTATGCATTTGGGCATATAGGGAAATGGATTCATGCTTTTCTGCCATGTTACTTGAAGGATCAAAATGTTTTGAAAAAATATTGACCACGTAAGAAACATGTATACCAAATTTCAAGGCTCCAGCACTTGTATTTTCTGAGAATTAGGTTTTACTATATAGCCATGTATGCACAATGGTCACATCCCTGTCGGCCATATTTTGACAGATAAGTCTCATTTGAAAAATCTTCATACAGGGCTACCCAAAGAAGATGAATACCAAATATCAAGGCTCTAGCTCGTGTAGTTTCCATCAAAAAGATTTTCTAATTATACCAATAAAGCCATACAAAGAAAATGGCAACGCCCCTTGCTGCCATGTTTTTTGACAAGTCAAACTACTTTTTGTTTCCCCTTCCGACTTAAGCTTCAGAGGAGATGCCATTTGAAAATGTTGATGGACGTGTGATGCCGGACGCCTCAGGTGAGCTAAGAATGAAATACCTTTTCTACTTAGATGAAAAGGTGCATCTACATCTAGACTATATATTGCTGCTCCAACTAGGTTCAAGATCTGCTCTCGACTAAAACTAAATGTGGGGAAGTCTTTAAACTGACCTGATGTATATGGGTGGTTCTAACTATATAATTTGTCCTCAAAAACTCAATACTAAGACATCTGATTGATATATATCTTAATTATGGGGTCTTGGGATAGTGGTGTCAATAAAATAAATCCTCCCTGAATCAAGGGTCTATATCATAGATACATGGTTCTTTTATTATTATATCAGTCAGTCAGGACAATGAGATACTTTACAGCAGTTCTCCAGTATAATGGTAATGTTTCTTCTCATTACTGGATACATCACTTATTTGCTTATTTTCTTTTGCCAGGTTCCAATTAACCTGTAAAATAATAGTTCATGATAAGTAAATTAATTTTTAGCTGGTAAATAACTATATATTATTTTCATAAAGTTTTAAATGGTTGTAGGCCTATATCCTAAGGGGTACGGTCACAGATAAGTAACTCCTCTTGCAAATTAGGCCCTCACTGTGTGGTTTAAAGTTCAGTTTAGAGCAACAACCAGATCTATAAGTTTAATGTATCTTAAATGACCACATTGTGCCACTGCTAAATTGTTATGGTTCATCCCACTTGTTCATAGTCAATTGAAGTTCAAGTTCTTCTAAAGTCTAACATTTAACATAGGATGTTCTGTTTTGGTAAGTCATGGTATTTACTATGAATAGTACTAGTTTTATCAATCTAGAAATATCGCTGGTTTGTAGGTAGAAAGTGAATAATTTGTAGTTAATAAAATAAATAATAGTTTCCATATCAGATGTTAATATCAGATGCCATGCAAAGAGTTAATCTTCTCTGCCTGTTGTTTTCTTGTTTCCTGTCTTTTTTATTTTTTATCACATCATTGACATGTAGGTTGAGTTTCTGGAAGTTCAAATTATTTAACAATATATTTCCATTTAATAAGTAATATACTTTTAATTACAATCTTCTTTGGAATTCGCCAAAACGACCATAAATGTGTTTCTGTTTGTAACAGAACACAATCTAAACACTTCACTACTTGTTTCATCATAAAATTGAGGTTATGTTCATAAATTGTTTAATGCATAAGAACAACTAACCAGATTTAAAGATGCAATCGATTAATTGTTTCAGGAACTCTGAGGTTCTGTCTTTATATCTAGGCACAATAAACAAAATTCACTAACAATGGTAAAGGTATGGTTACCTGCCTAACCCTAAATAATATATGAGTATTTCTATAACTGGTTGGCATTGAATAAGGATAATATGACTGGGTGTGATATCACTTTAATACTTTGGTGCAATTCTGTGATACCAATGTCACTTTTCAGCCCCAGACACAAACACATTGATGTCACTGAAAGGATGAGGTGTCCAAGTTAAATGTAATAATAGCATGTAACAAAAAAGTATTAAATAGTTTAGGTCATAAAATGGTTCTATTGCCCTGACAGTTTATTTTGTACACAATGACTTAAGATACCTGATGCACAGGATAAAAACAACAACAAGCCAACAACTAACCATTCATAAGGATGGTGTGAATAAAGCACCCGTTTATAAACTCAGCTTGAAAGGGAAATTCACTAGTGGGCCGGGTGTCAGGCTACATGAAATGTGACTAGGTGCAGTATTAAGTCTGGTGTATTCATTGCATGTTTTCACTGTGAAAACAGCACCGGATTTGCTTCACATGAAGCTAGTCTGAATGTTTGGGCGCGCCTCATCTTTCACTTAAGCAGAGCCATTGTCCATTTGAAGGAGACAGTACCGCATTCACTGTATTAACATGCTGAACAGCCTGATGCCAGTGTTGATAATAAAAAGAAAATACTGAAGGCAATACTAGTCTGGTTTAAGTGGAAACTTTTGCAGGTAACCGAAATGTTGGTTGTGGTATGCTAAACATATTACTTTACAAGCAATATAATTATTAAACATATCATAATGTCAATAGAACAAGGTCAGATATTACAAAGTTTTAAATAAAAGTATATAATTACCTCATTTCATTTTATTCCGTTGCATTCGACGACATGAACATCTCAAACCCTAGTGTCGCAGTAAAATGAATCCAGGATAGACTTCAAGTGGTGTTTATTTATCATTGGGATCATGCAGCTAAAGAGAACAGCATACGTTGTAAATAACAGAATCGACCAAGATAGAAAAATGTCATTATTATTTAGGTCACGTACTCATCTTATCCTTTACATATGGTCTTCTTTTTTCTCTCTTTTTTTTGCTTCTTCTAGGTTTTTATTTTACATATGGACTTAATTTCTACTTTGCGTGTTATCGATTGATGTTTAACGCGATCACTCTAATTTACCGTTCTAGCGTACATGTATGAGCTGCGGCCCCAGATATATAACCAGTTTTCATTTAAAGTTCATTCTTTTAAAGTTGTTAGACAATGTCGAAAAAGCCGTGCTTCCTATGGGTAGGCCCATAACTGTTTTTAAGTAATTATTATTGGCCCTCATCACGTGGTTGCTTGTCCGCAATTTTCATATAAAAAACCGGAACAATGTATGAATATAATCAACCCCCTTAAATTCGAAATGGGTATTGTATCGTGAAATATCAACACACACCAATGCCATCGCGTGCCCATATTTTCCAAAGGTCTTATGGTCCCTTTAACCCATAATACCCTTAATCTTTACAATTATTTTACCTTGAAACGGTCCACACTGCATCTTTAAAGAGTTAGTTGACTCAGGGTATGGTCTTTGAATAGGAAACACAAGTTTTGCCTCGACGACGGTAGCGGACGACATGGCTTCGGAATCTCTGTCTGTCTATCACTGGCCACAAGTCATTGCTTAACTTTTTTCACGCATACTCGTTTAGATGGGATTGGGATTGGGATTAGCCGGCATTTTTGCCGATACTGCGCAGCGACATTTCTATCATTACAGCACAGGGGCACTTATGAGGTGCCCAGGGACTGAACCCGGCCGGTCCATTATACTGACACCGACGAGTCAGGCGTAATGCTGTCCCCGTAGCCCCGAGCGTTAGGAGGGAAGCCACTACTACCAACTTTAAAGTCTTTGGTATGACCCGGCCGGGGTTCGAACCCACGACCTCCCGTTTAGATGGTGTTTTCCAAATTATTATTAACAGAATATGAACACAAAACATCAGCAGCAAGAGTTCTAGACAATGGGTGATGATGTCATTGAAGTCGTTTCTAGCCATGTACATCAATGTATGCCAATAATCAGGCACTGTCTAAACGAGCAGGTAAGATGAGCTCCAAACTAAGGCGTACATTTTTGGCATTGCTACGTGTGCTTTTTATGACAATAGGCTCAATGCAATCACATGCCAGCGTATATATGATCATGCAATTCTCTTTAAACGGTTGTTAAGAGTTGAATGTGTATATAATCTGAAAATCAGTGAGAGGTTGAGCGCTTAAATAGATTATGCGTTAACAGTATGAAGCACCTGGGAACCCGCTCAAGTACCAACATTGCTATAAATTTACTGAACACTAACAATATGTAGGGAAACTGAAAGAAGAAACTTATTTTTCGGTCAATTATGTGGCCTGAAAATTGACTGCGCTGTCAAGCATCTTTTTTCTACGATTGACATATTTTCTGTTACATCGCAAAGACAAGTGGTTCTTTGGTATTGCGTACAGAATCTTGAATAAATTTTAACTTACTTCATAGCTTGATGTCTCTTTACGTCAAGGAGGTAAAGGTAAAGGTAAAGTATCAGTGGAAGAAACTGGTGAATGTAAGCGAGCGCCAGTTGCGTGTTCCAGTTATATCTAGTTTAATATTAGACATTAAAACAGAACCCTTATTTCAAATTTACTTTTTCTTTTATTTCTTTCTTTATTTCTTTTTTTCTGTGTTAAACAACTGTATCATTAAAATGGTTTTATACTGAAAAAATGGAAAACTCTTTCGAACAAATAAACATGTATTGTATTTGTCTTATATTAGACGAGGTCATGGGCATAAGGCTGTCGTTCTAAATTTAAACGGAATATTTACTCACCACTTATCAACATTAACCATTTACTCTTCTCTGGCCATTTTTCTTTCTTGATTCAAAAAGTTTATTTCATTAACATTAACGTTTTCTTGTAGGTCTTCTAACCGAAATAATACCTGTCTCTCTTATAAATACGATATGGACATTATTTTTAAATGACGTCACTACTTTCGCCATAACTTGTCAAACAAAACGTCAGCGCTTGGACATTTATTCAAATGGATCGGTTTTCTTTTCATTGCTTGCATTCGATAAACCCGTCAGGAAGTGCGAGGCTAGAGCTCTGTAAGACCGGTTTAAGCACCCCAGTCGGTCCATATTGCCGACTGACCGTTCCAAGGTGGTAACTGTCGGGTTTGCTCTTATTGTTAAATGACTCATCACAGATGTGTATCACTTTCCCATTTGGTGTGCATGTGAATACATTGGTCCTGTACCTTTTCAACTTTTATATATGTTGCAATGCTCATATGACATTGCCTTATATATTCTTATTGTAATCTTTTGTTAGTACTGTGTGGATAACAGTTAAAAAGATGTCTGACGGCCCTTGTGAGGTTTTGCATGTCATTGTAAGAGTGATAAACACTATTCGCATTTAACATACTGTAGATTCATTTAACGACAATCAAATACTAATAAATTAACTATAGTACATATTATTATTTGGACACATTAAAATTGCACCCAATCATAGTCGGTATAGTCCATTCATTTTCTTAAGAAGTTTAAAAACCGTCTATGATGTCCTTTTTAAAAAAACATTTTTATTTAAACAGTGATTGGCAAGTAAATATTGTAGCGTACTAAGTAATACTGGCAAATGCCATTGCATGTTCGAATCCTTCTTTTTACTAAATATACTCATTTATAAAACTGTATCCCACATTAAAATGCTGCACGTTGTATGTGTGCTATACGTGAGTACCCATCCCTTTTATATATATATATATATATATATATATATATATATATATATATATATATATATATGTGTGTGTGTGTGTGTGTGTGTGTGTGTGAGTGTGTGTGTGTGTGTGTGTGTGTGTGTGTGTGTGTGTGTTTGTGTGTGTGTGTGTGTATTTGTGTGTGTGTTGCATTTCTAGGCACCATGTGACCCAGGCAAAGAGCGGAATATATATATATATATATATATATATATATATATATATATATATATATATATATATATATATATATATATATATATATATATATATATATATATATATATATATATATATATTCCAGAGAATAGGCCACTGAATGAAATGAAAAATTGTTCAACTTGGTTTTTACTCTGTCGGTAGCATTTTATAAAGAAAATGATAAAAAAAGGTTAAGAAATTTCTAAAGCCCCTCTCTGCGATAATTCGATAAGAGAACGTCTTTCAACTGACATGCAGTAGGAACATGACTCTTCTCAGTCATGTATCTGCGATCTCAAGGGCGCATCCAAATTTATATTGAGGGATGGAAAGGTAAATAAGAAAAGGTCCTTTCAAAATTTTCACAGATATTTAAATTGTTTCTACCAGTAGACAAAGGCAAACAAGGCAAATGCAAATGTGACAAAAAAACACAGAGACGAGACATACAGTACTGAAAATCACGAAATTGACAATTTTCCCGTTTCCACTCCGTTTCGTTTCCATTTCAGTTGGAAGCGTTTGCCGCTCCGTTTCCATTCCGCTTCCGTTGCGTTTCCGTTTCGTTTTATTCGCTTCCAGCGCTGCATTTCAAACGCTTCCAGCGTTTCTATCGTTTCTTCCGTTTCTACCGTTTCAAGCGTTCCGTTTCGCTCCGTTCCGATTTTGACTAAAAATTTCGTTTAATAAATTTCTAAAGGTAAAGTACTTCCGGTGTGTTTGCAAAATGACGAAAGAAGTAAACATTCTAGGGAGAGGCAAAAATCTTCCATCACATATAAAGGAATCGGCAGTAGATTGTTTGCGACGAGGATATTCAGTGTCAGACACCCGGAGGGAAATTGCAGACAAAAAATACCCTTAACAACCAGCACCTGCAAATAATCCTCAAAATTCAGGGAGTGCAGTATTGAGAAGATGCCTACCTACTTGTCTTCGCCAGACGTCATATCCCGGAATAACTAACAAGAAATAACTTTCAAATATGGTCCACACACACCCAGTATCCTAAAAAGTTAACTTCTCCGTGACGTGTTAATCCGCAAAAAAAGCGTAATGGTGATCCGACCTTAAAATAACACGATATCACACACAATTTTTTTTTAAAACTTGCCCCCGGACGTTTGCCCCACGCCCCTATAAGTGCAGACCGGACGTTTGCCACCCCCTCTCCCCTTCAAATAAAAAGGTCCTTCAAATAAAAAGGCCCAGCGTTTACCCCCATCCCCACTGCCAAAATAAAAAGGCAAATGTTTGCCCCTTTCCGATATTTGTTATATGGCGGACTTTAGATTTAACGTCTCGCTGATAGTAACGTGTAATATCCAATAATTTTAGATAAGTATTACTCACTACAGTCACATTTCATGGTTAAAATGATTATCTCATATAAACATGAACATGTTGTTTTGTCGAAAACAGGCACATAAAGTCTCATAGAACAAACAACTTTCTTAGAAACAAGTGTGTGTTGTTGTGTTTTCGGTTTGCACATATTAGCGCCAATTAACGGCTGTAACAATATTGTTCACGCACTTATAATATGAAGTCGCTAATTATATCAATGTGATTTTAATTTCTCCAAGGTTGTAACAAATAAATGCGGTGAACAAATAAATCATTAGATGCGGTGTAATTTCTTTCTGGAGAGGAGGGCTCTCTGGCTAACACTGCAACATCAAAGAATATTCTGGGAAACAATCGCCGGTCACTATCATTTGAAGTCGCCGAAAAGATTTTTTTTTGTTTCAAATTGACCGACCTATTATTTCTCTCAATACTGTGCAACATGATATCGATCGATAATTGTCTTCAAGCTGCCATTTAGAAGAGAGAGAGGGTGTGAACGCTGGGTACTGTTTAGGGATTAAAAATGGTAAGTACGCGTGAACGGCGTGTGCTATGAAAAAATATGCAACGTTATTGACGATTTACCTTCGCGGCATAAATATAAGTTCTAAAGGAATGATAGTGGAGGGAGGAAACTGTACTATGTAGTAATATTTCAGACTGCGCATGTTTTTACTTATATAAATGTCCTTACAAAAACTTTTTAGTCCTTTTAATGATCATAAACACTTTTATAAAGGTATTATTTATATTTAAGGTATGGATTAACTACAAAAGAATAGGCGAGCCATTGAAATAATACATTTGCAATAAACACGAGATGAAAATATACATTATACTGTGTTCCTTGATGTGTCTTCTCTTGATAACATTATTTACAAAAAAAAACACGACAATTAATGTAGTATTTACTATAAGAAATCCCCAATCCCCACATCCACGCTTCCTCTTCTTAAACTAAAAAATAGTGGGTGGGGAAAGGGTGCACCATTGTGGGTACTACTAAATATAGCGTTAAGGTCCTTTTATGAGCCAAAAAAGATATCGTGCACCTTAGTGTTTTGTCCTTTTTGTTGTCCTCGCGTAAGTCAATGCATATTGCTCTTTAAAAGGTGAAGGTCATAAACCACGCGACTGCCATAAGGTGACATTTTCAAACACAGCTGCATAGAGGATGCATGTGTTCTTGCGAAGTGGAAAAGACGCCAAAACACGGTCACACTTCCTGTCCACTAGACAAACAAGGTGTCATAAA
Organism: Sinonovacula constricta; assembly: GCA_007844125.1. Classification (NCBI taxonomy): domain Eukaryota; kingdom Metazoa; phylum Mollusca; class Bivalvia; order Cardiida; family Solecurtidae; genus Sinonovacula; species Sinonovacula constricta. The sequence continues at coordinate 15,819,887 of CM017558.1, forward strand.
ACTGCCAATTAACTTAATTAGTTGGGGTGTCCGCTAATGTCTTAAAATTAGGGATTCAATTAGAGTAGAACTTTATGATGGCATGAACCCTACCCACGCGCATGGAGAAACATAATATCAATTTACAAAACGATATATTTTAAATTAATATATTTCTATCTTTAAATGGGTACAAAAATTAAGTACCCGGTAGGGCCCTCATTAGACCACATTTTGGCATAGAACATTCAAGACATGAATGGGAAAATGAGCCGTAGCCAGGCCTCATTCAAATAGTTGCAAGTCAAGTAAAGTCAAAAGTTGTATGCAGATTCTTAATCGCGGTCCACGAATTCCGATTAATCCTATATATGTAACAGCGCATTATGGGAACTATGCATTTAGAAATAGGAATTTTGATACTATTGTCCAAATTTACAACATTGTTCATTATAAGATATATAACAATTAAGATTAGAAGCAGAAGAAACTTTGCTTGACAAAGAGGCAAGATAAAATAAAATACATATCCATACCCCTGTAACTAAAGTAATGATGATGTAAATGACGGTGCTGCTGCTGCTACTGCTGCTTCTGCTGATAATGATGACGGTGATACCGATGCTGTTTATGATTATAATGTAAATGGTAATAACGGTTACGGTGATGCTGATGCTCATGACGATTATGATGTAGATCGTGATGCCGGTGATGCTGCTTTTGATGATGATTAGTGGTGATTATATAAGTAATATGGGATCCTGATGATGATCATGTGTGATCAGGTGAATTTAATGGCGGTAATGATTATTATGTCTTTAATATTTATCGTGATGTAAGTTTTTATCACGGTTGTTTTATTTAACTGTCAATCGATGATTGTATACGTGCACTATTTGGCAATCTATGGTTATTCAGACGTTGAACTTTAGGATCATACTTGTCATTGGCTCGGAGTGCCGGGGAGGATGTTATTGGTTCTTGATTGGGTCACACCTTGCAATAATACATAGCATTGTTTGTTTGTTTTATGTTTTTTGTGTTATATGAGATGTGTTACCTTCTTTTGGTTGAGGTTTAATTTCATTAAGTAACTTTATTTTGTACCACGCAATGCATTCTTTGTAAATGAAAAATACTTAAAGCAAGTATGTTCACACAAAAATGATTGGCAAAGTTGATCCGGGAACGGACCATGCAGCTACAAAGTAATTAGCGAAAAATCAAACTCGGGAAATGCTGCGACATTGCGCGCGCATACGTGTAATGACAGCTGTGTACACACTATCTTCATATGCCAAACAATGAAGACTAAGAATGTCGATCCAAGGCGGATGTTAAGCTATTCATTGGAATTAATTAAAACATCAGTTTCGACAGAAACGCAATATTATAGTTAAATTGCGTGTTTTATCGTGCGGAGTGATTTTTAGTGCAGTTTGTTTTGACGGTACACGATGACTTGGACAACTCGTGCGGTTTCGGAACTGTAATGTACAAGTTTGATAAATACGATTTTTTGATAATAATTTATGTTATTTCTTTCTGCAGAGTACATATAAAAGCGCGTTTGTGTTGATAAATTGAAGCCAGTTATTGTGTTCGTTTAAATTTATTTCGTACCAAGAAACGGTTGAAATGTTACTATAAATAATCGGGTGACCTAGAAACGTTTGAAGCGGTAGTGAAAATAACTCTACCGTTACGAGCATTCCGATTTTTCCGTTTCTACCGTTTCTAGCGTTCCAAGCGCTCCGGTTATAGCGTTTATACCGTTTACACCGTTTCAAGCGTTTGTAGCGCTCCGTTGCATTTCCATTTCCACTCCGTTCCGTTTCCGTTTCAACAGGAAACGAAAAACGTTTCATTTCCATTTCCACTCCGTTCCGTTTGTCAATTTCATGATTTTCAGTACTGTAACACACATAAATAAAAACCATCAGTTACCGCCTTGGAACAGTCAATCGGGAAAAGGGCCAACTGGGGTGCATAAAGCTGGTTTGTGGAGCGCTCTAACCTCTCACTTTGTTTTTCTAGCAAACAAACAGTGTAAATAATAACATCCCGTCAAAGTGAAACAACTAACAGTAAGCACCTGCATTGGGAGTTAAAACAGATACAATGAACTTATATACATACATAATAACTAGTAATAAAATAAACTATAAACATATGTACAGTATGTACAGTAGATAAAAGCCTCGGCAACGTAAAGATAAAAAATCCAAACGAGAGATTAGTATGAAATAAAACAGCCCAAGCGCTGATATTTAATAAGATCAATTTAAATATGGCATATACTGCCATGATATCATGTTCCAAATTGTCCAAGTGAAATGTAAAAAAGGAAGTCCTAAGATGATGGCATTGCTAGTGTGTGTGTGTGTGTGTGTGTGTGTGTGTGTGTGTGTGTGTGTGTGTGTGTGTGTGTGTGTGTGTATTTGTGTGTGTGTTGCATTTCTAGGCACCATGTGACCCAGGAAAAGAGCGGAATATATATATATATATATATATATATATATATATATATATATATATTCCAGAGAATAGGCCACTGAATGAAATGAAAAATTGTTCAACTTGGTTTTTACTCTGTCGGTAGCATTTTATAAAGAAAATGATAAAAAAAGGTTAAGAAATTTCTAAAGCCCCTCTCTGCGATAATTCGATAAGAGAACGTCTTTCAACTGACATGCAGTAGGAACATGACTCTTCTCAGTCATGTATCTGCGATCTCAAGGGCGCATCCAAATTTATATTGAGGGATGGAAAGGTAAATAAGAAAAGGTCCTTTCAAAATTTTCACAGATATTTAAATTGTTTCTACCAGTAGACAAAGGCAAACAAGGCAAATGCAAATGTGACAAAAAACACAGAGACGAGACATAACACACATAAATAAAAACCATCAGTTACCGCCTTGGAACAGTCAATCGGGAAAAGGGCCAACTGGGGTGCATAAAGCTGGTTTGTGGAGCGCTCTAACCTCTCACTTTGTTTTTCTAGCAAACAAACAGTGTAAATAATAACATCCCGTCAAAGTGAAACAACTAACAGTAAGCACCTGCATTGGGAGTTAAAACAGATACAATGAACTTATATACATACATAATAACTAGTAATAAAATAAACTATAAACATATGTACAGTATGTACAGTAGATAAAAGCCTCGGCAACGTAAAGATAAAAAATCCAAACGAGAGATTAGTATGAAATAAAACAGCCCAAGCGCTGATATTTAATAAGATCAATTTAAATATGGCATATACTGCCATGATATCATGTTCCAAATTGTCCAAGTGAAATGTAAAAAAGGAAGTCCTAAGATGATGGCATTGCTAGTGTGTGTGTGTGTGTGTGTGTGTGTGTGTGTGTGTGTGTGTGTGTGTGTGCGTGTCTGCGTGCGTGTTTGTGAGCGGTTGTGTGTGCATGCGAGTGTTAGGGGAGGGCATGTTTCCTTAGAAAACTTTTGAAATGTAGGAACCTAAAAAAGCCGTTTCTTGCATTTTAGCAGGTGCTAGGTACTTCTTTCTAGAAGAGAAAAGAAATTTCACCTAGATGAAATTCCTCACCAATTTACAAAAAAACAGCTTTAAATATGGCAAATTGATATGGTTTAATGGCTAATTGGGGCAAACATGAAGATACTGGCCAATAAAAATAAGTAAATTACAAAACGTGCTTGCCGATGGGACAAATGTTTACTACAAAACGGGTTAAGTGTAATGGCCTTAAATATTCCAAATATTGTTTACATGAGAGAAATTTGCGTATGAGAATGCACTTCTTTTCCAAAGATTCTTGACGAAACGTTTACTACAATTCGATTTACTACAAACGTCTTGTAACATAGCAATCCGTTTGTAATTTAAGACGCTGTATAGTGAAAAAGCAGTTGTTAACTGGAACATCACTTCTGAACTTTATAAATATCGATAAGGGTAATAACCGAAACTATGATAAGAGGAACTTTTGTGATGATAATGGAAAAAGAACATTCAGTTTCAGTGAAAGAGATCGGCAATATTAGGGACTGTTTTGTTGCTTGGTTTAAAGCAACATAGACAATGAAAACAAATCAAATGTTTATTTTAACTTCAAATGTTAATTAAAAAGATACATGTTAATGGATCACTAGTGTGATAATACACTTAGTTGAACATTTTTTTTAAAAACATTAAGTATTTGAGCCCTTTCTATTTCAGAACAAGCCAGTAGACAGGACTTTCGGAGACAATGACAATCCTTTTATCGGTTCTGGCTTTGGTATTCCTCTTGCCGCGGGTCGGCTGTGAGCGGCTGGGTATGTGATTGATGGATGTAAACAAGTCAAACTTAAGACATGGAAGGCGGCAAACAAATTGTATAGGAACATGAGTCCATAGAAATTGTGTAAAATGTGTTCGGCCTGGTTAAGTCTTTGCTTGAATAAAATGACGTCGTTTTTGAAAGACATGTGTTTGCAGATAAACGGGTTTGATTTTTTATTGGTAAGATATTATCTGACATTTGCGTTTAATACGACATTCTTCCCAAGATCAAAATCTCTTGAAAATAGTAAGTCCTTTCTCAGAGCCTTCAATTATGATTTCATACGCGCATGTACGTGTTATATGTTGTACGCAATATCTTCACGAAAAGAAAAGACACACACACAAACAGAAACTATACTACAATTTATGAACATACATCATGTACATGAAAAAATAACAAACTGATTGCGGGGAGTAACCTCGAATTGGGTCGCCGAGAACGGCGACACTTAGATGTATAAGTGGTTTTGGAAACGTCTACGGGGTGACGTTTACAGCTTTAAGAAGCGATCGTATGTCTTACCGGTCATTTTATGCTATTTCAACAGTACAAGGATCACAAGGGTATATATCTAGTATTGTGTCTGGCTTCATTTGTTTCTTAAACAACTATACCTTAAACAAAACAACAACAACAAAAAAAAAAAAAAAAAAAAAAAAACGTAAGAACTCACAATTCGTTTGCATGGGCATAGTGCACTAGCCATCATAGAATTCTACAGAAACATTTTAATAGACAGATATATACAATTTCTTCGACATTCAAGCTTTGTTAGGATTTAAGCTATTCTGTTATATTTGTTATGGTTACTATGTATTTAGTGAAACACAAACTAATTCCTACGCATACTGGACTGAAGTTGGGCTTTTCCCATCTGGGTCATACTTTGCTAATGTAAAAAAAAAACTTTACAGATATATGCCTAGTTAACTTTGTTTCTGTCTGAAATGGTGTGCTAGGGATAAAGGAGGGATACATTTTATATGATAATACAAATGTCTACATTTTATAGCAGAAATAACAAATTAAATGCGCCCTGAAGTACGTACTTGAATCAGTAATAACAAAGTAAGTGAGCATGTATACGAAACAATACCGGTACGAATTAAAATTGATATGACCGAAATTAACCAACAAAGACAGGCATGATCCAACAGTTCGGGAACGTTTGTTTAGTATTAAAGAGTAAATTATAGTTTATGGATTGGACTGTTGATTCGGATGGTGATTTATTTATTAAAACAGGACACGTATAAATACTTAATAAAATGAGTTGTTATTTTAATTAGTAATGCAATGTAAATGCCTTATAAGATTGTTGGTCATAAACATGTAAAATCAAGCCATACATATGCAACTGCATTGCTAAAGCATTTTCTTTTGTTGAATACTCTATTTATAACATTCTATTTTTACATAACCTTTTCGGTGTCATTAATGCTCTGATTCATCTTTTCCTTGTGACCTTTTGGTAGCTTGGTAAGCAATATGAGCACATTTAATTGTCTTCCAGCTGACTTGTAGAGCGCCGGTGGTTCTAGCAAGACATTTGTTGTATACTTTGAAATAATAACTGGACGTCAATATAATTAAAATAATTTAGTCGCTGTGTTGCATTGCAAAAACAAAAACAAAAAACTCTCCAATGTATGACCTACTATTTGACTTCTTTGGAAAGAAATATGATACATTTGCGTCATAACTAGTACTGGTAATCATTGATGATTTAAATTGTTTATAGTCAACATCGCTCTGAACAAGACACCTACTCAGAACGGCACTCTGAGGTATTCGGAACGTGGCGGACTAGACCTCTGGAACGTGTCCAATTCAGTTGACGGAAGGACCGATTGTATAACTGCTAACTACCAAACATATAGCGGGACAGCCAAATTGGACAACCCATGGTGGCAGCTGGACCTCGGCTCTGTATACACTATTCATGCTATACATGTGCTCGGTCGATTGGATGTAAACAGTATGTTAGGTGTACATTAGTTTAGATTAATCACCAATCATTTGTGAGCCTTTGAGTCATGCACGGGTGATTTAAATGTAAATAGACAGGCCTTTCAAGGTTAAGACATTTTTGTCACAGTTAGAAAGTCGCTAATTTTGGCCGTAAATATAAGACAAGTCAATAACAGTCTTAAAGGTGGTATCCTACAGTTTGGACCAAATATATTTTCATTTAACATCCTAATAAACTATTGTTACAGATTGTGCAAAACGCTGTTCATTGATGGCCTACGTCTGTCTGAAATAATGTGTATCAAAACGCCAAAAGCGTCATTACAAACATGCATTTCTTATCTGCCACGGTGACAACCACGTAACCACTTACGTTTCAGCTCAACTACGTCATCCGCTGGGAGGTCGATGTCTATTTTAGCAGAATTTCCAATCGTTTTTATTGATCGATTTGAATAGAATAAACATTTTAATGAGTTTCACTGTTCCAAAATTTAGATACCGCTGAAACTCTTCAATGCTTAGACTAAAGTATGATATTTTTTTACCAAATCTATGCACAAATACCCCAAATAGAGGTCCGATATTGATACATATATTAGATATAGGCAAACTCTCGGATATTACCTTTAAGTTCGAAGTTATGTTGTTTTGTTGGGAGTTCGCATCAGATAAAATAAAAATGTTGAAACAACAGACATAAATGTTTCGATTTGTATAAATGCTTTACCTCAACGATGATGATTTAAAGCGCAAAAGAATATCGGTTCGTCACATTCGATGTTGTTTATCGCGAATTAGTTTAAGTCTGTTTTGTGTGTAGTTGGAAATTGGCGTAATATTTACCCATGCTACATTTTTATTATTGTCAACTTTTTAAACATTGAGTCCAACACAAACATCAACAAATATCGAGTGTTTTAAGTTAAATGCTTGTTTACTTTCATAAATGGGAACACTTTTGATATCGTTCGTTTTATGAATCATTTTCTTTAGAAAGTTTATTTTCCCACTGTGTTGCAATAACACAAACCAAACTTTACCAGTCAAATCAAATTAACTTAAACACTTCAACATGTATCAGACATGCATATTCTTTGATAGATGAGAAAGAATAACGGCTGGGAGTAATACATGCAAACGGCTAGCGGTTAGATTTTATTTGCATAGCATAAATAGCAACTTTACGAACCGGCACAGAGATTTTGAGCTTAAAGTCAATGCATTTGGCAGCGTAGACGTATCGAATCGATAGCCGAATTAATTGAAGTCAACCTATTTGTAACAGTCATTCACACTTACGAAATGTAAGTGTTGTATATTTATCTATTTAATAAAAGATAGATACACTGTTAACCCTTTAGCATTACCGTTTATATACGGATCAAGGATCGAGAAATCAAACCACATGAGATGAAAATTGCGATTGTGTGAAATTCAAAGCAAATTGACTGATACAAATGGGTCTGATTTGTTTAAAGTGTACGACGTTCACCTATACATTTCACACTGTTCAGATCAGCTGACAGGTTTCCGACTGTGGACCGGTCTCGAGGGGGGCAGTCTATCAATATCATATAGAAACAGTATATCTGACTATAACCACGGGAGTATCTGGATCAACACCTCCGTGACAGCCCAAGTCATCAAAATAGATCTTCCGAAAGATGCCCTTCCACTTCGTGCTGAGCCAGGCCCTCTTGTTCTCTGTGAAGTTGAAGTCTATGTTTTTAGTATGTACTTTTCTATATACTTGTTTTCTTATTAATTTAACTGTATTGAACTACCCCTATTCTCAGTTTTACCTTTGTCAGCCGGTTTAGTGAAATATCCAGAAGAAAATTGTATCCACGATAAAACGTGCTATTAAACTGGATCAAACAAGTTCATTCTTTTCAATGTTAGGATCTAATGTTCTCTACATCTAAGCATGTTATTATGGGATCTCTTTTGTTTATTTTTTCTCGTCCACTTTCAAAGCTATTGACTTTAACCTTCATATGTGGATAGATTTTAGTCAGAAGAAGTGCAGCTCACAAGAACCATCACTCTGCACTTCATGTTGTTGGAGTTATTGTCCTTTGTTTACTTTTCTCGTCGGGAGCATAACTACAAGACTATCAACGCTGTTGTCTTGATACTTCCTAGGTGGATAGATCTCATTGAGACGAAGTGCAGTGCACAAGGACCATTACTCACTGCACTTCATGATTTTGGAGTTATTCTCCTGTGTTCATTTTTCTCGTCCGGAGCATAACTTCAACATTATTAAAGCTATTGACTTGAAACTTTATTGATGGATATACAGATCTCATTGAGTCGGAGTGCAGTGCATAAAAACCTCAATATGCACTTTATTATCTTGGATGTATTGCCCTTTGTTCCTGACCAGAGCATAACTGCAACGCTACTAAAGCTATTGACTTGAAGAATTTTAAGCCGATAGTTCTCATTGAGACGGAGTGTTGTGCTCAAGAACAATCACTCTGCGCTCCATGATTTTGGAGTTATTTCTCTTTGTTCAATATTCGTTTTTATTGCATAACTCCTACATTATCAAAGCTATTGACTTGAAACTTGATATATAGAAATTCTGATTGAACCGGAGAGCAATGCATAGGAACCGTAACTATATACTTTATGATTTGGAGTTGTGCCACTTTGTTTAATTGTCTTGCCCGGAGCATAACTTCTACGTCATCAAAGCTATTGACTTAAAACTTCACAGGTGGATGGATCTCAATACGACGGAATGCAGTGCACAAGGACGTAAATGTACACCTCATGACTTTGGAGTTATTGCCTTTAGTTAAATGTTGTACTTGTTGTTTTTTCTGGACTATACCCCTAATTTATTAATACTATTTACTTTAAACTTCATAGGGTTATATCTTACTGAAACTGAGTGCAGTGCACAAGAATCGTCATTCTAGTCTGCTTATTTTTTAGTTTTTCCACAAATTACATTTCTCTCATGTACATTTTTTTTGCATATTTCATGTTATTCCCCTTTGATATTTTCAGTCCAGATTGCAGTCCACAATTATGCCAGAGTGCATTGCACAACAGTGCACAGCAGTTTGACAGATTGGCAGATTAAATTCTAATTTTAATTTCAGTTTTACTTGCAATAACTCAGAGTGCAGTCTAAAACGTTGACATACTGCATTGCACAAGATTGCACAGCAGTTTGTTTCAAATTGCTAAATTGACCGGCATATTTATTTGTTTGTGTTCTTGTTACTATTGTTACAGTGTCGATATATTAACAACTGCTTTAATGTCGCTGCAAACACAGTGTGTTATGCAGTTAAGTTATGCTTAATGTTTTGGTTTTTGGGTTGACCGATATAGAGGATACTTAACTGATTCGAATAAATATGACCAGTGTTACCAATGGCGACAGGACGCTATACCTAAATGAAGTGCTCAAACATTTACCAGATTTTAAGCTTAATAATCAATTTAAAGACATGTCTTGATTTTCTATTATTTTATAGCGAATGACAACATTAAGCAATCAAGCAAAGTCTCCATGACAAACGATCTATACCAAAATTTCGGAGCCGCCTTTGCTATAGACGGGAAATACCCGAGGGTACAGACCGAAAGTCCTGAGGCCTGCAACTGCTGTAGTATTGCAGCTGGGTCTCAGATACCCTGGTGGACCATCGACTTCGGGCAACTTCGGATGATTGGAGGAATCACTATCACTGGGAGGGGAGGTAAGGTGCTTACTAGATGCAGATATGTTAATTAAATGTTTGATGCAAAGCATCAACGATGCCGGAGGAAATGTTTTGATATAACACGACGAAAACCGCAAACGTTTATTTAAGTGTATCTTTACAGAAATACTTTCCTTCTTCAGTGTATATAAAGCAAATATTGAATAGTTTTAACAGTGTGAATATGATAATGACTAAACCTATCTTAATATAACAATGACAGCAACTGTCGGAAACTAACAATGACGCCAAATGTCAGAAAATGAAAATGACAGAAAAATATATAAACATGGCAGTGATAATATCTTTTTGGATATGTCAAAGCCAATGACGCGGCCGATACAACCACAATCGTCTGAATAATGAAAATTACAGTCACAAAGCACACTTAATATAGCAATGATGAATATTGTCAGAACCGTACAATAAAACAGTGTATGAATATGACGATGGCACAGCACTGTCCCGATATTCAAATGACAGCAGTTGTTTCTGTATGACAAAAAAAGAAAATTACGTCAACTGTCTAAATAAGACTATCACCCACACTTCCCGAAAAAGTATGACCATTGCGGAAATTACTGTGTTTTTGCAGATACAGCAAATTAAAGAAACCGTGTAGAAATACTAGACTTAATTTTCAGAAATACGATATACATAGCTCGTTTGTGTGATGTTGTTGCAATTTCATTAAATACATTATAGTTAACAAATTTCCCTTTTAAGGTAGGGAATTGCTATGAACTCTTTGGAGCCTAACTTTAACGTTTCTTGTTAACCAATTATTATTTCTTAACTAATGCGTAATTCAATTCTAACTAAGTCATCGGAACTTGATAAAGTCTTCAATGAACATCGTGAATGGAAATAAAGGAAACCTTTGTTATTGTAAGTGTTTGTTGTTGTTGTTGTAACTGTTGTTGTTTTGTTTGTTTTTTATTTATTATTTGTTGATTTTTATTGTGTGTGTTGTTGTTGTTTTGTTGTTGTTGCTTGTTATGCCGTCATTTTAATTTAAATGGTTGAATAGCCATTTTGACTACAATTTGCATGCACTTGTATTTATCTTTGCATGCCTGTTAATTTAATCATCACTGGACATTGTTTTTCATTATTGGTTTCTCATTAATCTTGACGACAGATTCCAACTTTGCACAGTCTAAGGACCTAACGATTTTAATCAGCAACACCAGTCTTACACCGGCATCACGGCTGTCCACTGAACCAGTTTGGACGATTGGTACAAGTGCCCAGGGATACCTTTTTCAGCACATATTCCAGCAACCAAGACTCTTCCGCTACATGATGATCACACGCCTTAATCAAACATCTCAGGTGATGACCATATGTGAAGTGGACTTTATTATTACTGGTAAGTGTTCTTACTTTACTCCCGCGTAGTACGTGTAATTTGCGGTATGAAAATATAAGGTGTATTAATGTGTAAATATGACATATATTTAAGTATTATTGTATAAAGTTTTCAGCTTTTATGTATGTTGTTGGTATGTTCATACTAGATAAATAACGAACTGATTTTGCATAATAATGAACTTGTATAATTGCATCACCACGCAGCCTTACGGGGGATAATGTTATATTTTAGTATCATGGTAAGATTTTCTTTTAATGCTTCATCAATGAAATCTCATTATATTGACTGTATCAAGTCAAACTATTATGTTTGCTATTTAATATCTTTGTTTAAGTAAACGTTTCCATACACAGTATTAAACTCGATGTTATGACAATAACTGCAAAGAATCGTGTGGATAGTGTACAACATCACTGCGTGGTCAGTTATAGGCGAGTGGAATCCGACTTGATGTGCTTCATTTTATTAAGTTCAATCAATAAAAACAGATCTTAATGTGATCACATTGTTTATTTTTATGATTTGTTTAAGTTTGTTCAACACTACAAATTCGAAGGTAAATCATAGCATTATCATATTTACGTAACAGCATGTCAACCCGGATCTTATGGAGATAAGTGCTCAGGAAGCTGTGGCCATTGTAATAGTAGTACCCACACATGCGTGGATACTAATGGGACTTGTTCATCCGGGTGTCTTCCGGGATTTGATTATATAAAGGACACGACGTGTATAACAGGTAGAATTCTACTTGCATGTGGATAGCTTTAAAACGTTCAGTCTGTGCTATAATCCAAAATGTTTAATTTGTGTTTCTTTGTCTATACTAGCAACTGCATATGAAAATGCATATCGACAAAATCAGAAGACTTATTTATATTATTTCTTATACGCAAAACCTGTCAGCATTATTTGCATCAAGCATTACAAAGGGAAATTGAAATGCAATAAGTAAACTAAAAACAATTACATGACAATCAATTCCGAGTAATATAATATTGGACGTTTAGCCGGCACAAGAAAATATACTGAGTTTATATGTATTGTGTGTCAGAATATATACAAACCTACTGGGAGGGAAGATGGAGCTTATTTTGAGACTGATTTAAACAGATGCTAAATACTAACATGAACAAGGAATTAGTTACCATTTGGTATCTGCCGCATTTTTTTCAAAATATAATAGTAATAAACATTCAGCATGTCATTTACTTGCTTAATAAACTTATGATTTTATTGTTAGCAGCTATATGCAGCGAAAAATCGGATAATTCATTATAAATGCAAGTCACTCGAATGAAAAGGTTAGGTGTTTCGAAAAAGTATCTTTAAAGAACCTAGGGAAGGTTTTACATTGCTGTAGAAAGTAAATACACTTATTAAATGACGAATCGGTATAAATAATTTGATACAAATAGTGATCAAATTTGAATATCAATCATGTTACATTACCAAATTGGAACGAAACTTAGTGATACATGCTGGTTAAATACATGGGTTAAGTAAAGACATTAACACTGTATTGTGAATGCCTTATTTTTGGTTTTCATTTGTCTTCTAATCGTGATTTTATTTCAGAATGTTACGCCGGACAATACGGCGCAGGCTGTCAAGAAAAGTGTGGTAACTGCTTTAACAGTAGCACAGCTTGTTTAGTTATCAATGGGACGTGTCCAGCTGGGTGTGCACCAGGATATAATAATACTGACAGAACGTGTAAAACAGGTACAAAATAATCCTTAAAAGCAATTATATTTAACGATGTCTAATTTACATTGCTTGCAGATGTAAATCTTACCAGAAATGAGTCATTTTTTTCTTTCAGAAGTTAAGCACCACAACTATTTAATATTCATTCTGTGCTCTTTTTGCATAGCATTCTTGGGTATATGTGTTTTCGTTTGTAAATGTGATTGCGATTGTGAATGTGTGTGCGTGTATGCGTGTGTGCTTGTTTGCTTCTGTATGTGTTTTTTTTCTGTTATTAATAACGATATAACTCTTTTCTTGGAGATATTATTCAGGTTTGTCTGTGCGATAATATATCTAAATATATATTATTTTTAATTTCCATTTAAAAAGAGGAAATACATATTATATAAAGGACAATTAGCGGTAAATTTGACTTAATAAGAATGTCAAGTTGGCGACTATATTTTACGAAACATAGGTCAACATTCTACCTTAAACTGTTTTAGCGTCGAAATTATTTTTATATTTATGTTGTGTTTTTATTGCAAATTGTTATAGTATAAATGCCTCTTTGCGTGTAAGTGTGTGTGCTTGTGTGCGTGGGAGTGCGTGCTTCTTTCTGTGTGCTCGTACTAGTGCGTGTTTGCGGCTGTGTGTATGTGCCGGTGTGTGTATGTGTGTGCATGTGTATGATACTGTATGTCTTTGATTCTTTTGATAATATCAAAAACAAAGACTTCAGTATGTATTGAAATATATTGTTGTGCTGTCATATAAAATAAATTGTCTAATATTAACAGTTAAGGAACAAGATATTACGTAACAGGAAATAAGCTCTTCATTTACTTAGATGGTATGGTGGCCCAAAGTCATTATTGTACTTCGGTTGATTATCCAGGAATCCTCAAGGTTGGTATTTATACATAAAACGGCAATTTTATCACTTCCAGTTTAATTGGAACTTTTAAAGATTAAATCATACTGTACTATGTTTCACACACGCAGTTTCCATTATTCTTTATATTTGACTTATTCAGCATTTTCTTACGGATAATATGTTGCAAAGTGTCAGTACTACTGCCGGAACTACTCTGATAGTTCCAAGTACTCTCATAATGACCGGTCATGTTCTGTGGGTTTTTTTTTCCTATAAATCAGTATTACAAATGTTTACACAGTTAACGCATTTGAGGAACTTGTTTATCCAAATTGACATTATTTTACTTTTCCGGTCTGAAGCATGCCAAGATGGACGTTTCGGAAAGAACTGCAATGAAACCTGCGGCCACTGTATTAACGGTAATGTGTGCAATACTACAGACGGAACGTGTCCGGCTGGGTGTGCTCCAGGGTATAACCACGATGAAGACAGAACGTGTAAAATAGGTATAATTATCAAAGTGCTGACCAATGACTATGATAAAACCAATTGGCATTTAATTTGCATCCCATGCATTGCTGTATACCGATCCTTCACTTTGCTTTGCTCTAATGTATTTGTGTTTTTATCATACCTTTTTATGACTGATTTTTTAAATATTTTATAGACATATAATTGACGTGTCTGCTGTTTTAATATTTGCCTGCTGATTAAATTAATACATAAACGTTCTAGTGCGTGTGTTTGTTTACCCACCACCCCACCCCCACCCCCTTTCCCCGGTCGCAACCTACTCATGATTTCCCTATGTGGCATATATTGGGACAGGAAAAAAAACGAAGAAAGCAGCTTTAGTGCCTGATGTTAAAATATCCAAATCCAAAAGGTGTGTGTGTTTGTTTAGATGACCTTGCATAACTAGTTAAAATGAATAAAATAACGCAACGGGTATATAAATAATGAATTGTTTTCTCAAGGTTTAGGAAGCAAATTATGTGTTCATTGATAAACGTAATATTATTGTTCATGTTTTTCCAAATAATTTACATTTGGACTCAATGATACTTTAAACAGCGAAACACGGTTCATCAACCGATGAATCTCAAAAACCTGCAATGACATTATTTTACTTTTCTGGTCTGCAGCATGCCAAGATGGACTTTTTGGAACGAACTGCAATGAAACCTGCGGCCACTGTATTAACGGTAATGTGTGCAATACTACCGACGGAACGTGTCCGGCTGGGTGTGCTCCAGGGTATAACCACGATGAAGACAGAACGTGTGAATCAGGTATAATTTACATAGCCCTGTCCAAAAACTATGATAAAATAATTGTCATTTAATTCACATCCTATGCATTGCTGTATACCAATTCTTCACATTGCTTTGCTCTAATGTATTTATGCGTTACCATACCTTTTTATGACTGTTTTTTTAATATTTTTATAGACATATAATTGACCGCCCTATTTACATTTAACTTTGTATTCGGCGCAATATGACCTATTAAGTGGCGGAGTGCCGTAAAACCCAAATAAATAATTATAATTGACGTGTCTGGTGTTTTAATCTTTGCATGATGTATTCAATTAATAATTATATACGTTCTAGTGCCTGTTTGTTTTAACCCACTACCAAACGCCCAACCCCCATCCTTTGCCCATTCGCAACCTACTCATGCTTGCCCTATGTGGCATATATTTGGACAGAAAAAAACGAAGAAAGCAGCTTTAGTGCCTGATGTTATAGTATCCAAATCCAAAAGGTGTATATGTTTGTTTAGATGACCTGGCATAACTACTTAAAATGAATAAAATAACGCAACGGTTATAGAAAGAATTAATTGTTTTCTTAAGATTTAAAAAGCAAATCATCTGTTTATTGTTAAACGTTTTTTTATTGTTCATGTGTTTCCAACGACTTTACATTTGGACTCAATGATACTTTTACCAACGAAACACGGTTCATCAACCGATGAACATCAAAAACCTGCAATGACATTGTTTTACGTTTCCGGTCTGCAGCATGCCAAGATGGACTTTTTGGAACAAACTGCAATGAAACCTGCGGACACTGTATTGACGGTAATGTGTGCAATACTACCGACGGAATGTGTCCGGCTGGGTGTGCTCCAGGGTATAACCACGATGAAGACAAAACGTGTAAAACAGGTATAATTTACATAGGCATGTCCAAAAACTATGATAAAGTAATTGCCATTTAATTCACATTTTATGCATTGCTGTATACCGATCCTTCACGTTGCTTTGTTCTAATGTATTTATGTTATATCATACCTTTTTATGACTGATTGTTTAAATATTTTTATAGACATATAATTGACCGCCCTATTTACATTTAACTTTGTATTCGGCGCCGTATGACCTGTTAAGTGTCGGAGTGCCGTAAAACCCAAATAAATAAATATAATTGACGTGTCTGGTGTTTTAATCTTTGCATGATGTATTCAATTAATAATTATATACGTTCTAGTGCCTGTTTGTTTTAACCCACTACCAAACGCCCAACCCCCATCCTTTGCCCATTCGCAACCTACTCATGCTTGCCCTATGTGGCATATATTTGGACAGAAAAAAACGAAGAAAGCAGCTTTAGTGCCTGATGTTATAGTATCCAAATCCAAAAGGTGTATATGTTTGTTTAGATGACCTGGCATAACTACTTAAAATGAATAAAATAACGCAACGGTTATAGAAAGAATTAATTGTTTTCTTAAGATTTAAAAAGCAAATCATCTGTTTATTGTTAAACGTTTTTTTATTGTTCATGTGTTTCCAACGACTTTACATTTGGACTCAATGATACTTTTAACAACGAAACACGGTTCATCAACCGATGAACATCAAAAACCTGCAATGACATTGTTTTACGTTTCCGGTCTGCAGCATGCCAAGATGGACTTTTTGGAACAAACTGCAATGAAACCTGCGGACACTGTATTGACGGTAATGTGTGCAATACTACCGACGGAATGTGTCCGGCTGGGTGTGCTCCAGGGTATAACCACGATGAAGACAAAACGTGTAAAACAGGTATAATTTACATAGGCCTGTCCAAAAACTATGATAAAGTAATTGCCATTTAATTCACATTTTATGCATTGCTGTATACCGATCCTTCACGTTGCTTTGTTCTAATGTATTTATGTTATATCATACCTTTTTATGACTGATTGTTTAAATATTTTTATAGACATATAATTGACCGCCCTATTTACATTTAACTTTGTATTCGGCGCCGTATGACCTGTTAAGTGTCGGAGTGCCGTAAAACCCAAATAAATAAATATAATTGACGTGTCTGGTATTTTAATCTTTGCATGATATATTCAATTAATACTTATACGTTCTAGTGCCTGTTTGTTTTAACCCACTACCAAGCGCCCCCCCCCCCCCCCCCTTCTTTGCCCATTCGCAGCCTACTCATGCTTTCCCTATGTGACTTATATTTGGACAGAAAAAGCAAAGAAAGCAGCTTTAGTGCCTGATGTTATAGTATCCAAATCCATAAGGTGTATATGTTTGTTTAGATGACCTGGCATAACTAGTTAAAATGAATAAAAAAAAGGCAACGGTTATAGAAAGAATTAATTGTTTTCTTAAGATTTAAAAAGCAAATCATCTGTTTATTGTTAAACGTTATTTTATTGTTCATGTGTTTCCAACGACTTTACATTTGGACTCAATGATACTTTTAACAACGAAACACGGTTCATCAACCGATGAACATCAAAAATCTGCAATGACATTGTTTTACGTTTCCGGTCTGCAGCATGCCAAGATGGACTTTTTGGAACAAACTGCAATGAAACCTGCGGATACTGTATTGACGGTAATGTGTGCAATACTACCGACGGAATGTGTCCGGCTGGGTGTGCTCCAGGGTATAACCACGATGAAGACAAAACGTGTAAAACAGGTATAATTTACATAGGCCTGTCCAAAAACTATGACAAAGTAATTGCCATTTAATTCACATTTTATGCATTGCTGTATACCGATCCTTCACGTTGCTTTGTTCTAATGTATTTATGTTATATCATACCTTTTTATGACTGATTGTTTAAATATTTTTATAGACATATAATTGACCGCCCTATTTACATTTAACTTTGTATTCGGCGCCGTATGACCTGTTAAGTGTCGGAGTGCCGTAAAACCCAAATAAATAAATATAATTGACGTGTCTGGTATTTTAATCTTTGCATGATATATTCAATTAATACTTATACGTTCTAGTGCCTGTTTGTTTTAACCCACTACCAAGCGCCCCCCCCCCCTTCTTTGCCCATTCGCAGCCTACTCATGCTTTCCCTATGTGACTTATATTTGGACAGAAAAAGCAAAGAAAGCAGCTTTAGTGCCTGATGTTATAGTATCCAAATCCATAAGGTGTATATGTTTGTTTAGATGACCTGGCATAACTAGTTAAAATGAATAAAAAAACGCAACGGTTATAGAAAGAATTAATTGTTTTCTTAAGGTTTATGAAGCAAATCATGTGTTCATTGTTAAACGTTATATTATTGTTCATGTGTTTCCAAAGACTTTACATTTGGACTCAATGATACTTTTAACAACGAAACACGGTTCATCAACCGACGAACCTCAAAAACCTGCAATGACATTATTTTATTTTTCCTGTCTGCAGCATGCGAAGGTGGACTTTTTGGAACGAACTGCTATGAGACCTGCGGCCATTGTATTAGCGGTAATGTGTGCAATACTACCGACGGAATGTGTCCGACTGGGTGTGATCCAGGGTATAACTACGATGAGGACATAACGTGTAAAACAGGTATAATTTGCATAGTTCATCAACCGATCAACGTCAGATACCAACAAGAAATTCCTCAAAACTAGTATGACATGTTAATGGAAATATACAATAATACTTAAGTAAAACCCTAGAAAATGAAATGTATTCGGTTTAATCCGTGCCATTATCAGCAAGCTGAAACGATCTGTATGGTCCGAGTTGCTCTGAAATATGCCGTCATTGTATTGTCGGTAAATCAACGTGCTCTTTTAACGGACGGGACCTCTCCGGCTGGATGTGCTCCTGGATATGATTACGCTACGAACAAGACGTGTAAATGTCAATGTGTTTCTGGGCATTACGGAAACAATTGTTGGAATACCCGTGGAAAGTGTATGGTTAGGAACACCGCATGCAAGGCAACTGACCGTATATGTCCGGCTGGATGTGTCTCTGGTTGTAGTTATACTTCAGATAATACATGTTATGCACGTAATTTAATGTGTTTACTTGGGCAAAAATATCAGTGTAAAATGGTCTATATACTTTGATTGCTTGAGAAGAATTTTGAATCTGCCCGATTACTTTATATGGCATTGCCCTATCGCTCGAACGTCGATAAAAGCTGGAGATTTAAACAATAATCGAACCATTAAACGTTGCGAAAATGACACTGATAAAACATCTATTAATGTAACTGTTTGTCAAATCAGTGTCATGTATATTTAAAATGAATGTTTTATTTTCGTACACAAATTTAGGAAAACATGACAAAATAACCGGATATAAGCTCTTATTTTACTTAAATGGTATTGTGCCTTAAAGTTGTATTGTTTTTCGTTTGATTATCACGGAAATCTAAAGGTAGGTATTTATACATGAAACGTCAATTTGATAGCACTTACAGTTTAATTAACATGTTGAAGATAAAATCATACTGCACTTTGTTTCACACACGCAGTTTCCATTATTATTTATACTTGACTTTTTTTCAGGATTTTCTGAAAGATAATATGTTGAAAACTGTCAGTACAACTGCCTTAACTAAGCTGATGGTTCCAAGTGTTCTCATAATGACCGGCCATGTTCTGTGGATCTCTTTTATAAATCAGTATTACTAATGTTTACAAAATTAACGCATATGAAGAACTTGTTTATCCAAACTGACATTTTTTTACTTCTCCGGTCTGAAGCATGCACAGATGGACGTTTCGGAACGAACTGCAAAGAAACCTGCGGCCACTGTATTAACAGCAATGTGTGCAATACTACCGACGGAACGTGTCCGGCTGGGTGTGCTCCAGGGTATAACCAGGATGAGGACAGAACGTGTAAAACAGGTATAATTTGCATAGCCCTGTCCAAAAACTATGATAAAACCAATTGGCATTTAATTCACATCTTATTCATTGCTGTTTACCGATCTTTCACTTTGCTTTGCTCTAATATATTTGTGTTTTTCCATACCTTTTTATGACTGTTTTTTTTAAATATTTTAAGAAATACACATGTATACTTGGCGTGTCTGCTATTTTAAACTAAGCATGATGTATTAAATTAATACATAAACGTTCTAGTGCCTGTTTGTTTTAACCCACTACCTCCCCCCCCCACGTTTTTTCTCCATTCGCAACCTACTCATGCTTGCCCTATGTGGCTTATATAAGAACAGAAAAAAACACGAAGAAAGCAGCTTTAGTGCCTGATGTTAAAATATCCAAATCCAAAAGGTGTGTATGTTTGTTGAGATGACCTTGCATAACTAGTTAAAATGAATAAAATAACGCAACGGTTATAGAAAGAATTAATTGTTTTCTTAAGGTTTAATAAGCAAATCATCTGTTTATTGTTAAACGTTATTCTATTGTTCATGTGTTTCCAACGACTTTACATTTGGACTCAATGATACTTTTAACAACGAAACACGGTTCATCAACCGATGAACATCAAAAACCTGCAATGACATTGTTTTACGTTTCCGGTCTGCAGCATGCCAAGATGGACTTTTTGGAACAAACTGCAATGAAACCTGCGGACACTGTATTGACGGTAATGTGTGCAATACTACCGACGGAATGTGTCCGGCTGGGTGTGCTCCAGGGTATAACCACGATGAAGACAAAACGTGTAAAACAGGTATAATTTACATAGGCCTGTCCAAAAACTATGATAAAATAATTGCCATTTAATTCACATTTTATGCATTGCTGTATACCGATCCTTCCCTTTGCTTTGTTCTAATGTATTTATGTTTTACCATACCTTTTTATGACTGTTTTTTTTTTAAATATTTTTAGACATACACATGTATATTTATATAGACATATAATTGACGTGTCTGATATTTTAAACTTAGCATGATGTATTAAATTAATACATAAACGTTCTAGTTCCTGTTTGTTTTAACCCAGTACCCCCCCCCCCCCCCATCCTTTCCCCATTCGCAACCTACTCATGCTTGCCCTATGTGGCTTATATAAGAACAGAAAAAAACACGAAGAAAGCAGCTTTAGTGCCTGATGTTAAAATATCCAAATCCAAAAGGTGTGTATGTTTGTTGAGATGACCTTGCATAACTAGTTAAAATGAATAAAATAACGCAACGGTTATAGAAAGAATTAATTGTTTTCTTAAGGTTTAATAAGCAAATCATCTGTTTATTGTTAAACGTTATTCTATTGTTCATGTGTTTCCAACGACTTTACATTTGGACTCAATGATACTTTTAACAACGAAACACGATTCATCAACCGATGAACCTCAAAAACCTGCAATGACATTATTTTACGTTTCCGGTCTGCAGCATGCCAAGATGGACTTTTTGGAACGAACTGCTATGAGACCTGTGGCCATTGTATTAGCGGTAATGTGTGCAATACTACCGACGGAACGTGTCCGACTGGGTGTGATCCAGGGTATAACTACGATGAGGACATAACGTGTAAAACAGGTATAATTTGCATAGTTTATCAACCGATCAACGTCAAATACAAACAATAAATTCTTCAAAACTAGTATGACATGTTATAGAAATATACAATAATACTTAAGTAAAACCCTAGAAAATGAAATTTATTCGGTTTAATCCGTGCCATTATCAGCAAGCAGAAACGGTCTGTATGGTCCAAGTTTCTCTGAAATATGCCGTGATTGTATTTTCGGTAAATCAACGTGCTCTTTTAACGGACGGGACCTCTCCGGCTGGATGTGCTCCTGGATATGATTACGCTACGAACAAGACGTGTAAATGTCAATGTGTTTCTGGGCATTACGGAAACAATTGTTGGAATACCCGTGGAAAGTGTATGGTTAGTAACACCGAATGCAAGGCAACTGACGGTATATGTCCGGCTGGATGTGTCTCTGGTTGTAGTTATACTTCAGATAATACATGTTATGCACGTAATTTAATGTGTTTACTTGGGCAAAAATATCAGTGTAAAATGGTCTATATACTTTGATTGCTTGAGAAGAATTTTGAATCTGCCAGATTACTTTATATGGCATTGCCGTATCGCTCGAACGTCGATAAAAGCTGGAGATTTAAACAATAATCGAACCATTAAACGTTGCGAAAATGACACTGATAAAACATCTATTAATGTAACTGTTTGTCAAATCAGTGTCATGTATATTTAAAATGAATGTTTTATTTTCGTACACAAATTAAGGAAAACATGACAAAATAACCGGATATAAGCTCTTATTTTACTTAAATGGTATTGTGCCTTAAAGTTTGTATTGTTTTTCGTTTGATTATCACGGAAATCTAAAGGTAGGTATTTATACATGAAACGTCAATTTGATAGCACTTACAGTTTAATTAACATGTTGAAGATAAAATCATACTGCACTTTGTTTCACACACGCAGTTTCCATTATTATTTATACTTGACTTTTTTTCAGGATTTTCTGAAAGATAATATGTTGAAAACTGTCAGTACAACTGCCTTAACTAAGCTGATGGTTCCAAGTGTTCTCATAATGACCGGCCATGTTCTGTGGATCTCTTTTATAAATCAGTATTACTAATGTTTACAAAATTAACGCATATGAAGAACTTGTTTATCCAAACTGACATTATTTTACTTCTCCGGTCTGAAGCATGCACAGATGGACGTTTCGGAACGAACTGCAAAGAAACCTGCGGCCACTGTATTAACAGCAATGTGTGCAATACTACCGACGGAACGTGTCCGGCTGTATGTGATCCAGGGTATAACCAGGATGAAGACAGGACGTGTAAAACAGGTATAATTTACATAGCCCTGTCTAAAAACTATGATAAAACAAATTTGTATTTAATTCACATCCTATGCATTGCTGTATACCGATCCTTCACTTTGCTTTGCTCTAATGTATCTGTGTTTAACCATACCTTTTAATGTCTGTTTTTTTTATATTTTTATATACATATAATTGGCCGCCCTATTTACATTTAACTGTGTATTCCGCGCCGTATGACCTGTTAAGTGTCGGTAAAATATCCAAATCCAAAAGGTGTGTATGTTTGTTTAGATGACCTTCCATAACTAGTTAAAATGAATAAGTTGGAAGCGTTCGCCGCTCCGTTTCCATTCCGCTTCTGTTGGTTTTCCATTTCGATTTTTTTTTCGCTTCCAGCGCTGCATTTCAAAAGCCTCCAGCGTTTCTATCATTTCTTCCGTTTATATAGTTTCTTCCGTTTCTATCGATTTAAGCGTTCCATTATGCTCCGCTGCGATTTTGATTAAAATATTTCGTTTAATAAATTTCTAAACATAATGTACTTCCGGTTTGTTTGCAAAATGTCGAAAGAAGTAAACATTCTGTGAAGAGGCAAAAGACTTTCTTTACATATAAAGGAATCTGCAATAGATTGTTTGCGACGATGCTATTCAGTGTCGGCCACCTGGAGGGAATTTACAGACACACAACTACATTCAGTCGTCAGACTGTGTATGCCCTCCTGAAACAGCAAACACAACAGGAAACTGCGCTTTAGGTAACAGTAGGCTAATCACGATAAAATGTTTCACTACTACCTTTCTTACGGAGAAAAACTTAAACTTCTATTATAAAACACCAGGTGAAAAGTCAACCTTCTGGATTGTCCTACAAAACCGATGAACACACTTTATATTGTTGTCATACATTTTCGAGACAGTATAAACCAGACATAATATATTTTTGAAAAAAAAAATAGATTTATGATGCAAAAATGTAAGTTGTTTGTGCATGTTCCCTATTAAGTAAATACAGCGAGCGATCATTTTTAATGTATAGAAGTCACGTGACCGACAGGGAAGGTAACTGAAAAAAAGATGTCGAATTATTGGGAAGGCGTATACGCATAAATGTACAATTAGCAGTAAAAACATGTATGGTTAAAACATTTTACTTGTATATTTTAGTTTACTTTTTACTGATTGGACTGATAATCCGTGGACTACCAGTGTATATCCAGATCAGCTGGTACATCCATGTTGTCTGATCTTGATCACTTTTGACACGAAATGAATAGTGTAGATCCAGATCAGTCAGAATCTGGATCCACAAAGTTCGCCCATGGGATAAGGTGTATGTATGGAGTTACTGGGTAATAGCAGTAAATTTGTTGCTAATACAATTATTGTTGCTTTTATTTTCAGGCCTTTTTGACCAGACACCCTAAAAAAGGCAATAAACATATTTTCTTTAGATTTCACTATTAGAAATTATTAAAACTGGCCAACACTCGAAATCAAAAGAGATTAATAATATTTTATAGAATCATCCATCATCCTGTAGCCAATTATCCTGAACATCTATAACTACCTTCGGCTGTAAGAACCAGACACACCTGCATATACACATACCGACATGGAACTAGAAGAGACTGGTATGAATACTCATTTTATCCAAGAACCATTAGCCAGTGGAACATGTTGCACATCGCTGCATATAAAGTGAAGCAGCCATAGTACAATAATTTAAAAATTGTCACTGTGTCTTTTATCATATCCATTCATATCTAAATCCAATGAAAAATGTTGCTTGATAAAATAAACTACATATCCATACCTCTGTAACTTAAGTAATGACGATGTTGATCTGATGACCGTGATACTTCTGCTTCTATTACTGCTGATAGTGATGGCGGTGATACCGATTCTGTTTATGATTATGATGATTGGTGATAACGGTTACGATGATGCTGATGCTAATGTTAATGATGATCATGATGTAGATCGTGATAGCGGTGATGCTGCTAATGCTGCTGATGATGATGATTGGTGATTATACAGGTAATATGGGGTTATGATGATGATCATGTGTAATCAGGTGAATTTAATGGCGGTAATGATGATTATGTTTTTGATATTTATCATGTAAATGGGCTTTTTTCATTTAACTGTCAATCTATGGTTGTACACATGTACTATTTGGCAATCTATGGTTATTCAGACGTTGATAAATTATACCAGTCGTTGGCTCTGAGTGCCGGTGAGGATGTAATTGGTTCTTCATTGGGTCACACCTTGCAATATTGCATAGCATTGTTTGATTTTGTATGTTCAGCTGTTTTATGTTTTTGTGTTATATGAGATAAGTTACCTTCTTTTGTTGACGTTTAATTTCATTAAGTAATTTTCATTAGGTGCCGTCATTGTATGACGCGATGCATTCTTTGTAAATGATAATTACTTTTAATAAGTGTGTTCTCGCAAAAAATGATAGACGTAGTTGGTCCGGGAACGGACCACGCAGCTGCAAAGTAATTAGCGAAAATTCTAAATCAGGTATTGCTGCGACATTGCGCGTGCATACGTGTAAAGTCAGCTGTGTACACACTATCTTCATGTGCAAAACGATGAAGACTAAGACTGTCGAACCAATGCGGATGTTAAGTTATTCATTGGAATCAATAAAATATCAGATTCGACAGAAAGGCAATTTTAAAGTTAAATTGTGTGTTTTATCAATTCGGGGTGATTTTTAGTGCAGTTTATCTTTGACGATACACGATGACTTAGACAACTCGTACGGTTTCGAAACGGTAATGTACGAGTTTAACTTATACGATTTGTTGATAATAATACAGATTTGTTTGTTATTTCTTTCTGCAGATATCATATAGTAGCGTGTTTATGTTGATAAATTAAAGCCAGTTATTGTGTTCGTTTACATTTATTTCGTACAAAGAAACGGTTAGAATGTTAGTATAAATAATTAGGTGATCTTGAAACGTTTGAAGCGGTAGTAAAAATAACTCTATTGTTACTAGCATTCCGATTTTTGCGTTTCTACCGTTTCTAGTATTCCAAGCGCTCCGGTTATAGCGTTTATAACATTTTCTCCGTTTCAAGCGTTTCTAGCGCTCCGATGCATTCCCATTTTGATAACATTCCGTTTCCGTTTCAACAGGAAACGAAAAACGTTTCACTTCCATTCCGTTTCGTTTGTCCATTTCGTAATTTTCAGTAATGTAATGCTGTCTAAAAACTATGATAATGTATAATGACATTAAATAACTCCCACCAGTTGTTGTATACATATCCTCCATTTTCCTTTGCTCTAATGTGTTTGGGGATTTGCTACCATACAGTTTTATGACTGACTTTTATATTTTACATATATTTGAAGTGTCTGGTGTTTTAGTCTTTGATTGATCTATTACATTTATAAATAAACGTTCTTAGGCCTGTTTGCTTTACCACCACCCCACCGCCATGCCCTTTCCCATTCCCAACTTACTCATGCTTTTTCTATGCGACAAATATTGTGACAGGAAAAAAAGTAAGAAAGACATTTTCCAAAATTTTATTGGACTAATTAGGGAAAGTTATCACAATAAACCATATTTTTTTACATAAAGCAAATCTATTAAGAAAACGCTGTCTTATAAAATACAATCACTAAAAGAAACTAAATTGTTTGGATGCCGGAGAACTGAAAGAGTCACTCGTGTATTTCAGGTGATACCTTAACTTGTTTGTCATCACCAATTTGTACTCACATTCTGCCAATCATCAATTTTCAGCATCGAGGTAAACACCTTAAGTGAATGTAACATAAAAAACCGTATACACAATGAATACTAATCATAAAATTTCATATTTGCTTTTTGGGTATAAACGGGATCTTATACCTTATATAAAGATTGAAAATGCTATCATGTATAATCGTGTATACTACACTTTTTGGATCGGTAACTGGTACTGTATATGAACAAATTTAACTCTATATACAGGTAGAAAAGTAGTGAGAACAACTTGATAATGTCCACACACACCTTGACATTATACACACGTTAAGGGTAATATCATGAAAAGGGATTTGTTGTATGCAATATTTCATTAAATGCGCTATTAATGTTAATTGCTTTTTTCAATCAATATTCTCGCATTCACATTATTTAATAAGTAACAATACCGTATACAACCATACATAACCCCATGGAAATACACCATGTGTTATAATTTCGAAGAAAAATATGGCAAACTGTATGAAAGAAATTTATCGGGCGTGACTTTACTTTGTCGTTATATCTATATACCCTACATTGAGGAAGAACGAAAGTCACTGTCTGAATCAGTGAAGTCTGGGAGAAAAGTTATGTTTAATATCATAAATACTAAAATATAACCCTGTTTTAACAGTTTGAGAAGTAGTTGAGTAAGCAAAGAACTATGGGTTTCGACATCCTATTTTGATTGCTTCCAGAAAATTGCTACCATTTTCTCTCAGCCTGAAACACAAAGAGAACAAACGTACAAATGTATTACGAAAGACGGAAATCGTCGTTATTGTAAAGCCCCTAAGACAACATACCGTTTCTGAGAATTTTCTACTTTTTTACTTGATACTTAGCTGTGTTATAGCTAATCAAAATAAAACTAATAGAATGATCGCATACCTTACATAAATAATTTTTTTTCTTATGTAATTAATAAAAATACCAAATAACGTCTATATACAGTTATGTTAAATTATTTTCAACCGATCATAAACATTTAAAAGTAATGGAAATATGTAACTAAACTGGTTTAGACTAAAATAATGACTCAGTTGTTGAGAATGGATTAGGATAATAATTGAGAATTGATCATGAGTTCGAAAATATGTCCACTTTTTACCTCTATGTTTTTATAAATGTATATTTGTTTTATTACCTACTACCTTTATTTAAAATTGTTGAAGACTTGGACACCACACTATATTTTGAATTGATGAAAGTACCAAATAATCAAAAGTGTTGGGACAAAGATGAAGGAAACAGATTTGAGAAAGCAAAAACAATGAACCTATGTTGCAGGAACTGGCTATTATTGTCGACTTTATCGGCACTCTTATAACCATAATTATAATACTGAACAGGAATATGTAATAATGCAAACATATTATGCGTGAACTTTTGAGCGTTCTTTGGGCCATTACATTTAATCATTTTTCTTACTTTTTTTAAAATTGTGAACGACTTTCATAAACATGCTTGAAAGTTGACTAAATATATGTTGTTCTTTTTTTCTTTGTTTTCTTTTTTTTCTTCTTTTTTGTGTTGTTGTTGTTATTGACGTTTAGTTACTGAACTTAACTTCAAGACACGTACGATAATAACAAATAGTCATATCGTAGGTTGCATCATCGATCATAATTAAAATACATCGTCGCTTTTGCATCTTAATTTGAAATCCCAGTTGTCATACACGTTCTGTTTTTTTGCGGCACAGAGGTCAAACAAAAAGTAGAAACAAATCATGTTTGCGTTTGAATGTCTGTTGCTTTATATTGGAGACTTCAACTAAGCCTGTACGAGTCATGACAGTTCTTCCTCCCTTACCATTTCCGTAAATAAACGGGTTCATGTCTTTTAGATGAACTGTTTTTCATAGTTAATTCGAACCGACAGTGCGTATTTTATCTTACTTCAAAATTTTATGTCATTCGGTTGTGAAACACCACCCCCTTGATAAACAGCATTCAATGGGAAATGTTTTTCTAATTATACCTACCTATAAATTTATAATGTTACGACTATAAGACATTTTTCATTTGATATAAACGTACGGCTGATGCATGGCGCTTGATAACCGATGGGACGCCTCCTATAGTTTCTGCTGCGGGTATGTTTATGATTATATATCACGTGTTTTAATGACAAGTATTTTACATAATATACATATTCAACCCACGATTATTACGTTACGGTCTCAACTGTAGCAACGAACGAGGCCACTGTATTGGCGGTAATTATAATTGCAATGAAACAGATGGGACGTGTCCGGTTGCTTGTGCTGATGGTTATGATTGTAGTGAAAACAATACGTGTAAAATAGGTCTGTTCCAAACATGTACGTACATGTTTTCTTTACATTTAATAGATGATCCCCTTGTTTCTGCATTATTAAAAAAAGAAAGAACATTGGTCAGACTAGGTCGGGCAAATATCATTCGTATATTTTTCGTATCTTTCAATGTTTCCTGTTCTCAAAACGGCATTCTTGCAGTATATTTCAAGGTTTCCTGTTGTCAAACAGCATTCTTGCAACTTCTTTAATAAAGCATCTTTCTTATAACAAATTTAAATGCACACTCTTGTAACTACACTACTGACTTGCATACGCAAGTTTTTTTGTTTTTTTTTATACATGCGTAGCCAAAACATGGGACTTGTCCAGAACGTTGTACTTCGGGATATGATTATGATGCAAACAGGTCTTGTAAAAAGGGTCAGACATACATGTACACCATAAATGTAAATGTGGAACAGTCGCACATCAAATATATATGATGTTACATTACACCGAAACAAGAATGATCTTATTAACAATGTCCGGATATTTATTTGTGGAGGAAGTTCCAAGATATATTGTTGGGAAGAACTTGCGGTGCATTGCAGGCCTTTCATCAGACCTGCTCACATGAAGGTACTCGCCCCGATGGGACTCAAGGATACTCATGTAAGAAACTGCTGTGTTATAAGTCAGCCACTCTAACCGTCTTGCCATGATAGACGTGCATAACACACTCGATAAAGTTTAGGTTTCTATAGAGGCCTAATCATTTCCCACTATCATTTCATTTTGATTATAAACTTTTCACTCAGGTAAAATTATTCATCATAAAATGTATAGATGTCTAAAATGTATAAAGATCTACTTGAAACAGTCAATACACTTATACATAAAATTGATTCTACTTTGTTGAACGTGTCAAGATAATAGCACATTTTTCTTTCCTGTTTTTATAATATATAATCTAAAATGTACACTGTATTTCTAAGAAGCGAATGTACCAAAGCATTTTTTTTAATTGAAAGTGCACATTTACATTTCTTTCATTTTGTTGATGTATCTTTGGCATGGTTCTTAAATTAGTCATTCGTTTCCTCGTTTTGCTAACATTCTAGACTTACACCAAAGGTTGATAAATAAATGTTTATAATTATTTATATATGTTTATTAGATGTATTAGATGACATAACTTTATAACACTGTCTTAGAATGTGCAAACGGAACTTATGGACAGAACTGCTCCCGTGAATGCGGATCTTGCAGAGTTGGACGTACTCTTTGCATAAAAACAAACGGATATTGCCCTCAAGGAGAATGTGCAGAAGGATTCACTGGCGAGACATGTGACATAGGTAAAGACTTAGAATATATGCAGTATATAATAATTGCATATCACCCTTTGAGCATCTCTTCATGAATGTTTGTAAGGTATTATAAGTGTATACAGAGACGACACGGGCTTATAGTAGGCTAAGACCTGTCAAGTAATTAAGAGTTATTTACCTTTGAAATCTTTGGTGAAGATTTGACCATTTGCGTAGGCACTGGACTGATGACACCATTTTTAGGATTTTACCTAGTGACCTAATGATCCCTAGTGATCCGGTTCAAAACTAAGATTTCATGCAGCCAGACATTATGGCCAACTTTGGTGAAGATTGGGCCATAAATGTGGCCTCTAGAGTGTCTATATCGTTTTGTGTCTAGAATTTGACGTAGTGACCAGATTTTTTAACCCATGTGACCCAGTTGCAAAACCACTCTTTATGTCATGCAGGGAAACTTTCTGTTCTCGTTTTGTAAATATTCTGGTATTAACCTATTTGTTGACCCCACGTGAACGAGTTATAAATTAAAGATTTCAACAGGCAAAACTTCTTGCCAGGTTTGGTGAAGATTTGATCATAAATGTGTCATCTAGTGTGTTTTCAATGGGTAATTAAGAAAAGGTCCTATCAAAATTTCCACTGATATTTAAAACTAATCTTCCTCTAGACGAAGGCAAACAGGGTAAATGTAAACGTGACAAAACACAGAGATGCGATATAACACACAAAAAGAAAAGAAAAAACACATCATTTACCGCCTTGAAACGGTCAGTCGGCAAAAGGACCCACTGGGGTGCTTAAGCCTGGTTTGTGGAGCGTTCCAACCTCGCACTTCCTGATTCTTTTCTATCAAACAAACAATGTAAATAAATATATCCCGTCAAAGTGAAACAACTAAAAGTAAGCACCAGCATCGGGAGTTAAAACAGATACAATAAACAAATATACATACAAAATATCTAGTAATAAAATAAACTATCAGCATTTGTACAGTATGTACAGTAAATAGAAGCATCGGCTACCTGAAAATTCCAAATGAGAGAGTATTTTGAAATAAAACAGCTCAAGCGCTGACTTACAGTAAGAGCAATTAAATGACCCACTACAATGTCATGACGTCATATGCCAAACGTGTCGAAAGTGAAATATAAAAAAATACGACAGAAATTGTCGAATTTTAGAAAACAGCCCAAACCAACAAATGAGATGTAGTATTGTTAGGAATTAATAGGTAATAAGTTTTAAAATAACATATCCTAAAAAGCCGAGGATATATCCACAGTTGGCATATAATATAATAAAGGTACAAACAATCCCGATGTTATACCTACTGTGCAATCTCACGTAAAGGGCATGGAGACTACTCAAGTTGTCTAACCTATATAGGGCACGGCTGGAAAGATGAAGAGACTAAATCCATCAGTGACTGCCATATTATGACTTTTAAGTCAATGTTTTCATATAGTCTCAACTACCTGTCCGGTCATCGTTTAATTTTTAAGCAATTCAAGTTCTTAACTGTGAAACGGTCAGTTGGAACCTTTCCATTACAACGAAGGATTTTCGATTTATAACCGTCAGCAATACATTTTCTGATTAGTTGTGTAAAGTGGTAGGAAAAGTTATTGGGATCCTTGATTTTCTTTAACTTGTATAAAATATTCCTATAAAATGCAGGATGTGTATGCCTTTACGCAAACGAGTTTTCATACTGCTATATAAGCAAAACAATCATTGCGGTGTAAGAATTTTGAAAACGCCTTTCTTAATTTGTGAAAACGAAAGAAATAAATCGGTTACTAGTATTGAAATCTTCTACTTTAGTACAAACACGTGCAAACCTTGAAATTTGTGTTATGTAAATACCATAGGTAGCACGAGGTAAATGACCGTCAAGGTATTGACAATGCACAATACTTAAGTTGAAATCATCTCTATTGACTTACTTTCGTTGCCACCTGACCCAGTTACGAACTCATCCAAGATTTCATGCAGGCACATATTGTGGACAAATTTAATGACGATTGGATCGTAAATCTGGTCTGTAGCGTGTTCACCGAGTTTTTCTAGAATTTGACCTAGTTACCTGGAGTTTTACCCCACGTGTCCCAACGAATTATTCAAAGATTTCTTGCAAAAAAAACTGACCAAGTCTGATGAAGATTAGATAAAAAATACTTTAGTGCCTAGTGTGTTCACGTGCAAATTGTAGACGCCGCATGACGGACGACGGACACAAGACAATAACTAAGCTAAATTGCATAATACAGTTTAATGTGAAATAAACTTGCAGTTGATTAATAAAATTGTTATTTCGTGGGTTTTTTGTTATTAGTTTAGTTATAAATGTTAATTATGTAATCACTGCGCCAATAGGACGTCATCCAATTAATAACATTATTCTTTATACAAATATGTGATTCTCCCGATTATGATAAAGCTATGGTAACATATCTCTTCTTCTATTTTGTCTAGTAATACCTGACGTTACAGCCATGAGCGTTGGGGTGGTCTTTGGGGTTGTTGTACTCGTGATCACTATCGTTGTTGTTGCGTTGATTCTCAAACGCCGAGGTCTGTTGCCTAAACGGTAAGTGGATAATTATATATTTATGTGTGTGTATTTGTATGTATGTATGTATGTGTGTGTGTGTGTGTGTGTGTGTGTGTGTGTGTGTGTGTGTGTGTGTGTGTGTGTGTGTGTGTGTGTGTGTGTGTGTGTGTGTGTGTGTGCGTGTGTGCGCGCGTGTGTGTATCCGTGTGTTTAAAGTAATTATGTGTTATTACGTGTCTTCAGAAAAACAGAGGGAACATCTGGTAGGGTTGATTCAGAGTTCATTAATTTAGAAGCATTTGCCAGGGAAAGAGGTCAACTAACGAAAAAAGCGGGAATAGCAGCGACTGGCGATGGAAACAACACTTCACATGGTACATTTTTACAAACATTGCTATACAGTATTTTAGATACAGAATGTGAATTAAGAAAAGAAAATCGTGCAGTATTTGGAGGAAATGTGTACCTAGAATTATTGACACATAGTAGACGCATACACAATTTAAATTTACGCATTCATATTTGTTACATTTTAAAGTGATAAACGTTGTTGTTTTTCCGTATGTAACGTCATAATTAAAACAATTAATCCATACATTTATGGCCATTTGACGTAATAGAATTACAACTTTCATTGCCGGACTAAACCTAACTACAAAAGATATACTCTCTCTCTCTCTCTCTCTCTCTCTCTCTCTCTCTCTCTCTCTCTCTCTCTCTCTCTCTCTCTCTCTCTCGCTGTATATATATATATATATATATATATATATATATATATATATATATATATATATATATATATATATATATATATATATATATATATATATATATATATAATATCTATGTAAACCGATTGTCAAAGAAATGATACATGATGGTTAAATATACATTTTTTAAAGTAAGTGGCATCATAAAGTATGTCTGCCAAATAAACTGTACACTTTGGGAGACGTCTAGTAAGATACGTTATTGAACATAATTTGAAGAGAGTAGATACATGTATTCATATATTTAAAAAATGATATAACATGGATTGATGTGTTTGCCACAATGTTTACACCTTTGTTATTACATAACTGGCGCCGTATATGATCATATTAGGCATGCGTTGCCATAACTATATTTTGTCACTACTGGTATATAACGATAACTTTAAATACCTTCTTATGATACATGTTGTTATTTTTCTTAATTTACCCCCAACAAGGTGGCGGATACTACAGTTTCAGTCCCGATGATCACGTGACCAACAGTATTAAAATTCGGGACCTATGGAACTATATTACCAGCAGTCGAGAGAATAACTTCGAGAACCTATTTGAGGAGTTTACAGTGCGCTGTTTTTTATGATTTATTTGGTTTAATTCCTGTATGTAAAAACTATTTTTATTAAAACAAACAACCGTTGTAGAATAGTTATAGTATGATAAAAACGTGTTCTTATAAAACGTTTTAAATAAAGAATATCTGTGTCAATTAGTTTTTAGTACTTAAAATGTTCCTCTATTTGCCGTTTGAAGATGTTTTGTTATGGTTAAAATTCCATCGACCTTTTATCAATTAACCTGTGTCAGTTTAAATCCGTAATATAACAGTTTAGTATGTTATTGATCGTATCAGCATGCTTATAGTTTATTAGAATGTATTTAAGTTTTAGATTGTTTTAAGTTATAAAGTGTACGTCTATATTTACATTATGACGAGTATATAGCCTAAATTCGTATGTTCCGTTCTTTACAGGCGGTGCCAGGTGGTTCACAGTTTGAATGCTTTGCTGCCCAACGCGACGAAAATGTTGGCAAAAATAAATACCGCAACATGTACCCTTGTTAGTAGCACTTAGTACTGTATCTGGAGAAGGGTATAGTATAAATACGAACCGTTATATAATATGTTGAACGGCACGATGAAAAAGACCACTAAACTACATTTGCATAAGCGAACCAGGTTTTAGAAAACATCAACGGAATCTATCACAAAATTACTGTTACAATGGTCCACGCAGTAATGCACGGACGATATCAATGTAAAAATAAGGTACAAAATCATCAACATGTAGGAAAAGTATTTTTCGTTTCAAGTCTCGTATGCTTCTATTTTGTATAATCGGCATTTGCGTACGGCATTTCTAACTTAGAGCTCAGGTACGTATGTAGGTACGTATACACATATGTCAGTCAATACGTAGTTCCGAATGTACTTACATGCGAACGAACGTATGTATGTACGTATGCATGCATGGACGTAGGTACGTACCTACGTATATACGTATGGAAGATGATACGTAGGTAAGTATGCACGTATATAGGTATGTGTGTATGCTTTATGGGTCCGTCTTACTTACCTTGCGTACGCAAGATTTCACCCTAAGTTTTGCGTACGTTCAAAGTTACGTTCAAATGGTGCCTTAGGTAACTTACGACCACGCAGAAAATTGAACGTAACTCAATGCACGGTCTAGACCTTGCGTTTGTGTCATGGCGGAATTTATTTCAATTTTCGACGCGTCAGCTGGAAATTGTAGAAATAAGCGGGGTTTTAGAGAAAGGCCACATACTTTGGCCAT
Source organism: Sinonovacula constricta (assembly GCA_007844125.1). Classification (NCBI taxonomy): domain Eukaryota; kingdom Metazoa; phylum Mollusca; class Bivalvia; order Cardiida; family Solecurtidae; genus Sinonovacula; species Sinonovacula constricta. The sequence goes on from CM017558.1 coordinate 15,855,315, forward strand.
ATATCGAGACGTCGAAATTGTCTCTCGATACAAAGTGAGCAAATCAACGATACAACATCTGATTGCGTTGTTATGCATGTACATATGTACTATGTACGTACGTGTTAATTTACGTATGTACGCACGTATGTACTTATGTATTTACTTATGTATGTATGTATGAAGGCTTGTATCATTCAGTTTCATGTAGTATATCCGTAAAGTTGCATGAGGTCTGTTGTGCTTCCACCCATTTATAACGCATTATTCGTCTGTCACAGATGACCACTGCCGGGTGAAATTGAAGGTTTTAAATGGACAAACGGACTACATAAACGCCTCTCATGTAGATGTACGTATGTTTGTGTCATTTCAAACGTTACATTCATAAATGTCAGCATAAGAGCTCCATTTGCATCGACTAGTTTCTTCCTCTCCCTTCAACAATAGTCTTAATTCATTGTTCCAAAATGACTGCCACAAATGTAATAATATTAACAATTAATATCGAAACGGTTTTCGTTTTTTCTGATTAAATTTCACAACACCACAGCAATCATTATATGCTGGATTTAAACTAGGGCATTTAATAAAAAAATATATGAGATTCTTGACTGAGATCATATTTAAGCTAAAGTTGTACCTTCATTGTATCCTTATAATATTACATTTGAGTTCAGTTTCAAAGATCTCATAGACATTTCTAGCAATCATTTGTTTTTAATTCAGATACAGTTTCTTGCAAACTTGTTAGCTACATTTCTAATATTATCAAAGAGCATTCTGCCGAATAAATGTCGCCGTTTATTTTAATTGTATATGTCGTTAATATCATAGTATATTAGTTTAAAGAAAGTTAAAAGTTTCGAAGACCAGAATAGACTTGTGTCATGATGCGTTTAAGTGTGTATGCGCAGTTATTCATTCTTGTATGGGTATTTTTCAGGGCTATGAGAGGGTCCAGAAGTTCATTGCTGCCCAAGGTAACATAGCAGATTAAATACTAAAAGCCATAATCAACATGTCTTTTGCAAACGTATTACTCAATTGACCATTTCAAAAGGGCAAGACGTTTATTTTAAGCCATAGATTATCCATATCGAGCTAGATATAAGTTTTTATTAATAGAATTAAAGTTTTGTCGCGGATTCCCAAATACAAATATATGCCTATGATTCTAAAATGTATATGTTTGTATATTGACAGGTCCCCAGAAAGGTACCATTGAAGACTTCTGGTTGATGGTATGGCAACAGGGCGTCCGTAAAGTGGTGATGCTGACCAACATCTTTGAGATGGGCAAGGTAAGTTCATACTGTAAAGTGTCATTCATTTTAGTTTACATCTAACTTTATATTTAATCGGTAATCTTTTTCTAATAGTAACTTATAGTAATCGTTTTTATAGAAAAAATACTACACAGCCAATTCGTCGTATATTGACCTACCAAAACATATCTAGACAGTAAAAGTACACTTTGTTTAAGGCATCCCATATTTTGGATTTTATATACATTATCAAATATATCAAATACATATCTTAGGCGTATTTTTATATTCGTATCATTAAAGAAAATAAGGTACAAATAATATGGTATGTGGTTTTGTATAAAATTGCTAATAAATTCAAATGTTCATTTTCCTATGCATTTCCATAAACTATTCTGTTTTATTTTCATACGTTCTTAGAAAACTCTGCTCGACAAGTCAATGATCTTAATTGAGACGCTCAGCTTCTTTTATTGGAAGAATACATCAGACAGTTGATTTTGTAGAACCTGTAGCTCACTACAAGTCAATTGGAAGACTTCCCCTTTATAAGGATTTAGCAACAACCGGGACACAAACGTATGCGGACCAATGAGTCAGGATTTATACTGATGCGTCTCTTACCCGTTGGTTTATTTGTAATTCTATTTAGCTTTTAATCTGCCATCAGTGTGAACGCTAATCGTTATGTTCATATTAAAAATTCTGTTTTAAATAGTAAAATATTTACAAATCGTTCTTTAGGATAAATGTGAACAGTACTGGCCGAATGACGGGTCAAGTATCCAGTACGGAGGTATTGAAGTCACATCAAAGGGAACAACCGAGAAGAGTGATTATACCATCAGACATTTTGAATTGAGGATGGTAAGTAACAGGGACCTAATTAATATATTTATCTTGTTGTCACATATTATTATCATTCAAGTTGGCTTTTCGTATGTATGTTCATTTGCTGGTTTATCAAGGATGGGGGCTACGTTTGACACGTTAAACATGTTACTGACGAATGTTATTCTTGCAATTGTTATATGTATGAACAATATTTTGCCAAATACATGAATTAACATTTCCCTTACACAGTTAACTTAATCAGTTTAGGTAACACGTAATCACCTAGGTTGACCATAAATACCTTTTATACATGTACTTAATATTGAGATTTCTTTAAATATAAAAACTAAAAGTAAAATGAATCGTCTTAGTCAAATAGACATGAATATTGTTAGGTAGTCTGTGATATATGTTTCAAAGTTAGTATCCGATCAAAGAAAATGTATGATTTATTCGAAAGGGTCTTGTTAAATGCAGGTTGTTGGTGCATTGGATTGGTGTGGGAGTTGCTTTATGACACCATAAACATTAATTTCGGTAGGTAAATCCTATCACTGTCTACACTGCATAATAAGCTATTTTTTAGAACTAGGCACATATTTCAACTGATTGAATATAAACACATGGGCAAAGATAGTTTATAAGGATTTCACATAACGACAGCTTTTGAAGAATTATGATAACGTCTCGATATTGGAATAAAAAATAACACTTGATATTTGTAGGATTTTAATTGAGATTTTTGTCAGTTCTTACGGTTATTTTGTTTAGTTTAATGAGTAGTTGTTCAAGAAACCAAACACAATAAGAGATATATAACAATGAGCTCATTTCACTGTGTAACCATAATCGTTAAAAATACGATCACTCCTTAAAGCTGTGAAGTGGCCCCGCAGACAAATTAAAACAATTGTAAATATAAAAGTCGCAGTTATCGGCGACCCAATGAAAGTCACGTGAGACCGCCGTTTTATTAACATAGTTACATATTCAATACGATGTTGTTCCAGTATCAGAATAGGTGATCGTTGCATTTTTACAAAGTACAGGATTGTTAAAAAATGTTTTTGTTTTTCTTTGAGAAATTTAACTGTTTTTTTTTTTTTTTAAACTTGAAACTTACATATTTTTTGCAACATATTTTCTGGGATTGCAGATGACAGACTTCCGAACTGATTAGTTAAAGAAATAAAAATGTAGGTAATGCATTTATGAAGTGCGTTTAAAGACAGGGCGATAAGGGGCAAATGCAAAATAAGAAAAGATGCCGAGGCATTACAAAAAAGTAGCAACTTACTTGCTTGAAGCGCGTTTTTACTTTGGGAATTACAGCCATGGCAGGAAAAAAGAATTACACTGGATAAGCAAAATACAAAAAATGACAGAATTTGGTAAATACACACTAAACAAGAAAACAGAAAAGAACGATCCCGGAAACAGGCTAGTCACCAAAACAGGGCCGTTCACGGAATTATCTGAATTTGGTTTGCATTCACATGCACATGCAAAATTGTGTATTAAATATAGGTTAGTTACCGGAATCGACATTTTGGTTCTGATCATATTTCTAGGAACATGAGAAGGTTAAACGTGTTGAACAGTTCCACTTCAAGTCTTGGCCGGACAAAGATGTGCCAGACAGTGCCTGGTGTCTTGTCAATTTCTGGAGGGTTGCTCTGAACAAGGACCGTGGACAACATCCCATCGTAGTACACTGCAGGTATGACTCTGCACCACTTATGGAGCCAAACTGCTGTGTTTGTATGGGTTGTGTAAGGATATTTGTTATATAAATATAATGTATACAACGCATATCATAGGGTGATCGAGGACAGTAACAAAACGAAAGCCCACATTAATGTTGTTATGATTTTTTTTTCGATAAATTACCTTATATATGCATCTTGGGGATGACTTATTTGTTTCCACTCCGCGTATAGGTATAGGGCTGAATTTTAGATTTGGGCGATCACCTTATATTAATTATTGGCAAAATATAGTATTTATTGAGAGGTGACATGTACTACAAAATGTATTGAGTTTTTGTTTGCATATGATGTAACCCGTTCTTAATGCTGTAATAGGTGAATTTAGTACTTGTACAAATGTAGTGCTATCATCTGTCCTAATATTAAAGTTTCTTTTGATTAGTGAGAACATTTAATATAGCTAATGTATGTTTTGGCAGTGCTGGCATAGGTCGAACTGGTACGTTTATTGCCCTGGACTCACTTTACCATCAAGCGATGGGCGAGGGTGCTATTCGGCCTGTGTCCGTGATTGAAACCCTCAGGAGACAGCGGATTAACATGGTCCAGACGAAGGTAGGGCACTAGTCCTTCTTTAATAGTAGGATTATAGGACATGCGTCACAACTCAAGCCTGTCCAAATATTTCAGTACACAACGTAATGTCTGCATCAGCTAATGTCTCACATGTGATGGTTTCCAGATTCGGAGCATCCGTATAACCTAATTATAGATAATGTGACGACTTTGTCTTTGTAGTAGAAAGTCGTGATCTTAAAATTTTTAACTATGACGCTTTTCCTGCATGCAACATACTAAGGAGGACTTCCCATTTAATTACTATTTAAAGATTCCCCATTGCAGGTGGTATAAATCGTGCATGGAAATGGAAGTTTCATTGACTGTTGTAAAAGTGTGTATACGGTGCTAGCCGTGTTTTATGTCCATTGTAATTGTTTCTGTCTATAGTATCAGTACGAATACCATACGAGATTCTTCATTAAACTTGAATATAGTCTCTTTAAACTTTCGCCCTACTTTTCAGCCTTATTATTGCTGAGGTTTATTTCAGAAAATGAAATGACCTAGGTGATCCGAATGCGTCTCAGTATTTTAGATCATTTATATAAATTCATAGAATTTTGAAAAAAAATGAATCGGGAATTTAGATTCATCCCGTATCATTTGTCCTAATTTATATTAGACCTAATTTATGTTAAGATGCTATCATATAGAATAAATGGTATTTCATAACATAATTTCTGTATTCGGATGTTGGTTACTCGTAACTATTCTCCCAATATAAAAAACTGATTTTCAAAACAGGTGTTTTTGCAGTTAAAGAATGATCTGCCTTCCAATATGCTGCTAAATTGATTTACCACAGATTTTAAACCAGATTTGTACACATTTAATGCCTAGCACGGTTAAATTTTATATCTTTTAACACCGCTTTGACATTATTATTTTTTTCTACAGTACCAGTACGCCTTCCTACATGAGGCTTTGGCAGAAGCTCTATTGGTCGGCACTCATTTTTACTGGGCCAGTCAACTGCCCTCCGTATGCAACTTCTTCAGAGGAAGCAACCCCGAATCATCTGTTACTAGGGCACAAGAGCAGTATAAGGTATAGTTTACTACTACTACTACTACTACTACTACTACTACTACTACTACTACCACTACTACTGCTACTACTATTACTACTACTACTTCCACTACTATTTTTACTACTACTACTTCTACTACTTCTGCTACTACTACCACTACTACTACTACTACTTCTACTACTACTACTACTACTACTACTACTACTACTACTACTACTACCACTGCTTCTGCTACTACTACTAATACTAATAATACTACTGCTACTACTGCTGTAACTACTACTACTACTACTACTACTACTACTACTACTACTACTACTACTACGACTACTACTGCTGCTGCTGCTGCTGCTGCTACTCCTTCTACTACTACTACTGCTGCTGCTGCTGCTACTACTGCTACTATCACTACTACTGCAACAAATACTATTACTACTACTACCACCAATCTACTACTACTTTTACTACTGGTACTACTACTACTACTTTTACTACTACTTCTGCTGCTGCTGCTACTACTACTACAACTGCTATTACTACTACTACTACTGTTAGTGCTATAACTATTACTACTACTACTACTACTGCAACTACTACCATTGCTTCTACTACTACTACAACTACTACTACTACTACTACTTCTACTGCTACTACTACCACTACTACTACTACCACTACCACTATTAATACTATTACTTCTACTACTACTGCAACTACTACCATTGCTTCTACTACTACTGCTACTACTACTACCACCACTACTACTACTACTACTACTGCTGCTGCTGCTGCTACTACAACTACTACCACCACCACTAACACTGTAACAATTACTACAAGTAGTACTTCTATGAACAGCAGAACTTATAAACGAGTTTGAATAAAATGCGTACGGGGAAACCCAATAATGATGTTAAACAAATTGTCATTGAAAAGGAACGATTTTGTGACAAAAGCACCGTAAACGTGTTCAGAAAATACTTTCACGGCGTATTAAGTACTGAACACAACGTTACAGCCAATGACAGTTATATTTTAGAGAGGCTCGAGCGATTTCTCAAAACTAAATGCAATAACCCAGTCCTTATGGTCAATAGTATTGAGGTAAAACGCGCAATAAAGACCCTTAGTAAACGCAAGGCACCAGGTGTTGGCAATGTCCAAAATGAGCATGTAGTACATGGATGGGAATGTTTGATTCGCGCCTTTACATCTATAACAACGCATGAACGGTTACATATAGCATGGGAAACTAACGTAATAATCCTGATATTCATAGGCATTGACAAGTCAAAAACTGACCCAAATAGTATAATCCGGCGTCCTTGCTTCCTTATCTGCGCAAATTGTTAGGAAGAATCTTATTGCAAAAAGTACAGGTATACCTTATGTGATCCGGGGTGTATGTTCCGAATACACAACAAAAGGGGTTTCAGGGGGGTTTTAACTGCATACCTACATGTTTTAACTTCCAAGATTTATCAACAACTCGAAATTGGCAGCTATTCATATGTTGCTTGTTTTCGACTCTGTATGGCAGGCAGACTAGGACAACTAGGAAAACTGGGAAAATTCTTAGGACCATAGCGGATATCTATAATGATCACAATTGCGTAATTAGAATAAATGATAAAACCTCGGACGTGATCATGTAGTGAAAACAGTCCTTAAAGGTAGGGTATTATCTTTATGTTGCTATCTCGTTTTTATCGACCAATTACTAAATGCTCTAGAAAACAGTAATAATAGCTGTACAGTACGTTCAGTCAAGGAGGGTAACCCGTCATTCGCTGACGACATTTCCCTGATAGCAAATGTTCCGCTCCGCTTACTACCGCTAGTACACATCGTGTACAGATGATATCGCCCACGGAAAATAGACATG
>CM017558.1:16477965-16500465 GCA_007844125.1 Sinonovacula constricta
TTTGCAGACATCTGCAGACTGCGGAAACAACCGTGCCATGTATGAGGGGACGAAAAAAAGTAATTGGACCTATTGTCACCTAGACCGCACCCCTCAAGTCCATCTTCGGCGACATCTGCAAGGGCCGTGGCAAGCAGATGGAAAGATGGGCTGAGAACTATCGGGAGCTTTACTCTAGGGAGAATGTCGTTACCGACAAAGTCATGGAGAACACCACCCCACTGTCCACCATGAAAGAACTCGACTCGCCACCCACCATTGAGGAGCTCAGAAAGGCCATTTCCTCGCTGTACTGCGGGAAAGCACCAGACAGTGACGGAATCCCACCAGAAGTTCCCTCCCCCTTGGACATCTCCATGAGCATTTGCTACAGTTCTGGGAAGAGGAAACGATACCCCAAGACATGCGGGATAAGAAGATCGTCACCCTCTACAAAAGCAAGAGCGACCGCAGCGACTGCAACAACAATCGTGGGATCTTTCTTCTCAGCATTGTGGCTTTCGCCACGGAAGTCCCCAATCGCCTGGTACTCGCTGACCGCCAGTATCCCGAGTCACAGTTTGGGTTCAGGGCCAAGCGATCAACCATCGACATGGTGTTCTCCCTCAGGCAACTGCAGGAAAGGTGCCACGAACCGCGACGTCCCCTGTTCCTCGCCTTTATCGACCTGACTAAAGCGTCTGACTTGGTAAGTCTTCTGGTTTCTCCGCCCTCCTCCACAAGATTGAATGCCCATGGCGAAGCTTCTGAAGATGGACGAGTCATTCCATGACAACATGTTTGGCACTGTTCAGTACGACGGGGCGTCATCGGACCCCTTCCCAATCAAGAGAGGAGTGAAACAAGGGTGTCTCCTGGCCCCGACAATTTTCGTCATTTTCCCCTCCTTACTCTTGCGCTACGTTTTCAGTGAGTCCGAAAATGGTATCTTCCTCACACACGGAGCGACGGGAACCTATTCAACCTTGTCCAACCTTGTCCGCATCACGGCAAAGGATGTCAGCAACACTCCCACAATTACCATCGGCGATCACACCCTGGAGGGGTTAACAAGTTCACATACTTCGTCTCCACAATCTCCAGCAACCAATCCCTAAAGCGAAGCTCAACGTGAGGATAGGCAAAGCAGCAAACGCACCAATAAAACGAAAACTAGACGCCTTCCACATACGAAACCTCAAACGTCTTCTCGGCATCACCAGGCAGAATCGCGTCTCAAACGCAGATGTTTTGGCCCTGGCAGGCATGTCAAGCATGCCTCTCTCAGCGGCGCTTGCTCTGGATCGGACACGTATGCAAGATGGACGATGGCCGCATCCCAAAGGACATCCTCTATGACGAGCTCTCCATCGGAACACGGCCAATCGGACGACCCGCCCTGAGCTACGAGGATGTCTTAAAGAGTGAACTGAAATCATGCAACATCAACCCAGCAGATCTTGAAACAGCAACCTCCGACTTCTCTAGCTGATGTGCAAATGTCAAAACCGGCGTCAAGCATGCTAAGGAGAAGATAAAGATCCGGCGCGAGGAAAGGAAGAGCCACAAACAGGAGAGAACTCATCCTACCACTGCTGCACCTATCTTACCCACCACGGACCACACTTGCAGCAAGTGCAACAGAAGCTGCACCTCCCGCATTGGCTTATTCAGCCACAGCCGCCGCTGCTGGCCCACTAACTAAGTAAATACTCAGGTGCAAACTCCATTGTCTCTAGAGACAGAAGGGTGCCAACAACAACAACAACAACAACAACAGATCAGTGCAGTCACACATGTAATATAAATGTCACCTTATACTTAATCAAATCAAAAAAGTATTGGCCCCATAGTTAGTGAATAAATGACAATAAACATATATGTAACGCATCGTATATTCAAAAGTGCAAAAAAGTCTCAAAGTATACACAAACGTAACAGTCTCTATAAATGCACGGTAACCACACGCTTGCTTGTTAAATGGAATGTTTGCCGTAGTTCGAGCTTATAAGGATAAATGCAAAAAGATCAGTCTACACAGAGCGGTTATACGCTTCCTTATACATTTAATCCAAGTCGTTTCCTTCAAATTACCAAAAAATGTTCATTATTGCCTGAAAGGTCCTGCAAAATGCATTATTAATGAAAGTCCTAGATCTGTGTCCACAGCGAAGCAATAAATCCCCTACTTGTAATTGCAAAACAGATATTTCTATCTGAGCCACGCGCTATTTTTAAACATTGTTTGAACAATGAAAACCACGTGAAAACTTGAGATCACGTTATATCGCCACACAGGTAGTCCGCTCCAACGCCGACACTTATTTTTAGCAGAGATCACTATCCTGCTTATTTACAGATTTGGAAGGATTAACATTTAGAGATTTTATTCCCCGCAGTTTAACCTGACTAACACTATCGTCAGTGTTCCCCGCAGTTTAACCTGTCTAACACTATCGGCAGTGTTCCCCGCAGTTGAACCTGTCCTAACACTATCGGCAGTGTTCCCGCGGTTTAACCTTTCTTACACTTTCGGCAGTGTTCCCCGCAGTTTAACCTGTCTAACACTATTGGCAGTGTTCCCCGCAGTTTAACCTGTCTAACACTATTGGAAGTGTTGACAATCGTCTTTACTTAGACTTAAGTATGTGTTTATGCAGAAAATATGCACAAAGTCCCACAAACAGGAAAACACTACACGTATCTGATGAAATAAAACTGTCGGATATCATCTTTAAACAAAAGCATGGATTCTAAATAAGCTTACCGATTTATTGAACTCCTCGCCGCCAAAACAACGACACTCATGGCAAGTTTCGTTTTCTGCTCTCCACCCGAATCTGCATACCTCTACTGTCTCCTCAGTCACAAGATCAAAAGGTTAATGCACAAACTCCCATCACTAATAAACATATTAGTGTCAAATGTAATGGGGTGCGGTCTTGTCTATAGTGCATGGTGGCAGTGACCTACAAACCTACAAATGAAAAACATGTCTAACATATTACAACTTATAATGATATACAAGTATATCTATAATATATATTCACAAGAAGAGAGTTCGAATCATGCAGCACGAATAACGCAAGCTTTGGTAAGAGTTCCAATGTAAACAAAAACAGGCCTGTCATGACGCTGTCAAACGGAGCCATAAATGGATAGAGAATAGAATGATTCTACTGACATCTCCATTATTTATCAAACCAAATAAGTTTATAGAAGTCTGTGTTGATTATAAATCCAAAGTAATAATAACGGAAGTATAATCAAGTGTATAATAATAATCTCTTAAGAAAAAATTGATATAGATCGAAAAGGTCATTTTAAACGGAAGTGTCCAATACGGAAATATTTTTGGACGCGTGCCCAGATTGAACCCCCACGCCCCTCACACACACAACGTATACGACTCTCCTGATGGCCATGGCCCTTCCTGTATGATTTTTTTTTCAATCTGGGCTCTTGTCAAAATACATTTCCGCATTCGATAGTTTAGTGTAAAATAGCCTTTAAATATAAGGAATGTGTGTTTAAGCACAGACAATTGAAATAAATGATGTTTCAATGATTTCAAAGTTAGCACGGATATTGTGTATAGAGACTAAAATGAATACTCAGTTTACAGCAACAAGATGATGTTTAATGCAAGTACGTTTCATTCAATAAAACATTTTTTCATAAACTTTGCTTTAAGTTAAAACATCTTTACGCTACCTCATAAATATTATTATGGATCTTTAAATTATATGCTTCCATGTTTTTCGTCAATAGGGTGTATTTGTCGTTAGGCGCTCAACTAGGAAATGTAGCCTCGAGTTACGCATGCGGAAATATACGTCAAGGTTAGTCGCCAGTCCTCACAGCTCACTCATAAACCGTTTGGCCAATACGGTCGGTAAAGCATGTTTACATAAACCTCTTATCCAATCAGTGTACGTGTAAACCCATGGGTTAAAGTTGAAAATTTTGAAAACACCTGAAAAATATAGCTGGGGGCCAGGGGCCTGCCGGTTAGGTCGAGGGTGCCGGAGGCCCCCGGAAGCTCTGGAATTTTAAGGAAATCCTAGGATTAAAAATTCCTATCTTGAGAAAAAAAAAACCCACATATTTTATTCAAATTATATTAATGCTTATCCATTAATTCTTTTTATTCATCTCTTTTTAATAATACTTAATTCTGTTTTTTCTTCTTCTGAATTTTTAAGATAGATAGGATACCATGTTTTAATGTACATTGTATTTTTAAAAAGATACTACTTCTTCCCGCTAGAACCATCTTTGATTTTTCCCCGCAGTAATCACAAAACGCAAGACTGCAAGGTTTTCTAAGCCAATCTCCCCATCGATCACCGTTTTTGTTAAACTCTGACAACCACTTCTACCTCCAGGTGTGGTTACACTATATACCGACCGGAAGTAGAATGTGTGACATGGATTTTTTCTCTTTAGTAACAGTCTGTTGTGATGTTTTGGCATTTAATTTACTATTTTGAAGATAATCTTAATCTTTTGGTGTCAAAGAAAGCTGAAACCATGTAGATTTAAAAGAAGGAAAAAGTCTCGAACACTATGCACACTAATGGACTGATTCACTTTAACAGGAAGTACATATTTCATTGAAATTTGGCGGTGTGTGCATTCTATGAAGCATAACCTTCTTACAAGTTGCAAAAGTTGAATTATTTCTGGTTTTTTTCTGATAGACAATGAATAGCTCGTTTCACCTATATATTGTTATGGGCTCCATCATAACTAGGTCATGGTGCAATTTGTTTCCAACTTTTCGCGAATCATTATAGAATATAGAACAAACTTATTTAGTGGCATCTAATCTCCATCTCATCATAACTAAAATTTTAACGTTATAAGCGATCCGGTAAAGAGACACGCTCTTTTTCATTGGACAGTAAAATTATGCTATCCAATCAAAAATGTCGTTTCAGAATAATGACACAGTTCATGACCTCATTCGTTTTTTTCTCAATCTCTTTCGGGATAACGATTTGGTGTTTCCGAAGACAGCCGGTCCAAATAGAGTCAGTTTGGCCGGAATCAGACAACAGCATCGGAGATCTCCGTATGCAAAATAAAAGCGCGCGCATGTAAAGGGGCACCTGCTTCAGACGCTATTAATAGTTTTTGTAGTCGGGTTATTTATTGACCTCGCAGACTGATGATAGACCGGAAACACGGAGGCTTGCATCATAGCCCCCTCCCCCATCCCATTGTCTCAACGGATTTACACGATTTGCAAAAACGACTCCTGGAGTCAATAAATAACAGGAAAATAACTCTTTTACCCGTGTAAACCACTTGGTAAATGGTTGGCATAGTGGTTACACAAACGAACATGTGAATGTTGTTAGGGATACTGTTTCTGAGCATCTGAGGTAGGCGTGAACTAAACTGTCAAAATAAGAATAGATGGAGGAGTAAGTTACAAATCGCGGAACGGTCCTTTGGATTCATACATATGCAAGAATTGAACAAATGTTCGGTTTTTTTTTTGCTTGAATGCATCTTTAGCATCCACGTTAGAACCCAGGGTATTTTTCCAGCGTAGTGTACAGGTTCAATGCCCGCTAGATAGAGCGTCCATGGATCACTACATTTATCGCAGGAGACTTATCCTCATAATGTACCATATGGACTTCGAGAACCAGAAGTAATCAACATTTAATCCTAGCTACGAACATTTTTTTAGCAAGTAATCACTGAAAAATGCCAAAATGAGTGCTTAGATGGCATTCGACCTAATTTAGTTTGATGATTTTTCATTAAAGATTTTTTTTATAAAATGGTAGAACACATTTTTAAAAGTAATAATAACTATTACGAAGTTGAAAATTGGAATTGCTTATATTGGGTTACATTATACTGACATCAACATGGGATAGGAATGTGTTGTACAGATAGATTGAATTATGATGCTCGCCATTATCGCATTTTAACTTAAAACTTTTCTCTTGTCCTTTAAGCTTGTTTGGCGGTTTGGAATAAGCAGGCTTTGGAGAATAATGCTGGGAACATTAATAGGTATTAAACATTGAGTCTAAAAGGGGAGATAACTGATCCGGATATATCGACTTACGCACCAATATTAAACTTGTGGGTGTAAAAGAAGCAGACCTAAGTGTCTAACTGAGCACAATATCTAATTACATTGGATTAAGCACAAGATATATATAATAATGTGTATGGATATATAAAGGTTGGTTGTAATGTTGATATATAGCAATGCTATAACAGGTTAGTAAATTTTAGAATGACTATCTTTTTCTCATGATTGTGTTTAACCTGGCTACCAGGAAGTTAACTGTCTACGTGGCTGGTTTTAAAGAAAAAATAACACTTTTATTTTCGGAAAAAGAACAGATTTTATATGTACTGGATTTCAATACACATCACTGTTCCCACCATCGATGATTTATGTTGCTAATGTGTTTATTGCTAAACAATAATTACAGTTTAAAAGGGTTTATCTAATGGTTTAAACCCGCTGTTAGGTCTTGAGTTAGTCTACCCATAGTTTCAAAATGGCGGCCATTACCTTATGGTATATTTTGAAATGCTAACCATGGTGTGTTTAGGCGGAAGTACACTGAAGTAGTTCGTGTGGCATGGCTTTGTATTTACGTCATACAGTAACATTCATTTAAGGTTTCTTTTGCGCATCTACATGCAATCAAGTAAGACGATAAAAAGTATAACTTATGAAATGAACAAGTACAATATTAACTGCGTTCTTGTCATGGGTTTTACGTTAAGTGGCCAAGGTCAAATGACGTAGTTTATTGATCCATTTTATTACTGGAATACTTGTAAATGTATTCACGATTAAAACCAATGTGCAAATAACTGGTAGTTAAATTAAAATGGGATTTAACAAGCAAAAGGATATATATTTCAGTTTTACAATGAAAATAATAAAAAAATATTTCGATAGGGTACGAAAAGTGTTTCAAGCAAATACTAAGTAAAGTATAAAATTTTTAAGATAAGTATGAAGAGCGTCGTCAGTAATTCAGAAATCAATGAAGTCATCGATTCTTGTAAATGACTATGTTTGATTTGCATTGAAATAAGTAGTCTCTTTTGTGTGTATCTTTACACTGACATACGTTCACGGAAGAGGACAAACGGTCATCTAGTAGCATAACTTCCAGAAATGATGTTATTTCCATTTTCTTTTTATTCCTGAACGATCACCTGACTTGTCGGTGTCAGTATAATGGACCGGCCAGTTTCAGTCCCGGCGCACCTCATAAGTGCCCCTGTGCTATAATGATAGAAATGTCGCTGCACAGTATCGGCAAAAATGCCGGCTAATCCCATCCCATCCCATCCTGATCGATCAAGTGACCGAAAAAGGTTTAATAATATTGCCAAAACGTTCTTGTCTGTTACATACTTGAAAAAGAAATCCATCCGGACAATCTGGACAAGATCCGCCCCAGTCCAAAACTTAAAACATAGCAATGCGCTTGGCAATATACCTAAAACATTGTAAGTAAAAAAAAATACAAAACGGTTATCTTACCTGCCGTTATCCTCTAATAACAAAGAAATTAACGCACTATTTTTTCTCACAAGTTTGTTTTAGTCAGTGAGAGTTGTGCACGTTGAAAATCTGAGTTGTTTTTTCGTCTGTAGGCTAGGCTTGTTTGTAAACATTGTAGTAAAAGCACCAGACGACTTGCTTGATTCTGTAATCTGATTGGTTAAGAGAGTGTCAAAAGACGTGTCACACGCATGCGCACTGCCCGGTCACATTTGGCATAAATTGCGTTTTATTGTTGATCAATGGAAAAAATGTAATTAAAGCATATCGATACTTGTGTATTAAGTTACATATTAAATAATGATTGCGAGTTAATCACTCACTACAGTTTTACTCATTAAGTAGTTCATACAGCAAAATGTTAAAGGTAGTAGGACTGGCTGAATGGAATTTTCCCCGTAAAAACCAAGTCACGTGAATGACACTACATTTTTCACTCATGTTCTAGCTCATGTCAATTTATCTGCACTTTCGCTGTAGCCACAATCAATGTCATAACAGCTTAAGTGGATGTTTGTATGAGTAAGATATTTACCGGGTCGATTATCTCTTTTTGTTACACTATACAAACTCATTATAACAGTACCTTGTTCGAAAGATTATCATTCATTTAAAGGTTAATGATTTAAATATGTTATATCTATTGCTTAAGTTTCGTGTCCGATTTAATAAGCAGGTATGAACAGGATTTTAACTTTGGCCAAAGTCTGAATGAGAACTAGTACGTCATTTATGTTGTGCTAAGTGTCTCGGCTATTATATACCTAGTATAACCTACTTCTTAACTATACTTTATAGAAATTTAGTTAGCAAAAATCTCGTGCAAACAATTATAACAGCAATGCAATATAAAAACATCCAGTATTCCTATCCGGTTAATTTTATCGAGTATGCGGAGTTTGGAATTTTATCTATCTCTAGCTTTAGTTAAGAAACACAGGTAAGAGAAATGAGGATTTTCGATATAGAGCATAATATAAGGACAGTATTAAAAGGGGTTTCAACTTTTTTTTGCAAGTAGGGTTTATCGGCACAAAACCTAACAGTTCAGGGTTGTTACTAGAAAATGTTTAGCCTATTTCATGAAGTGAAAAATACAAATTGCTTAATATATAATTAGAAATGAAAGTACATAGGCAAATTCTATGATAGATTTACCCATACTAAGGCTCCGAGATTATAAATTATTGTAAGATGTAACTTAAAGCCACACTTTCTCCGAAATCAGCCTGTGTTTATCTTACTCATAAAAGTTTAAATAAGAATATAAGTGACAAGGTCCTATGAGCATTGCAACATGCAAAAAGACACAGGACCAAGGTATATTTACATGCAAGCCAAATGTAAAACAATGAGAATCTTATTTAAGTGAGTTATTTAACAAAAAAGAGCAAACCCGACAGTTACCGCATTGGAACGGTCAGTTGGCGATATGAACCGACTGGGGTGCTTAAACCGGTTTTACAGAGCTTTAATCTCGCACTTCCTGATGGGTTTCTCAAATGCAAGCAATGCAAAGAAAAACGATACATTTGAATATATGTCCAAGCGCTGACGTTTTGTTTGATAAGTTATGGCGAAAGTAGTGACGTCATTGAAAAATAATGTCCACATAGTGTTCAGAAGAGAGATAGGTATTATTTCGATTAGAAGACCTACAAAAAATGTTGATAGTAAATAAAATTAACTTTTTGAAGCAAAAATGACTAGAGAAGAGTAAATGGTTGTAGCATCCTGCTCATGTTTTGGTTCTAAATTAATCCTAAAACTAATTCTTCGATCAATATAGGAGCTGTGAATATAAAAAAGACAACAAGTCAGATAACCAAAATGAAATTATTTGCGTATGATAACTTATACACACATTCAATTTTCTTTGTGGTCCCTCGTTGTGTGTCGCCATAACGCTTAGTTATTTTCCACCATTAATCTATTTTTCTATCTGTTTAGGTCTATGTTTCTTAACATCTGTTATGTTCATTGGTGTGTTCATTGTTTATCGCGCCCTAATGAACATACCGGTTCTTACGATATTTTGTAAACTTTATTTGATACCACCATTGTATGCATCCTAAGTCAAAGATGCTCGTATTAATGAAAATCGATCGCCAATAACCAATTGAAAATGTAGTTTGATGTAGTTTGAATTCATTGTAGGGAAGTTAATTCGAAACCGCATCCAGAACTGTATTCGGAAGACCTCACATAATTAACGAATAATCTTTTGGATGTATGTAGGTTGTCGGATCACCTCGGCCATTTCCCTGAATGGGACTTCTTTAGAGACAGACGTCAAAACAAAGATGGCAGCTCAATACCGTACGATGCCTGTAAAACTTCAGTTTGTGTCGGCTTCAAATTTAAATCATCCCATTTTAATTTACCCAGCACAGCAGATACGCAGCTGTCAAACAATGGTATTGTTTATGTTTTGTGCGAACTACATTTTAGGCATATTCTTCGTCCGACTTCCGGCGAACAAAACGATCGTGATTTCAGTAAGTATCATTTCACCCGATACATCCGAGGGATAATTGTACCGTGGACGGAATTACCCGAGGAGTTCCAATTGCCAAAAACTTGTGACAAAGATTCTCAGTGTTAAACCGTCGGTTCAGTAAATTACCATTTACATTTATGGTTTATGTAATACAGTTTTCAAAGGTTTGGGCGACTTTAGGCCAAGTGATTCCATAAGTCGTAACAATAAACGTGGGTTGGGAAATAAAAATATAGACGTGTCAAGTTAACTTGAAACTTTGCATGAGAAATACTTAAAAGATGTACATTATTTTAATAATGTAAAATTACAAATGATTCTAACTTTCCAATTTAGTTATTTGCTGAAACTTCGTGTATGTTAAAATATGTTTTGTTGATTTCCTTTGCGTACCTATTTTTGCCATGCATAAAAGTTAACAACAAATTTACTAAAATGACTAAGTTATCATAGTAATCGGAAATTTACAGAACGAAACATAATAAATTTCATTTAAACACCAAGTGAACAATTGACAGGAACTTCTTAAAGCCTAAAAACCTCATCAATTGTGTAACTTCAAGCATCTTGACAGTCATGGCCATGAGCCTGCTGCTTGGTAAAATACGAATACAGGTAACAGATAACAATAACTTAATAAATGTTTCATAACATTTTGTATCTGTGTTTGAAAAGTATCTCACTGGCTATTCTATGTAGGTTTTCCCAGTTTCAGAGACCTGTTATCATATAGAATGTACAAACATAGAAAAAGACAGAAGGTTTTAAAACTATCATGAATACTAGCCGCCAATAATTGGAATAATCCAAATATACCGATGGTAATATGTTATTTTCAAGCTATAGTTCTGTTAAGTCATACATATCGCGTGAATCTTCCTCATTAAAAGTTTCACAATTGACTGTCATTTGTAAGATCCGATTTTGCTATTTGAAGTAGATTTAATATCTAATGCAGAATTGCATCCTATAAACGTCGAACTAACGTAAGTTTGTGTCTTAAAGGCATCTCGAAAGGAATGTGGTATCCCACTGAGCCAGGCCCCCACATGCTATGACCAGACCTGCTAATTGCTGGTCATCACTGCAGGGAGTCTTTAGCCAACATAGTACTAAACTGTCACAGTAATACCTCTGATGGGTTAATGCAAAACTAAATTACCTGCTAGTATGGATGTGAGACAGTAGGCTAGTTTTACACAAAGCCACAAACATTATTGTTCGTGGTAATGTGGGTTGTTTACTATATGATCCCTTACAAATTCTTTATTGCATTAATCACTAGGTGTCAATTTTGTAACTGCAAGATTATGTATTTATTTCATAGCTAAATATTTAATTTTGAAAATACATGAGAGATACAAGTTTTAGTATTCAAAATGACTCTGAAGGACATTATTCTGACAATGAATGACTTTTTAAATTGCTTTTGTTAGAAACGTTTCGTTACATTTTACAAATCAAAATAAAATATAACTTTAAATATATATGAGAACTAAAAGAATGAAAGAAATAACAAAATGTATAAGAAATAACAAAATCAACCAACAAAGTAAGAAAGAAAACAAATAAAGATTTATATATATATATATATATATATATATATATATATATATATATATATATATATATATATATATATATTGGATTGCGTAATTGGTATATTCACAGCTGTTTCCTTTACAAACTGTGAATGAATATGTTCAACCCCCAGATATAGCATACATACACTTGGATCTTGAACAATACCTGTGTGACAGACACATCGTTACAGACTGTGGCAGCCTGGCTTATCAGAAAACAGATGCCCTCACATGCTGGGTGGGGCAATAAATGGGGGGGGGGGTCACTTATATAAGGCTTTTGAGATGCCTTTAAGTAGATTGCTTAACATATGATTATGGCTTGGCTTGTAGCTTTTGAATCATTGTGTCTGTCCATACTGTCGACTGACAGTTTCAAGGCGGTAACAGTCAGGTTTGCTCTTTTTGTTAAATGACTCATCACAGCTTTGTTCTAACTTTTACATTTGGCTAGCATGTGAATACCTTTGTCATGTCCCCTCCCCATTTTTGTATATGTTGCAATGCTCATAGCACTTTGTCATATATATTTTTATTTATATAAATAATTGACACGTTCCATTCTCTTTCAATGTCTAGAGCTATCAGTCCTAATGTACGTGTAAGCATATCTCTATATTCCTACTGTTCTTTTCTCTCATCTCAACTACAACTTAAGTGGGCACTTTCATTATACAGTTCATAATAAAGACATCAAAATAACAAGGTTAAATCAAAGAGGTACCTTCCGTCTCCCTTCTGTTTAGCACAACCTTACACTGCTGTAAGAATTAAGGTTCTGGGTTCAACTCCCAGGGAAGGGCCGGTTAGTTATACTCATTCTTTAATATGTTTAAATCTTCTATTGTCTTCTATCTCCTTATAAACCACATGCTCATTCACTTCGCTTCACCCGCTTTCATCTCTTTCCTTATCATCAATATCATATTCACTATCATTATAAACAGACTCATAGGACATGTGAATTTCCTTCATCACAATCTTCTCTCTAAAAACTTTAGATATTTGTATGTTTTTTTACTAGACCAAAGTCAAACACTGACCTGCAATTACACAACATTAAAGCGTCCCTTGGGTACGCTGCAATTATCAAGTGCCACTTATCTATAGCACATTTTGTTTATATATTTTCTTTATCGCGCTTTTATATCAAGAATTGTTTTATTTAAAACGGAAGTTTAAAGTTAAAACAATTATACACTATTTCAGAAAATCTGTTGTATGAAGGTCCTTTGAGTATTGCAGCATAAATTTAAATTTAAAGAGGCACAACACATAGTATCCACACTGCTGTCAAATGTAAAAGTTACAACAAAATGTGGACATGTACAATAGAGCAAATCAAACAGGTGAAGCCTTGGAATAGTAAGTCGGCAAAAGGGCCGACAGTTGTGCTAAAACTTGCTGTACATAGCTACAACCTCGCACTTCGTGCAAGCATTGAACAAATACAACTATATAAAACAAGTGTCAAAATTGACCAGGACCAGTTCAATTAATGAAAGAAAGGCAAAATAGCGAGAATAGATCTCAATATAAAAAAAAATTAAATCCTTACCTGTTTGTATGTGGCGAACCTGGGGTTTATTTGCTCTCTTACAATGCCTATCTGTTAACATAGGTCTATCCTAAAGGCAAAACCGGTAGCCGAATCTTCTACTCGATGATAGAGCGCAAGGCAGATTGGACAAACCTAATTATTGTCAAACTGATCCTGTTTTTTTATAAGTCAGTCAAGTATGTGCAGCACATGTAACAGAATAAAAGTTCAACAATTGGTACATGTACAAGGTCTTTGGACACTGAAGTATAATTGTCGGCTTTTTCTTCATCCGGAGCTAATTAAAATCATGTGAGATACATGCTGGCTAAGTCCTGCCAATTATCTGCATAATATCTGTCAACCAAACCAAAGTGTATCTTACTGAGTCTACCGGATGATGACGAAATTATTGCATGTTATACTGCGGCGGCTTTGTCTGCATGGATAAGTATTCAACTTTAAATGGAGTGTCTGGGAAACCAGGCTAACTGGCTGTCAGCCAAGTTTATCTGTTATAATTACTGTCTAGGTTAGCTTGATTCAAATAAACAAGCAAAAAATGTAACATTGTTCAATTTTTTTTCATAAAGTACGGAGTTTAAAAGTTGATAACCTGCTATCAGATTTTGTAAAACTTTACTATGTTTTTACAATTACAAAGAAAAGTACCGTGGAAAACACTGCACTAAAATGATAAAACCGCTGTACACAATCCTATAAGGCGGTCATCAGTGAACTCAGCAGTGGTGAATTGTGTTATGTAACTTTTGGCAAAATGATGTAAGTAGGTTAGCAAACTACACAAAATATATTTTTGAATTAACACATTGTTTATGCTAAACAAACAACTTTGGTGTTTTTAGATAAATGCATCTTGCCGATACAACTTGGCTAAATTTAACGATATAAGTTAGTTATGTGTAAAAAAGCACTGTAGACAAAAGATTAGGTAGAAGCAAAAACATGCATTATTTAATGTGTTACAGAGAGTAAAAAGGTTCTCGAGGAAAGCCGGAAAGGTCATGAAATGATAAACTGAGATAAACTGTTGTTTTAACAAGCAGCATATATTTAAGACATGACTGAATGTATGGTTGTTTTCACGCTAAAATTGCCTCTATCTGGTTAATAAACGTTATGTTGTTATAATGAAATATGTAGTAGGTGGAATCGTCACATTATGAAGATAATAATGAGCTCCAGCAATAAAGCAGGAATAAATGTTTTGTTTGTTCTAATTTTGAGGTACATTGCTACGACAAATCAGACTAGAATTACACTACTAAAACTACGTTTTCATCAGTTATTCACATTTTACGACATGTGTGTGGTAAGCATGTCATTTTTTTCGAGAAGGCGACGGTAAGAACGCAACAACCGTGACCGTCTATTCATCGATGAACAGTTTGAAATTTTCCACCCAGCAGCATTGACGTAAATGCAATAATTTAAGATCGCTATCTGTTAATGTTGTCTTATTACTGGGCCATACTAACTTGTCAGATTTTCGTTTTATTATAAAACGGACGTGCATGGAGTTGTTAATAAAGTTAAAAGGGGAATACCTGACATGACAGTGCTCTAGTTGTCATTTCAGGGCATGGATGTACTTTAATAATACTTGTAATATTATAAACATTTGCTCCACCCTAAATGCTTTTCAATGACACACTGTTAAAATTATTCGAATTTAGGAAATAATCAATGTATTTTATTCTTTTTGGCAAGTTGCAGATTGGACTAATTTCATAGCATATAAAATTGTTACAAAATTTAATATCCCTTCGTAGGCGCAGTGGTAATGTACAATGCATTTAACGATCAAATTACCTGAAACATTTTTGTCTTGAAAGAGAAAAGCTAAATATATTTTACTTCATAATTGATGATAACCTATAAAACACAATGTATATATTTATAATGTATATATAATTTAATTATAATTTCTATGGGTTGTTGTAACATTAAATTGCATTATAGCATTGTATATTTTTAAAATTTAAACGTGGATCTTAAAATGAAATCATTACTGGATGCCCAACAAAGACAAAATTTAATAATTATTGTTCGTGTTGAGTGAATGTATATAAAACTCAAATCAAAATAAAAACGTTGCACAATGGCTTAATAAACTATTTCAGTTTTTCCATCCTGCAAGTACCTCACTATTGAAGCAAAAAGTATATCGTTAAACCAACGTTAAGCCCCGGTAATAACTGATCGTACAACAACAACACACTATTAAAACTATTTTAAAATTACCGCAACTGTCCTACGATTTAGCTTGGTTTGTTGTTTTAAGAGATGATATTTCTTTTCTAGTTTTAACTTAACCGTGATATGACTTTTGGTGTAGATATTCTGGCAGAAAGTGGATTACAGTGAAGATATACAATCTTTACAAAATCTCCCTATGCATCGAGTAAAATTAGATGCAAGCAATAACAGTAATATTTGGTAAGACACACCATTAGTTACTCGTATTCTACAGCGTAAAGCTCCATATATGGTCAAATCTTGAAAAACGATATCCAAGTATTATTTATTTATTTATTTATTCTAAAAGGATGTGTTACAATTGTAATGTATGTTCATAATTTCTAATGTTTATACATTAATCTGATAGATATTATTCTAGAAACAACAACAACACTTGTCATTTGTTCAATTTGTCTGATTTCTTCTATATTTACAGTGTTCACATTAATAGTAAGAATAAAGGCTAACTGTAAAGAATGAAAGACCTGTCGCAGAAGGGAAACTAAGGAAATCATAACTCATCGCAGACACAGAAAGGTCGATTTCTTTTCTACAACGAAAAATACGTCAGTTCGGCCATTGCGAATTCTTCTAAGCACCTGGTGGCACACTTCCTCGTCTCCAATGCGAACAATGGATATTGGTAATGATTATACAGTAGGAACTCCCTAAACCGCAACCTCTGAACTCCGGAATCCTCTTAAGCAGCATATGTTTGCGGTCCCGATTTGTTTCCTTCTATTTCTTTGTAGAAAAAAACTTCTGAAAACCGAAAACTCCGATTTCCGCAAACTTGATCGATTTTGGCAGAATTTTCGTTCATATCCAATTGTTATTTTACCTCCGTAAACCGCAAAAGAAGACGAAAGCCACATGTAATCATGAAAGCTTGTGTATTGTCAACAATACATGTGTCATTGGAGAGGTCGCATTTGTACATCGCTTTTGTTGACAGGCGAGTGCCGTATAATTTATTTACAAGGTGTAAAAATCACGTTTGTATTGGATGCGTTTGATTAAGTACGCTGTCCCTATTTGTTAAGCGGTGATTTCCTTGAAGATTATTAGCAGACAATTAGCAATTACATTTAAGATTTACATGTGATCAGTTAATGTCAATTAATTGCAGTTAAAGGAAAATTGATTGTATACCTTAATTAATAAGGTGCATTGTATCTAGCATCAGAGAGTACAAATCCGATTCGACACTGGCATATTCTAGTCTGTCTAGACTGAGGATAGTGTTAGACTGGCTCAACATTAATATACTATTGCTTGGTGATATGACTTTTAGTTCAATACACTCCTTATTTTTACTACAACAAATGGTTTTATATATATTATAAAATATAGGCGGTTTTGATGTATTTTAGAGCTGTTGCTTCCTTTCAGGTAGACACAGTTTCAGATTTCTTTTGTATTAATTTAATAAATTTGTATTACATTGTGCCTTAAGCTAACTTAATGTTTTAATAAATTTATAATATATAATATTATATACTATATAATGTTTTACTTGAAATTGTATGAGCTGAGGTTGGTTTAGGCGCTTATCTTCATAAAAGTAACATACAGCTGCACTAATATATTTCAGTCTCTCTGTATGTCCCTCTCTGTAACCCTCTTTTGAACTATATCCCCCATCACCCCAGCTTATTGCATGGCCCCTTTTCTTCATCCTTTCACCTGTATAACTTTAAACATGAGAGACATACCAATAAAAATAAAGAGTTCACATCATTACGACACAAGAAAGCATTGATGCTAGTTATCAAATGCCGCCGTCGAGGTATTATTCAACTCGGGCACATTTTGTTTAAGAAACCTTCGAAACAACAGCAAATTTAAGTATAAGTTTAAAAATGCCATCAAACTTAGGTCGGCAGCCTGACGTTTGAAAGTGATAAACAGAAGCCTATCATTTTCCCGTCATTAACTAGTTTTAGTTCGTCAGTATTAAATACGTGATCGTAACAAGTCCATTATCAATGCATCAACATCAGTCTGAACGATTTCTGACATAATAGCCACCTTACACGAGAAGTAGAAAATTTGCGTTGGAAACATACTAGTTCTCCTTACTAGGTGACGACAAAATTTCTAAATATTGTGAGTCAACTATTGCTCTTTCCTATAGCTAGTTTAAATCTAGCCTCTTTTTCTAACCACAAATGATACACAAATAAAATTAAAACTATTTAATTAAAACAACAATTAATAAGCAACAAACAGCAACTTAAAAAATAATTCCAGAGTTTATGTTTGGTTTTCATGTCTTAAAGGTTTTTATGATAAATGTATACATGTATGTAGATAACACATCAAATGTAATGAATAGAAGATAAAAATCTATTCTGAAAAGGTAAATAAAATAAAAAAAGAAAATTATTAAATATTCTGTGTATCATGTTTGTAACTAGATTGACAACAGTCATCAATGATAAAAGTAGAGTAAACAATAACGAATTATTTATAAACGGAACAAAGGGTCTTATTTCTAGCTTATAGTTTAAGTGAATTGGGTAACGAGGATGGGAAATCCTGACTGTGAAAGATGTCTGCAATCCAACAACTCTATTTGTAACGATTCATCCAAATATTCAAATTAAAACGAACTGATTAGACGGATTTTATTCCTAGAAGATACTTAGTCAAAACGTTGTTTATTAGAGAACAATCAAACTGATAAATAATGGCCAAACCCATGTAAGCGGTGGAGAATGGAGAATTGTCTTTCGACGCACAGGAAGTGGTCCTGATAGAAACAATAGAACTGAACAGGTTTTTACATTTTTAATATTACATCGTTGTAACAAATGAAATGTAAACAAACAGATACTAATGATACATACACAATGTCAAGTGATAGATGTTGATTTTACTACTTTGTTAAGCTAAGAAATCTATTTTCGCAAGTTTCTCCTAAAATTTGACCTAGTGACCTACTTTTGACCCCAGGTGACGCAATAATAAACTTATCTAAGATTTCATGCAGACAAACATTCTGACCAAGTTTGATGAAGATTGGATAGAAACTGTGGCCTCTAGTGTGTTCACAAGCTGAAATGTTGACGACGGACGACGAACGACGGACGCCGAACGGAACGGTATCAAAAAAGCACCCCCCCCACCTGAGCACGTTGTGCTCAGATGAGCTAAAAAAAAACCTAAGATAAATACGGAAAAAATGCACCATTTAAGTATCAATCTCCTAGTAACTTCATGTTTTTTCCCGGGTTTTGCACCAGAAACATTTTAATTTTCAATGCCATTTTGTTCTGTGGCCCAGCTGATTTTATTTGGTAAAGAACATAATGTACCATGCGGGCACCAGAATACCGTGTGGTTACTGCACAGTAAACATATTATCGGTTTAGTGTACATAACATGTTCATAATACAAACGACAGCTTGCCGAATGAAATAACCAACTCAAAAGTTTACAATTAAAATGAAAGCACAATGATTTTTAACAATCAGGATCTTAGAAGCCCATCGGGCTAGTAAAATGGGAATTTTTACTAGCCCGAGAGAAAATCTACTAGTTTTTTGTTGTCGGGCAAGCGCTAATTTTGACCACTGATCATATACACTTTTTTATCCAACACGACTTTGTGATTAGAGATAACATTAGAAAAAAGCAGCTACACAAATTCAACAACAACAACAACAACAACAACAACAACAAAAAACAACAACAAAAAAAACGGTATTTCCACTGGTTAACACTTCTGACATGTGCTGATAAATATAGTGAATGATAGTAGTTTTGTCAATTAAAAGATCATACAATACCTGGTAGTAAACTATTGTAGCAGGTAATAGAGTAGATTTAGATTAGATTTTATTTATGACTTGTACGTACATTGTACCTCGTCGTAACATAAACACACAAATATGGTACAATAAGTTATAGAATAAGTAGATATCCAAATCACAAAACATTTTCTTCTACTGTACAATGTAATATAAAAATGTGATTCCAGGTTTCTTTCTAGACATTATTGTAATAAATATTTTAACACTTTACAAATCTTGAAATTAGTAAGTCAAATATTTTAATAGTAGATCAAAAGACAAGAGCCAACAGAAACTACACCGTCAACAATGTTTTACAAACATTTTATGTTGATAACTGGATATTTTTAAATGTCACGTATGTAAAACTCTAATTGATAATAATAATTACAACGGTGCATTTTCTGACGACAGTCCTTTTTGTTGATAAACTAGTACATTCGGAACTATTAGCATATACATACATAAGCGAAACAACTAACAGTTTCGAGAAAGTACATTTCGTCTTATTGTAAAGGCGTGTTTGAGAAACTTTCCCAGTTAAATCAGTTCATTTAGATCTTTCCTTTGTAGAAACATAACAAATTTATACATACTGCAATTTTTATACCATTTTTTTGTTAATAAATTTTTTTTTTGGCATGGAATATTTTTCACAAACAAATAGGAAATGATATTCGTCTTCTATGTCATTATTGTTACATATTAAACACAGTCTATTTCTCCGTTCAACTCTATCTCTCCCATATCTTCCTACCTCTATTCTTAGTGGATGCGATGATAACCTAAGTTTGGAGATGTAAATTCTTAAATCTGTTGGTACTGCATCTAAGTAGCATTCGAACTCAAATTTACTTTTAAAGTAATTATTAGATATTAAGGATGTGTTATTGTTAATATTCTCTTTCCAATTTTGCATAAAAGAATCAATTAGTCTTCTTTTGAAGACTTTGCAAAACCGATTTGGTTCTGATACTGACATGGGGTTGATCCAAACATGAAGAAAACCATTTATTTCTAGTAAACTTCGTACCTGAGATAGCCAGTTGTTATTCCCCCGATTTAGATCGTTGAGTAGCATGTGATAAGTATTAGCTAGGAGTTTATTCTCACTTCGCAATAATTTCAATCAATATTTGACGATTCTAACGTATCTGTGTATATGCAAAGGGTATCGGCCGAGTTCTCCATAAGTACCCATAGATGAAGTACATTTTTTTTACATGAAGAAGATATTTGCAAAATTGTAGGTGTAACCGCTCTAGTTCTTTCGATTTTGTGAAGCCCCATATTTCGCAGTTATATTGAATAATTGAGCCCACGAACGCATCGAAAAGTTGGCACATTGTACTTGGTTTTAATGATAATTCTTTTGTCTTTGACATAAGCACGCTGAGTGCTTTAAGTCCTTTACCATGAATGTATTGTTGGTGTAGAGTAAATCCACCATTATAATTAAACACGCAACCCAGATAATTAAAATCATTTTCGACCCCTAAAATTATTTCTTCATATAACAATTTTTCGTTTTCTTTAATTCGCCCCTTTCTTCTAAACACGACGACTTTCGATTTTTCACAATTAACCTGCAGATTCCACCTTTTACAGAAGACTGACAGTTTATTCAATTTACGCTGCAACTCTTCGATTGAAGCCCCCATTAAGACCATATCATCGGCGTACAATAAAATTGGTACTCTGGTGCCATTTATTTCAACTTGGTCTAATAGGTGATCACTTAAATCTGTCACTATGTCGTCAATGTATAGGAAAAGAAATATCGCAGATAATGTTTCTCCCTGCGCTAGCCCCACCAAATTATCGTAGAAATCAGTGTATTCGCCACCCTGTCTCACGCAGGTTTGCAATTTTAAATACATGTTTCGTATAACCCTTAAAACTTTCTCGCATATACCACAAGTGAACAACTTAAACCAAAGGGATCTCCTATCAATACCATCGTACGCACGGCGTAGATAGCAAATAGAATAGCATGTGGTGGTACCCGGTGAAGCGAATATAACTTCGGTGTCGAATTGAAGGTATCGAAATATGCCTGACAAAATTAGGTCAGTGGTTTATGTTAAAATATATAACGTTCTCTTGCGTCATCAGACATCATTTTTGGTCTGTTTTGGTAAATAGATGGCAATGAGACAAGTCAAGATGTTATTCAGCTTATATTAGAAAAGGAAGAGATTAAACACACTTCTAGGGACTACCAAAGACACTGAGCACCATTTTGTCAGTTAAAAGAAAGCAATGCGGAATCAAAGGACAGGTCACGAAATGTTAAATAGCGATGTCAAAAGTGCTTTATATTTTGTTTAAATGTGCGTTGTGATATTGTCACTATTGTTATTGTCCGTTTTGTTACTGTCGGGCAGCTCGTAAGTTATAGTCTGTGTGTTTTTCTGTAAGATCCTTGCATGTGGGCGTGGTTGTCTGCGTCTTGTCTGCGTGATGCACGGGACTTGTCAAACTTGTTTTGTCATGTCTGTCTAGGTTTATGTTTTCGTGATAGTGAGATTTTGTACGAGAGTTGAAAGGTTTCTTTTTTTAACACAATCTTTACCATCAAACATTGCACCCGCCACCCACGTACCGAAGACAGCTCATTTGCTCTACTTACGTTCACTTAAACGTTTAGATAATTCTTGAAAGAGAATTCATTAAAATAATGTAGAAATTGTTTTATAGCATTACTATAGTTATAACTTATACTATAGCTGTATCTACACTATTTATAAATGACCAGTTCAGTTTGGTTAGTTTTTGTAGTATTTATATTGCAATTGCCGTATTTCTGTATTTTACTTGTATTGTTTGAATTGGTTCATGTCTGTTTTGTAACCGCGAATACTTGTATTGTTAAATTCTAAATTGTAATAGCTCAGCCAATTTACAATGTGGCAGTAGTAAATTATTGTGTTATTTATTATTCGCAGGTTTCTTTTCGTAGAGCTTAAAAAGTCTCTAAACCTTGCACGGACTGGTTTTCGAATAATTTGACTCCCACCACGACCCTTCACACTGATATTCACCAAACCTTAATAATGGCCAAAATTTCATTAAATACGCAGCACTTTAATTGTTTATATAACAATATGGCTTCATCCATTTATCTTTTCCAGGAACGATAACATACAGACGCCGACAAATGAAGTAACTAGTTAAATACAATGCGGAGGTTTCCGTTCCCTTTACGTTGAGCCTAACATAACACTGTGTATCATAATTAAGGTTTTCAGTTCAACATCCAAGGATTGGCTAGATGG